>BSQZ01000014.1:10977500-11105000 GCA_033239005.1 Lamellibrachia satsuma
AAGCTGTGACGCTTTTCGTGTATTTTGACGTGGACACTACGTATTCTGCAAATTTATCCAGTCCGATTGCTGCAAAGTTGGTGACGAAAAGTACGTAACTGGTAAGTACGAGATCCGCTAATAACAACAATCCCGCGTGGTTGGCGCCGTACTCGTGAATGATGGCATGGATTTCAACGAAAACGCTTGCGGATTTCCAACTGAAGTCAAGGATGTGGAAATTTGGTTGAATATGTCGCAGTCATCTTAGCCGTGGCGATGTTTATTCGAATTAGTCGCGGTTAATGTAAGTTTGGGCGTTTGCGCCCACGTGTTGCCTCGTCACATTACACAACACGTCGGCGCCATGGGCATACACCCGGCGTGTCGATTTTGACATTTTCGTGTCATATAGTTTAGAGTAAACGTTAACATTTTCGAACAATCATGTGGTCTTTATTATGGATGCCTGCGATTAGGGTCATGATGGGTCGGAGAAATTTATGCGGTCATTCGAAGTTAACGACGCGAGTTCCCAGAATTTGAAGTGATACATTTAAGTTTTTCAGGGGGATGCGGTTTCTTTTGTATTGTGTTGTGCACCTGCAGAGTTTATGACGATTATGAGGGTGACGCTGCGTTAACACGGTTATATGCTTTTTAATTCAGTTAGATACAATTATTTGTGCCTTTGACTTTGTCATAATTGTGGACGCACGTTTTTAAACCTAATATTTGACATCGTCTTCTATACAGTTTAGGAAATAAGCATTTTTGTCACATTGACTTGCAAAGAATTTTAAGCTTTGATGATTTTGTGCATGCCAGTTATTAATGTTGCCTGTTGGTACTTAAAAAAATGCGTTTAGCCTTTAGGTGCTGTTTGAGGTTTACTTTCATGAATCGTGGCCAAATCATGGTAAATGCCAGGCAGTGGAATTGTGATCTATTCTAATTATATATCTATTTACAGAGTGAATTACTTGGTAAAACAGTTAATATACTTTACAAAAATTTCTTTAATTTATTTCTGTCACTGAAGACAGTTGTTCACATGTTTCACTTTTGCCTGTTTTTGGACATCACCTTTGTCAAATTGTTAATTAATATAATAAGTGTGCTTATCAGATACTGTCAGTTGTTTAAAATGAAAGCAAATGCATTTTGGGGGCCTTTGTACCTATAAGAGTACTTGAAAACTCACCATTTGCAACTATAATCAAGAATATCATGCAAGTGGTTAACTAAATATACCTCTTTGAATATCGAAAATCTTTTTTGCATGGACAGCACCATATTTGTTCAGAATCATACGTCAAGAGTGCTGACTAGGTTTCCAACAACTCCAACCAACGCCTGATCGTAGACGATTTTAGTCACATAATTGTCAGTAAGTTCAGACATGCTGTTTGCGTCTAAAATCAACTTATTTGGCAAGATAGTCCATTCATTTATTGTTACTAACTGCCTCGTGTTCCGATTTCACAGTCCTCTTGGTCAATTGTTTGCATTGTGTTGAAGCCTTCGGCTGAGGTATACATGCTGGAAAATTGTCGGTACCGCTTTAGGCTTTAACATTCTCCGTTACCGACATTTTGAAGGATCTTGACCAATTAGTTAATGAAATATATAAACTTCAAATGGGCAGAACAAAGTTTAGCATATCGCGTGGGTTTCCAACCAGCCCGCCTGCAATTGTGAATTCATTGCTTCACTACTGTCTGTTTTTTCAGAGGAAATAAAAAAAGACAACTCTACCTCGCTGAATGATTGTAAGAATTTTTGTTGAGTGTAAATCCAATATAAAAGCAAATAAAAATTAAACCGTTAAACCGCGCACATCTACTACGTTAAAAATCCGCACAACCTACGTCGCAACCACATCGGGGGTTACAAGCCTGCTTGCAGGTGATTGGTATAAATTGAATCAGTCTCCACAAAAAATTACATTACACCGGTATTTCGCACTTTTAGAACATATCCCCAGTTAACCACTTGTGTGATATTCTTGATTATAGTAAAGGCCCAAAACAATGCCTTTGGTTTCTTTGTCAATACTAAATCGCATTCCTCCTAGTACTACTAGTAGTCTCAGTGTGATGTTCTGCTTTGGGATTATTCCCCCAGACAGCAGCTGGTGTTGTTTCGTCATGTGCACTAATAACAGAGACTACTGCAATTCTGATCACTAAACGAAGTATTTTACTACTGTTAGGACAAATGTCCCCAACCATGGTATCCGTAGCTGAATCACTGGTATGTCTTAAAGTGGCAGTGATCAGTGCATTTACTGATGGCGTGCTACAGTGACTGACTGTTTGATTTTTATTATGTTGACGTTCACTGTCATCATGCTCCAATCAATATTATGTTTGATTTAGCCTGTCATCTATAAGGTTTCCAGGAAAACATTCCAATTGTGTCAGGGCCATTACATTGACATCATTTTCATGGACATAGTTCAATTAGTATATCTGAATTGGTGAAAATTATAAGTGCTATTTCTGTGGTCATTGAATAGTTCTCTCCATTTTCAGATATGAATTTGTAATTTAAGATATTTGCTTTGCAAGTGTTTTAAACACATTAGGCTTAAATGGGTTGACGTCGTGATCTTTTGGAATGGGATATATGACATTGTTTTACTCTTGCAAGAAACTTGTTTGACATGAAAAATGTGTTTGACCTTGAGTGACCTGTATACCAATCTCTTCGATTGGTATACAGATCAGCTTAACAGGAAGAATAGCCGGGTGATGTAGGCAGTGGGTCTGTAGGAGGCTTGGCTGCCTAAGAAAGCAGAGGTGATGAAACAACCAGTCCATTAAGATGGGAGGACTGTGTAAAGAGGGACGTAAGGAAAGATGTCAAGTGCAGGAGAGAAGGCTGCCAATAGGCAGACGTGGAAAGGGAAAACAACTGGAGTGGTGCGGCAGTACACGAACTAGCCTCACCCCTTTATAAAGGAAGCATCGAGGAAGAACAGTAAACTTGCATTGGTTCTCTGCATGTTTCAGCCAAATGTAATCTGCAGATAAAGGCTGGGATTCAGTTAAAATATCTGTACTGAGCAGTAATAAAACATTTCTTCAGTGGTCATATATCAAATCAAATCTGCTTGCACATTTTATGGATGTGCAAGCAATTGTTTTCAAGTATGGCTAAACTTGTAAAAGGTTTAATCTGCAAACTGATTTTCATCATTATATTGCAAGCTCACCACCTCAATACCATGTTTACTGATGACAGGGCACATGTTTAGGGAGGACGTGGGAATGTTCTTGCTAGTTCAGTTGTGCAACTTTTGTATGTAGTTTTATGTGAAATTATTAAACTATTAAGTTGATTAATGCCTGTTCAATCGTTCAATCATTAAGTGAAGTGAAAATCGAAATGCTGAAAAATCACGATTTTCTTAATTGGTGAAATTCCAGAACTTTGTCATGTGTCACGCGTATGATCAGCATTGACCCCCCCCCCACATTTACCATTTTGGATATCCACTATTTTGATCCTTACCAGATCTAATGACTAAAGTGAATTCTTTCAATGATTTGAACAAGAATAGACATTTGTTATTAAACAGACTGTGCACGTTACTTAAACTAGTCACATACTACACATCTGGGCTGAACCATTTAAGGAAGCAGCATTAAACATTTTTAATTTTAAGATATTTATTTATCTTAAACATTCTTGGGAGTTTTAATTTAAAATATTTAAACATACTTATAATTTTTTTTATTTTGGGAATTCTTGGATTTAAAGACTTTTTCTTGATATTGTAGATATATGCTCGCTGCTGTGACCACTGACCTGTCAGTGTAGGTTTGCCAAATATATATGTCGCATTCATAATGACAGCACATGGCTGACTTTTGTAATACGACGTATTGACAGCCCCATCCACCCAAGAACAGTGACGTTGTATGGCATTGCTCCGTCCGGGTTCTGGTTTCACCTCATCTGAGGAGACTATTGATTCTGTGGTGGGTGACAGCTTACGGTGGGCTATCTTTAGACTGTCTGGGCTGAAACTTGGACATCCTTGGTCATCATTACCTGAGTCGTGTGTCACCAGAACATGGCATTTACAAACACATGCTGTATGTCACTGTCATAATTGTGTTTATTCATTACTGCTTTTTTAGTTGAAACAACCAAAATGCGTGCATCTTTTTGGCAAGGATAACTTAATATTTATAAGCATAATTTTTTGGACAAATTCTATGTCTGTCAGAATCAGAAAGTCTCTGCTCCCACCACTGATGCAGTAATTGGAAAGGCATTTATACAGATGGTTCCACGTTCAGTAAACCTACATTGCAAATTTTTTTCTATTTCTGTTGTGTACCGCAGACAACGTTTTATAGGGTCAAGTCAAAAATTTAAACTTGCCCAATGGGCATATGCCACAATTTTTCAAATGTGCCGTCACACATCACATACATTTTTACATAACCTTTCTTATGTGGAAATTTGTAGTTTGCGAATTAATACTTCTGAATGTTTTTCATTGTGTGACTGTATTAGGGAACAAAGTTTGTATACATGACAATGATGTCATTGTTCCTATGATATGTGCAGAAAGTTGTACTTTTTATGCCAGCTTACAATGCACGGCTAAAGTGTGCAATGCCTAGCTAAATGTACACCTGACACCATGGAACTGCCCGATGTGTGTTTTACGATGACACAAGGTGTTCTTCTTCAGGTGCCTGACTGATGGAGACAATTGTGGCCGTCAGTGCAGACCCTGGAGAATTGGAAAACAATTGTTCACAGGCGATCACCCTCGGCTCGTCCGGCGTTCCAGTCTCAGTTGTGCACATGAGTTTATCAAACCAACCAGTACAAGTGCAGGCAGTCATTCAACCCACACAGGCCTCTGTCATTCAGACAGCCGGCAGCCAGAACCTGCAGACAATACAGGTAGGCAGCTGGCTTTGCTGCTCTCGCACTCGCCCGTCCGCTCGCTATCCCAACGAGCAAGCTTATCGTCGCACAGCTGTCTACTCGTTTTCTGTTTGAATTGTATATTACACCCGACGTGAAGTTGTGCACGTGCATGATTTGTCTCTGCGCGCATGGCTATCTGTTTTTTGCACAACCTGTTCTATGAAGTCTGTATTAAAAAGATAACCTAAGCATATAGAAACTAATGCTTTCGTAATACAAACAGGATGTGTGGCCAAGAGTGTGCTTTCGTCAGTTTGACCTGTTCAGCATGACCTCTTGTGTTATTTCGAGGGACTTGTCTATATATTCTTCCTTATGTCTCACTCTGTCCGAGTTTTTAAAAAATTAAATCATTGTTGGATTGATTTGTGATTTGTAAGCCTGAATGCAAACTCTCAAAATAGAGATCGTGTGACGTCATTTATACAACATTATTTCCTGTGCAGTTTTACAGTGAGTGTAATATGACAGTTACATGAGTTGGCATAGTATATTAGTAATAGTAACACAATCTACTAAAACATTTAACCTGACATTCACGTAAAGACTGCGTTGACAAGCATGAATGTGAACTGAGAAGAAACGGGGACACTATATGCACGCTTGCATCACTCTTCATGTCATGTAGCAACCACATATGGCATCATTTTGTGCTGAACTATTTTGCAACAGTTCTACACAGGCAGCGTTCTCGGTAAAATTTGTCCATGTACTATTTGAAATCTGCCCGTTTTATTTTGTGCTCATTTCCAATGATTGCATCAGTGGGTTACTGGCAGGGCTGATTTAACGATATGACCGCATATCATACGACAAATAAAAGCAAACTGATAAATTTTAAGGAATACATGAATTATTGTCATTGTGTTTTGTTATTGACTCATAATTTTGAATTAATAGAATTACTATAAAAATCATCAATAAGCCATAATCAAGGATTCTCACACCAGTAGTTGCCAATGTGTGTAGTGATAATAAGCACCAGAACGTATAATATTATATAAAGCTTGTTATTATATAAAGCTTGTCCGTATTGCAATATTTTAGAAGAAGCATTATTAATTTTGAATAAGTTGTAACTTGGAATTCACTGAGTAGTGTAATTCTTTACACTGATGGTTGATTTGTGGCGCCTTTCAGGTTCTTTGATAGTCTAGACTATCTGACATTTGTAGTCTTTATGTAATTTTCTTCTTTCAGTTTGATTCATTTCAGTATTTGTAATGTGCTGTCAAAAGTGTTGCATACATTTGTTTGCCAAGCATGCTGTTGTTGACTGTACTGATTTTGTTCAGGTCATTTCAGGACAGTTAGGGATGTTCATTGTTCACTGTGTAAGTCTGATGTCTCTCTAGGGTCTGTGAGCTGTCCTATGTACTGGGTTTATGAAACATGTTCAGTGTTGCCAAACTTATCTGTAGTGTCATTGTCAGTAACTGGCATTTCATACTTTGATGTTCTGTATGTCAGGTGGCGTCGGTCGGGTCTGATGGTGACAGCACAGGCACAGAAGATGATGAGAGCAAGAAGCGACGGGAAATACTAGCAAGACGACCCTCATATAGGTGAGTGTGTCTCATGGACTGAGCACATGGGGGTATAGATGTGCCAGCCTGCTGCTGATGTATTCAGTTAGATGTGATGCATGTATACTTTATTAAATTGTACATTGTAATGTATGTGTCTTGATACTTGTAAGAATCCATTAAATGTTGTTCATATCTGATGTATTTGGTCAAGCATCACTTCTGTTATACACATCGATAATATTTTGTTAAAAATAAAATGTGTAAAGAATACAATATCTGTAATTGACAGGTTGTATTGTGCATTTGGCCCTTCTCATATAGTATATTTGAATGATATCCTGTATATAGTATGGCATTTTAATAGAAAATATTTTTTATCTGATCAAGTGTATCTGAAATTAAAAAGAGAACGCATTTTAATTAATAAAAATAAATACTACAAATTTGTATTCGATCAAGAAAAGCATATTTGTCAACAACTCTGGTGTAAATTTTGTAACAGTTTTTTATTTATGTCTTAATTACAGTAAACATGCTTTCTCAACATCTGTTGGTGTTGCTTGCAGAAAAATTCTAAACGAGTTAGCATCAGACATGCCATCAACAATCACAGTAACAAAAATTGAAGAGGAATCGAATGGCAGCCAGACGAGTCATGACAGTCAGGACATGTCTGACGGAACGACAAACTTGACGTCACACGGTATACAATACCAGGCTGCAACAGGTGACAGAAAGGGTTGATGTTCAACATATTTAATCTTTGCAAAAGTGTAAATAATTAATCAACAATAAATATGTGTTATGTCAGTAAAGGTATTTACTCTTCAAAAGTGTAACTATTTAATCTGCAGTACATTTGTTTTCTGTAATTAATGATATTTAGATCATACGGAAAGTATGTAAGAATAAAAGTAATTTATTCACACATTGTAAATTTAAGGCATTTGTTTTATATTTTGTTTCACTGTTTGATACTGTCTAGGCATTTAATTATATGGGAACATGTTTTATGTTCTGCCTCAATCCTTGCAGTAGCTGTAAATGCTTGTTTTCTTCCGGACTGTAGTGCCTGCACAGGCCATCCAAATAGCTGCCCATGGAGATGGTACCGGTCAGGGCCTACAGACACTCACAATGAGCAATGCAACACAAGCGCCAGGCAGTGGCGCCACCATCGTGCAATACGCACAAGATGGACAGTTTTTTATCCCTGGTAAGATAACTTTCATGTTGTGTCAGATAAAACAGCACTGATTTGTTTGATAGTCTTTGTGGCTGACTAGCAGTAACTGGCTTAAGACAGTGGTCGAAAATTATGACGGACTAGTGACTAAGACTGGGTCCAATTACACAAAATCAAATCAATTACAATTTTTATGTCAGTTACACTTGTGTGTATTCTTTTTAGTCCTTTTTGCAAGCATAGCATTTTGATAGTGTTTTTCTGGTAAAACGGAAGAAGTACTGTAATTATTGCAATTACACGGAATTTACTTGAATTGGATTTACAATAGCCTGGAAACACGTCAGCAATAACCTCTCAAACTTGCACCCTGAAGCATAGACTGTGATTTGTTTGAGAAAGTCTTCGTAGCATTTTAGCAGTGCCACAATAAGAGACACCCAGAAAGGTGATACCTTCTCTGTGTCTCTTCCAGTGTCATCAATTTCTGCAGGTAACGTGCAGTACCAGATCGCCCCAACGACATTACCTCAGGGTGTCGTCATGGCTACAGCAGGCTCGACGATCACTAGTCCACAGCAGGTGACAGAAGAGGCGTCGCGTAAAAGAGAACTCCGGCTTTTGAAGAACAGGTATATGGAACAACTCGCAGTCCAGAGAAACTACAATTACTTTCGTCATCACTGTTTCAAAGACTTGTCAATGGTCAATTGATCAGCTACTATCTGCTTTGTGTTCACTGTACCAAATTACTTTTATTACAACATTAAATGTTGGTATTGTAAATGGATAGTTAAAACACTAGTAAAAGGAAGCATTTAACAATTGTATAGGCAGTTTTTTAAAATAAAGTGGGATGTGTTATGTGAGAAACTTGCGGCTAGTAAATGTTGAGCACACAGTGATATATTCTAAGTGGTGCCTACATCTAGCTCCAGCTTGTGTGAATACGTTTTATGTCCATTACCAGTATTTATTGACACAACATTAAATCTTTGGTAAATCTGTCTTTCTGCAGTAGAAAAAAATTGATAAAGCTGTTCTGAATCTTCTGTCACATTTTTGTTTCAACCAATCAATTTATCAACTTCCTTACATTTCCTTTTTCCATTTTTTTTCTAAATATATAAATATGAATTGATATCAGTGGTCAAAATTCTACTGTGCCTTGGTCCATGGCATGGACATAATGGTGTATTGATAGTAAATATCCGCATAACTGACTTCAGACTAATTCTGAAGACATTCGTCAGACTGGTTAATGTTTAATCTTTTGATCGTTTTTCACAGTCAATTTTACTTTTGTTCATTGTGATGTTTTAACAACTTTCAGCGGGCTTTATCAGACTGACTAGATGGCACCATCTGCCCGTAGTTAATCTGATCAAGGAATTGTCGAAACATCACAACGAACAAAGAAAAACTATTCAAAGATTCCCTTTTAAACTGTTTGGCCTTTTGTTTATATGTGGTTAGTTCCCCAAGTATCCTCAAAGTATAAACAAGGTTCTCTGTTACATTTTAGGGAGGCGGCCCGTGAATGTCGGAGGAAGAAGAAAGAGTATGTGAAATGTTTGGAGAATCGAGTTGCTGTTTTGGAGAATCAGAACAAGACACTCATTGAAGAACTGAAATCACTCAAGGAGCTGTATTGCCAGAAGGAGGCTCAAAGTTAGGGGTAGGACGTGGACAAATTGTTGTTCATCTGACAAAAACAGGTTGTCTACTAGAGAAATCAGAGCCGTGGTGATTCGGCAGGGACAATAACGACGGGATGTGTACACGTACCCTACATGATACATCATTGCAGTGATGAGATCTTTAAAGTGACAGCGTTTTGAATGATACAGCGAGAGTTGTTTTAGTCAATTGCTATATTGGTGTGCACACCACGCCAAGTTTTCTCGCCTATCGGTGTTGACTGGTTGAATCACGTGTACGATCGCTTGTGAAGTTCCTCTTTGCAGCTCAGCAGCAGCTTTGTTGTTTCAATTGCAGCTGGGTTCTACAAATCACACCAGTTCTGCACCGATCAGGTGACTGTTGTAATATATATTGTTGCCGTGACAGGACACAACCTTTGACTGATTTGAGATACAGAGTCTGGTGTTGTTTTATTTAAGTCATATGTGGTGCAATTTGTATCTTGTATATTAAATGAAGATATGTGAATTCTGAGGAGTGATTGCATCTCTGCTCTTCATCACTCTAATCAATGTGTAGTCTTATCAGTAATAAGTTGCATGGTACCGTTGCATCTATCGATGCTGATCTGTCTGTGCATTGGAACATTGCTTATTTAACATGAGACACATTCTCGAAGAACAGAGCATTGCAAAATGGATGTTTTTCCTTCAAAGTTTGTGAAAATATGTAATCTCCCACGCTTGTTTCAGACGTGTAATTGCACGTCAAATTTCAAAATCAGCATGATGTAACAGGAACTTATACATATATAATCATCAATAATGCTGTATTGCAGGGTGGCTTTGTAACATGCCTGTTTATTCATGTTATCATGATTTTTATGTAAAAAATGTTGGTGTTTTATGATGGTAACTGCACATGGGAAAACTTGAACATGGACACCACTGGAGCGTACTATAAAATGTTGCACCCAAGAACAATTTCGATGCTATCTCAGTAAGTTGCCAAAACTTGTAGAAAGCTAGCTACATTATGGATGGCCACATGGGTCACATAATTTTTTTTTTTTTTAGAGGCATTATGGTTCTAATAAATCTACAAGATATCAGATGTGTTCAGTAATCAAATTGCCAATTGCTATGGTGATATTTAGAGTAGAGTGCATTCTTCTCATCACAGCTATAAGTTTACAGTACCCTATAAAGACCACCGTCTTGGTGAAGATTTTGGAATTCTACAAAAAGTTTACTTTGTGTGTCGTGGTGTGGCAGTCTACATGGTTATAGTTATGGAAAATTGCAGGCAAACGTTTGGCAAGAAAGTATTATAACTGACTGATTTCGCAGACAGATGGATAACTAACAAACTTGGGGTTTTATTTAATAGCAGTCACTACAGCTGCGTATGCGGCCATACCCTGCAATATTGGGCGATATAAACTTGCATGCTTTTGTTCAGAGTGCACGCAAAGTCATGAGAGCATCATGCTGACTTTGTATGTTATTTTAAAGCATTTATTTAATCACATAGTTTGTGTATATAGGTAATTGTTTGACTTCCATCTGAGACGGTATGAAAATGGTAGATAAAATATCCCTGGCACTGTATAGAATCCTGGGCAGGGTTCCAAAGTTTGAGAGTCATTATGTACATATGCCATGTTGATTTTAACACATTGACAAGTCCAATGTTTTCCTTTGTACATATGAATACTCGAGACAGGAAATCAGGAACTGTTATTCACAAGCATTGTACATGTATGTTGCTTGTACAGGGCGACATTGTTGTTGTTTCTTCGTTATCATTTTGTATGTGTATAGTTTTGAAATAATTGTGACATTGTGATGTCACAACAAATAAATAAGTGTTATTGGAGGTAAGTGAGAATGCGTTGGTTTATTATGTAGATTCAAAAATGGTTTTTCAGTTCGCTGCTATTTGTTCATTTTATTGAAAGGGCATGAGCAGTGAGTTTCATTGGTAACCGATACGTAGCTAGTTTGAGATTTCATATAATTAAAATGCCTAAATTCTAAACAAATTCGGTCTTAAAGTACATCTAAATTAACAATGTTACAGTTCGTGTTCTAATATTTACTGCTGTCATATATTTACCATCAGAAAATGTATAAAATGGGAATTTTACAGATCAGTACATCATCTGATGACAAACATTTCACTTTCAAAGATGATTTACTGATCTATATTTAATTGCAGTGGAGCAGTCTCTACAGTAGCATTTTTGATTTCATTGCCAAATTGTGTATTTTCTATATTAAGAGGAAAGGTCACGAATGTAACACATTTTGCATGGATAAATGTTTTACCAACCAAGATGCTGTAAATACAAATAAGTTCATGTTAAATATAGGTTGTACATCCCCTTTATATCAAATTTGATCTGATCAATTATGCATTTTCTACATGACACATGTATTGAGCACACAGACCAATTTTATTTACTTATGTCATCTACTTAGTGTGGTGACGTGATGAATTCCTTCCATCGGTTATGGTTCGCATGATGTTTGATAAGTCGGTCCCACTGAGTCTGGTGTCGTTCTCAATGAGGTCACAGAGTTAGGTTTGAATGACCTTAACTGAAGGCCACTGGGTTTCCACGGTAACACTGATGGCTTCTTTATCATGTCCTGCCAGACGTAGACGTCTCACGATAGTAGATCTGCGGGAGGTGGCCATACAGTTCCTGGTTGGTGATGTAATCTAATTTTATAAAATTAGGTGAAACATGCAATTTATTAATTGTTCATTTGACAACAAACAATAATCCTTCAGATTTGTTTTCTAGTTAACAAAAAGTAATCTTCCAAAATATAAATGTGGATTCCATAGTATCAGTTGCTTATCTGAAGAATGGGAAAAACAGCAGATTGCACCAACAACATCTATGAATTTTATTGTAAAGGTCCTGTTGTACATAAACAGTGCCAGTGGTCACAAGCAACATTTGGTGGACAATACAAGATATGGAGGAATGTTTATGAAAATAATCCTCTATAACAAGATGATTGTGTAAACCTGATGTATAAAGTCTTGCATTAAAGATACAAAATTTGTATCGCAAAATATAGTATAAACTATATCTATTCTGACATTCATTGTCATAATAATAAATTCCTTCATAGACCTGCAGTACATTGATTGATATGTTTAGTATAATATTTTATTCATTCTAATTAATTGTTATTACAATATATATATGTGCCATGTTCATGCATACGTGAAACCTGTCAGAAATCAAATAACATTTAATTCATTGTGATTAAGTGTTATTACAATGTTTATTATATCTGGTAAATTTTGGATAAAAATAAGCTAAGGTTGTCTGGCTCTATATACTACGGCATAGGGCTGTTCACACCTTGACAAGTCACCTGATCTAACAATCAAAGTCAATATTTTGGTGATTTTAACAAAAGCATCCATCCTTATTAAACCGACTGCATCAATCGATTAGTGATGAGCTGGACAAATTGAGGAAGATCAAACACACAAGCTTTAAGATGCAAGGCTTTGTCACACATTGTACGTCAGGAACACAATAAATTATATTCCTTGCCTTGGTGTTAATTGTGATATAATTGCTGACAAGCCAGCATCATAATACGTATTGGCAAACAAGATGTGGACTCTTAGAGCCCTGTCAGAGAGAATTGGGCATTCACCACCAGCTTTTCGCCAGAAGGTTGCCAGATCAAAATCCTTCAGTATGTTACTCTTCTCGAATACCAAGAAACTCGACTTTCCCCATAACATCAGTCTTTGATGAATGACTCCTTTCTCCAGTGGAAAGTCTCACAATCCATGCCCACAGCTAGACTCTTCCATGGACAGTAAGTGCTGCATGATATCATCAGCAAAAGGACACTCCTCTTTGGTCATCTCAAGTAGCATTGTCAATTGGGATATGTCATCAGTCTGAACTATATGCTAATGAAGCTGGAGCTGGCAACTTTGTGTTGAGCTGAGAGAATATTCACCATGTTCCTTTGTAGTGAGAGGTTCAGCCGATTGATCTACCTAACGAGACATGACATATCTTCAATGTAGTGTGCTACTAGAGCAGTCATGAAATTTCCCTGAAATTAAAAGTTTGTGTCACCACTCAAAAGGCCAATTTACCCCAGGTTACCACAAGATTGATTCACTGTGTTGCATTGTGGGACTCTAGCCATCAGATTCATTATCTGCATTTTGTGCAGTTTTATCACATTTATGTGATACACAATGTTGCATAAAACATTTATATATATATGTTTCAGCAGTTTTACCACATTTATGTGATTCACTGCGTTGCATTGTGGGACTCTAGCCACTAGATGCATTATCTGTGTATTTTGGCATTTTTACCACATTTATGCGATTCACAGTGTTGCATTGTGGGACTCTAGCCACTAGATGCATCTGTATATTTCGGCAGTTTTACCACATTTATGCGATTCACTGTGTTGCATTGTGGGATTCTATCCACCAGATTCATTATCTGTATTTTTCGGCAATTTTACCACATTTATGCGATTCACAGTGTTGCACTGTGGGATTCTAGCCACCAGATTCATTATCTGTATTTTTCGGCAGTATTACCACATTTATGTGATTCACAGTGTTGCACTGTGGGATTCTAGCCACCAGATTCATTATCTGTATTTTCGGCACATTTATGCAATTCAGTGTTGCATTGTGGGACTCTAGCCACCAGATTAATTATCTGTATTTTCAGCAGCCTTACCACATTTATGTGATTCACTGTGTTGCATTGTGGGACTCTAGCCACTAGATGAATTATCCGTATATTTCGGCAGTTTTACCACATTTATGTGATTCACAGTGTTGCATTGTGGGACTCTAGCCACTAGATGCATCTGTATATTTCGGCAGTTTTACCACATTTATGCGATTCACAGTGTTGCATTGTGGGACTCTAGCCACTAGATGCATCTGTATATTTCGGCAGTTTTACCACATTTATGCGATTCACTGTGTTGCATTGTGGGATTCTAGCCACCAGATTCATTATCTGTATTTTTCGGCAATTTTACCACATTTATGCGATTCACAGTGTTGCACTGTGGGATTCTAGCCACCAGATTCATTATCTGTATTTTTCGGCAGTTTTACCACATTTATGTGATTCACAGTGTTGCACTGTGGGATTCTAGCCACCAGATTCATTATCTGTATTTTCGGCACATTTATGCAATTCAGTGTTGCATTGTGGGACTCTAGCCACCAGATTAATTATCTGTATTTTCAGCAGCCTTACCACATTTATGTGATTCACTGTGTTGCATTGTGGGACTCTAGCCACTAGATGAATTATCCGTATATTTCGGCAGTTTTACCACATTTATGTGATTCACAGTGTTGCATTGTGGGACTCTAGCCACTAGATGCATCTGTATATTTCGGCAGTTTTACCACATTTATGCAATTCACTGTGTTGCATTGTGGGATTCTAGCCACCAGATTCATTATCTGTATTTTTCGGCAGTTTTACCACATTTATGCGATTCACAGTGTTGCACTGTGGGATTCTAGCCACCAGATTCATTATCTGTATGTTAGGCACATTTATGCAATTCAGTGTTGCATTGTGGGACTCTAGCCATCAGATTCATTATGTGTATTTTGTGCAGTTTTATCACATTTATGTGATACACAATGTTGCATAAAACATATATCAGCAACATATATTTTTATATATATTTTCAGCAGATTTACCACACTTTTATGCAATTCAGTGTTGCATTGTGGGACTCTAGCGACTAGATTCATTATCTGCATTTTGTGCAGTTTTATCACACTTATGTGATACACAATGTTGCATAAAATATATATCATTATCAGCAACATATATCTTTAATGTCCTCCCTTCACCCCTACAGCCACCGTGATGCACCACAAGGGTATTTATTACAACTTTCACACTACAAAATCAACTGCATCTACATTCAGTGGTATTTAACCTGGGGTAATTCGGCCTTTTCAGGGGGAAACATGAGTTTTTAATTTTTTTCTATACGGAGGTCGGCTGGTATCAAAGGGAAAAGTCTGTCAGGGTGAGATAAATGATGGATTGTGAGACCTTTATCAGTGGAGGAAGGAGTCATCAAAGACGACGATGTCACAGTGAAAGTCAAGTTCCTTGGCCTCTGTGAAGAGAGCATGCTGACGTGGCAATCTTCTGACGAAATGCTGGTGTGCTCTGAAAGTCTTCATCCCATTTGTACAATGTATCTTTATGATGCTGGCTTTTCTAAGGAATATACTGGATATTCCTCATGACCTGCAACATGCTCTAGCTGTGACAAAGCCGCACATCTCAATGCTGATCAAGCAGAAGCAATTTCAACAAAAACACGGATACTTTCATCTGTAAATTACTGATTCTCATGTCATGTGATCTTACTTTAGATAGGGCTAATGATGACAAGGCTTAATAATTATTCATCTTCTTTTTTTCTAAATAAATGTTATATTTTTAGTAACCTCACCATCTTGTTTGCCATAAAAGGGGAGCGGGTAATTATGGTTTTGTTTGCTAGCTCAAAGGGTAAGTAACAAAAATTTTATATACCATAGCATTCTATATCAAGCATTGTATATTATTGCAATATCTAAAAGCAGCTTAGTCAGACATCCTCCTAGTTCCCTTTATGCAAGGGCAAGGCCGACTAATTCTTCCACAGCTTCTTTTGCTGGGAAGAACCCTATGGAGTCATCGGTGTGTCCTCAGTGGGGTGGCTTTCATCCTCCACAGAGTAGGATGTCTTTTCCAGGGTTACTTCGTCGTCTTGACCTGGGGTGCCGTTTGCTTGGACATCATCGGGGGTGCCTGTATCTGAAATTCAATGGTGGATTTTAACACATTTCCCATGACAGCAATTTTAACCCAGAGTGTGCCTAGGTTTCACTGGTAAGGGACAAATACCTGGTGCTACAGTCTCAGTTGCTCCTGTGACTGTCCTGAACTGTTATTGTGATAATGTGACAACACCAACTTGACACCGCAGAGAGATGTAAAAGACTTGAAAGCTTCGTTGAGCAAAAATGTGTAACTCTGAAAGGTACCTAAACTTAATTTATTACGCATTTCACATTTTGTCCAGGAACAACTTAAAAGCTGATAGGTGTTGGTGACAGTTGAATGGACCAGGCTGATAAGTCGGGTGAGGATAAAGAAAATGCAGTTGATGGACACGTGGTAGGAGTGTGCCACTAGGCGATGCCTGCAATATGATATAGAGGTGTAAACTGAATGCTGTGTTTGACTGGGAGTAGCCAGTGGCATGGTCTGCATGGATAAGAAAGTATATGCATATGCCACAGAGACTAGCTATACAGATTCTGTGCTGTATTTTTTAGCAACTGCATGACTGTGGGAAAAAGGATGACCCTGGATGAAAAACAGTGGAAGAATGCCTTGCAAAAGAATATTGTAAAATATCTTTGCAAAGCTATTATTGTACATAAGAACACACAATAGTTACACACACACCTGCACTGAGCTTGTCAATGACCACCTGCTCTGACCTTCCATTGCCCTCAGACTGGACAGCATCTACTGGACCCTCTGTAAAAACACAAATCTGCTCATAACACCTGGTGAGCCATGAAGGTACTATCCTATACACGTTCTGGCAAGAAATACCAATATCGGCTCTTTGACTTGGTGCATTCTGAAGATGCCTTTCAAGAAAATCTCAATGGTAAAAATAGTTTTTATCTTAAAATCATGTTGCATTATAGTAAAACAAAGTTGCATGTAGTAAAATCAGGTTGCATATAGTAAAACTATTGCATAAACTATTAAATTCCAACATCTTGACCACCCAAACTTTTTTAACGAAACACAATTTTTGAAATATATGTCGACTATTAACGGTTTATGAACACCAACCTTACTATTCAGTACATTTACAAACAATGTTTTTAGCGTCTGTTCTGAAAGGCACAGGCAAAGTGGTGTGAATGAAATTGTCCAATTTTCAAAACGGTCCCCTTGATTGACAGTCCAGTCCACTGTGAGTCTGTGACAATCCACTGAGCTACAGTGTGCCCCCCTCCCCCCACTCCCCCCCCACTCCAGAACATGTGCCAAACGTTACACCATTCCAGGATAAATAAGATGAGACACCCCAGGCATTTTTTTTTAAAATTACTCAAAATGTATTTCCACTCAAATCCACTGTATTCTGATAACTTTGTATATTTACTATGATGTAAAGTTCACTTTTGTAACAATTACAAACCTCTAAATCATTTTTATTCATGAATAAAGCATGACTCTTTAATGTAATAAATCCTATTTTTTAATGTTTGATGGCCGTTTTTTTGAAACCATGTTTTTCACATTTTCAAAATGTTTTTAATGTTTTCTGCTAATTGTGTAACAGAGTGTTTACTGAAGATGCTACTACAAGAATTAATATGATATCTTTGTTCAATAAAGAATGGCATCGATTCTCAATTTGTTAATATTTGTTCAAAATGGTGGGCATTTTGTTGCAGTGAGGGGTAGCTGAGCTGATCTGGAAACGGGGGTCTTGCAGAATACTTTGTTAATCAGTAAAACCCATTCAACAGTTCAGGCAGAAAAAATTGCACTAAGCAAAAAAATCCTATCAACCTAGTTCAATACACTTACTGCATTCACGAGCTTCGCGGGCATCCCGGCAATATTTTCTGTACCTCCAGTAAGCAACACATCCGACCACCAAAAGAAAGACGCTGCATGCCAGCAGTATGACCCATGTAAGCAGGACCTCATTCTGTGTCTTCAAAGAGTCGTTTTGAGTCAGCAAATCTGTCATGTTCTTATACTGCTCCTGCATAAGTTTGTAACCTGAAAAGAGATTTGGCTGCAATCACATCTTTAAGTGTACTTAATCACAGAACTGGGGCCAAAAGGTAGTTGTGTGACCAAAAATATAGGAAGAAAAGTTAGAGTAGTCAGAAAACCTGTTAGTAATTACAGACATTTTACAGTAAAATTTGTAAAGATCAGAGGCATGTGTATGAAGACTGAACGCAAAACCATATGAGTGGTTATTCGTACAAGCAGTACTTTTACCACTGTTGGAGGTGGCTGTTTATACAGTGTACACAAATCTTAACTGACTTCACATTTCATTTCTTACACATTTAATTGGCATTTGACAACACAATTTTAGTTGTGGCTAAAATCACACCGACTGGAATATTTCATAATAACAACTATCAAAAATTATGTATGCAAACAAGAATTAACAGATTAGCTACTTTTAATGACATTTTCATTTTTAATAAAACAGACTTGTTGGGTGCAGAGATTGAGTAATTGTACTCAGTAATCACGTGTAATCATAAATTGTTTTGAGTAATCATACTCAAGGTTACAATTAAAATGTTGTGTGCATATTTTCGTTTCCCCAGGTCTCAACTACAATGCAAGCAGGCCTTTCTCTTCATTTTCTAACACATGTAAGTAAGACTATGTTTTAATATTGTGCTCAATTTTGTCTTGAATAACATTGGTGACAATAATAACATTCCGGTTTATTATGTTATTATGTCAGTTACATTCGTCAATGCCCTATGTAATCATTATTACATGCAAGAGAAATCATAATTGATTACATTCATTTCCTAAGTGACCATACTTGTAATTGTATCCATACATAACATTTTAACAGTAATCTTAATCGATTACATTACCGAAAGAAAAAATCCTACTTGGGAGTCTACTAAACTTTGTTCAAGAATTTTAACACACATGATGCACAATATTCAGAAAACCTTAATAAAATGTTTTACTTAATTTTGTTGAAAATAAATTACTGATGACCTGATTGATACGTACACGGACAGAACCTGCCGCAATCGTCGCTGGCATTCTGACAGAGTCCTGCACAACTTCTACATCTTCCAGTCACAACTACAACAAAAACACTGCGAAGTACAATAATTGATGACTTGGCAAATAACAATACTTACGAATTGTCCTGCCATAAGCAACAACTATTTTGAGTGGTAATAATTACACTAACTGCGCTGTGAAATGGGGGAACTGGGAAACGGCACTCATCACTCATGGCTGACATCTAACTAGGCTGGAAATGTTTTTAGAACGATTAAATCTTCCACAGTTCCATCAAACAATGGATGGATATGCTGCTCAGAGACCGATGGTGACTGGTAGTTGAAGAAGCATCCAGACATGCACTGTATCGTTTGTGGTTCAAACAAAATATAATTGCATTATAAATCATTGATGTAACATTTCATATCAACCAATGCATGTTGCACTCATATTTTGAATTCAACCAAATTTTACCAATCTATCCATAGATCAACATAACCATACATTTCAAACCATACGGCTGTAGCTCAGACGTTTTCCGAGTTATGACCATTTCAAATTTGGCAGATCCTGTTGTTTTTTTTACCAATTTTCGGAAATCATGAAGATGTCTTATTCAACTTATAAATACCCATAACTCAAAAACTATTTGTGCTAGAACTCTTTGTTTAAAAAAGTAAATGAATCTTATTTGGATCAATAATACACCTACATATGTAGGTATATGAGAAGTTTGAAGTTTCTAACATGATTAGTTTATGAGATGCTGATCTCCGAAGTTGGTACATAGTGAAAAGTGGAACTAAAATTCCAATTCATTTCTATATGAAAGGCAGGTACGATGCCTGTGTAATGCACCATATTTGGATTCCCTATTCAAATGGCTTCATGTTGAAAAATATATTTCATACAGACGCATTTTGTGCTGTTATCTAATCAATAACAAAATATCAAACAGTTGGTTTTACTACCTATTCCATCTCTAATAAGAAAATTATGTAAATATTATTGCCAAATGCAAAAAACCTTCTGAATAGAAGAGATCCGGTTCCGGTTCAGGTGCATAAGCGTATGTAATAACAGCCTCCCAAAATCCTAATCCTAAACTAACCATTCAACGTTCTTTAACTAATACATCAACTTATAGCACAAGTCAAACTAGATACTGTTAACAGTACCAAAAATTAAATAACTTCTACCCTCTAGGATTGCCAAAGTAACTTTAACATTGAAATTGAACTTTCCCGCCATATTAAAGTAAACAAAGGAAAGAAGAATCCTTAGCAAAGCTCGACATACAAAACTTAGACATAGGAAATTAGGCATAAACACCACCAAATATGAAGTATCACCAGGCCCGTGAACTTCAGTATAAAAAATTAAAATAGTTACTCCAACTCAGTCTTAAAGTAGACATAAAAGAAATAAAACTAAAGTAGCCAGGTTATGGCTAGTAAAAAACCAAGGACAAAAAGTAAAAATGACTAAGCGTGGATGACTGTTGATGATGATGATGACGTATGGATATGCTCAGGGTGTAAAAAAAATTTCAAAGGACCTAACCACAAACTGCTGGAATGCGAGTACTGTGATAAACATTACTGCATTGAATGTGTCGAAATAACGGATAAAGAATATAAAATCATGATGGATATATCACTAATTCATTGGTTCTGTGATGAAAAATTAAAAAAGCTACGACGAAAGGTGTCAAAAGTTCCTTAAGAAAGTTGAAGAGAGAATCATTGAACTAGAGAAAGAAATCAGAACCAAAGTGGACGAAACAAGAGTCAGTGAAATGATCGAAGATGCTAAGTTGGAAAAAACCCAAGCAAAGTCATTAGCCCAAATGAAGTTAAGGAAGTCGTACAAATTCAGGTAAAAGAACAGAACATGGAATCAAAAGACAGAGAAAATAGGCTCAACAGTAACGCACAGTGAAAAAAACGAACCCTTCTTTGAAGGTTCCGTCACATCAAAGACAAGTTAAAAAATTTATCGTGACAAAACCAAACATGAAAAGGAGGAATCTAAAAAGCTCTGTGAAGAAGCAAAGAGGCAGGAAGCTGCAGACAAGTCAGGAGAATACCTGTACAGAGTCAGGGGTCCACCATGGGAAAGAAAGATAAGAAAGATAAAAAAAAAGCCAATAAAGACTACACATCCATGTAGAATGACAGATGGTAAAACAAATGTTAATAAAGATAATCTTAATGACATAGGCAACATTCTGTGTTTTTATATGCTGCTGACCAACAAAGGAACATGAATTTGAAAAAGCAAATATTCTTGCCAACTACTTCTCCAGTGTATTTACTACTGGACAATCAGGATCTACCCCAAATACATCCAAAGTAAACAATAAATTAGCGATGGATGAGCTAAAAGTAACTGAAAACATAATATTATTGATGTCAAAAAAACTTAATATAAGCAAATCGCCTGGCCCTGATAAAATAGGGGCCAGATTACTAATGGAGCTGTCAGATAATATATGTCACCCATTATGAAAAATATTTTAAACGTCAATAAAAACTTCAAGTATTCATGATGAATGGAAGGATGCCAAAATATCAGCAATATATAAAAAAGGAAACAAGAAATTAGCTTGCGATTACCATCCAATAAGCCTAACAAACGTAGTTTGTAAATGCATGGAAAAAATTATTAGAAATCACATTATCAGTTACATGAAAGACAATGGTCTGTTCAGTCAAAAACAATTATGGTTTTATCTCTGGCAGATCAACAGTTCTCTCAGAAATGCATAAGGGTAACTACACAGATGTTAATTATATGGATTTGGCTTTGGAGATTAATAAGTAAATTAAAAAGTCTTAACATTAAGAACAAATTAATAGATAGAAGCATTCATCAAAAACAGACGACAAAAGGTAGCAGTAAATAGAAAAGAATAAAACTGGCATAAAGAAACGTCAGGGACACCGCAGGGATCTGTCCTAGGACCTTTATTGTTTGTTTTACACATAAACAACCTGCCAGATTTAACTAAATCCAATATATTTCTACTTGTTGATGACATTAAGATATTTAGAGCTATAACAAATAAAAATGACTAGGATATACTATATGATCTAAATATCCTAGAACAATGAAGCATCAAATGGTTACTAAAATTCCACCCAGACAAATGTAAACACATGGAAATTTGAAAAAATAAATTAGGTGAAAATTAATATTTCATGACAAGCAAAAATGTTATAAACATTCACTAGCCACCACAGATAAGCAAACTGACTTAGGTGTGATTATCGATTCAAAATTGTTATTTGATGATCACACAAACCAAGTGGTTAACAAAGCAACCAAAATTACAAAAAAAAATAATCCGAAGAACCTTCCAATTCCTAGGCACACACACTTTCTTGCCACTGTATAAGACAATGGTTAGATCTCACCTAGAATATGCTGTAGCAGTATGGTATCGATATAAGATAAAACATAAAATAACAATAGAAAACGTCAAGAGAAGAGCCAAACAAAAAACACCTGGTATGAGGGACTTATCATAAATAGAAAGACTAAAATTACTGAAGCTACTCACATTAGCATACTGAAGACTAAGAGGAGACTTGATAGAAGTCTATAAAATAATGCATAAAATGTACGATAATGAATCTGCACCAAGCCTCCTGAAATGGGAGGATGTGACTCAGGATCAGGAAATAGAGGACACTCTCTTAAATTATTAACCCAAAGAGGTAAAATAAATCTAAGAAAAAATGTATTCACTCTTAGAGTGGCTAAACTATGGAATAGTCTCCAAAACTCTGTAATACAAGCTAGATCAATAACCTCATTTAAAAACAAACTAGACAAATTCTGGTCTACCCAGGCAATAATATACGACTATGAATCTCCTTTAACAATAACTACTGGAACCGGAAATGATGATATAAAAATATTTGATTCTGAAGAAGATCTGATCATGGAGGAACCATCTGGATCATGCGATCAGAATCGTCATAAGGTATCATAAGGTAAGGCATCATAAGGTATCATAAGGTAAGGTATCATAAGGTATCATAAGGTAAGGTATAGCTGAATAAAAAAACATGAATGCAACAAAATGTTCTTATTTTAGTTGATTTGAGACGGAATGCCCCAATAACATTGTTGTCATTATGTCATAATGATTACGAAATTATTGAAGTGATCAACTGTAAAAGAAGTGTCCATGTAGTGTTTATCAGGATGGCCCATGAATGTAGGTTATGTAGCACTGCGTCCAGTGCGTGGTGGTTATAGCTGGCTGCCTGTGGTTATTACCAGGACTCAGGAGACATCTATATTCAATCAAAAATATCCCATGTACAAATATTTTATTTGGTTTATCTACTATTCCCATTGCATTCTTTCTTCCAGGGTTATAAATTACAATGGTTAATTACATGGCATCATAAAAACTCAACTACCGTCGTGAGCTATGCATGTATCATTTTGTATGGTGCTGTCTATGTCTACGACTGCGTCATTATTCTACTCTCGACAATAGATCCCATAACATATGATAAGTGTTACTATTTATTATAGTACTAATCTGCCAATTAATAATGTAATATCAAAACCAAAACATGGAATCAATCATGTTAGTATTAGTTTTATTAATTAGCATACATACCTGGATCCTCATACTCCCCACAAACACACATCTTTAAACATTTAGATTCGTGACCGGCTCAATTCAGCGTTGGAATTTCCAAGTGCAAGTGGTGCGCGTGTGTCACTGTCAGGGGTTGAGACGAAACTGACGCTGTGACGGTCTTGCTTACGCCAAAAAATGGAAGATACTGACGCAATAACCATGGGCATGGTTTAAACTGTCATGTGACCGTGGTATACTAGCTGTGGCTTATTACCAGCTAGGGTGAATCACGACTGTCGTGACAATTTATGACTTCTTTTGGCTTTGTGGTTTTGACGCCGACAGTCCGATGCCAATGATCTCGGCCTTTCGGGATCTCGGCCCTAGTGATTTCGGCCTGTTTTGGTGATCTCGGCTGGTGATTTCGGCCTGGTCTCTGGTGATCTCAGCCTCGTGTTGCAATACATAATTAAGAGTGTTTATGCCTTCGAAATAATTATAGTTGTAGTATGTACTTATTGTTAGGTATCTATGGTCGCTGTAAAAAATGTGTTTATGCCGTATAAATAAATATAGTTGTATAATCCACTCAATATGTCCTCGTAATGCCTCGTTTTCTGCCTATAAACTGTTCAGCCGAATTTTAAAATACAGAGTGTACAGAGATATATCGATAATAACGGACATAATATGTTTGTAACGAAGGCAAGCTTTTATGGTCTTTGATCTACACAACGTTTCCAACTGATTGAATCCTGGCTCGTAGCGACGGCGGTTGTAAATGTGAAGCATTGTATGTATGTCTATTCTATGAGACAGAGCTTTGAACATCAGCGGTTTTTAAATAAACATGGCTTCACTTTGATTACGACTACATGAATAACAATAGCTGAAAATAGGTTAATCCGTTAGACCCTACTAGCCGCGTTTCCCATGGTTGCCCATGAATGGTTTTAGTGGGAAATGACGACTTGAGTAGATCTTACGTCACTTCAGTCCAAGCCACTAGTAAAAAACACAAGTACAATTAAAATAACATTAAACTGACTCCATCCCTTTATTCAATAAGAGTACAATACATATAAATAGACGTAGATAGATAAAAATGTCAAAGTTCTTTGTTATTAGTATGTTCCATTTGTCTTTTAAATTAGTGTGATACATTTTTATGTGATGTTAGTGTGCTCAATTAGTTTTTTGTTAGTAGTATGTACCATTAGTCTTTTATAGTACTGTGTTCCAACTGATGTTAGTGCTCCATTTGGTCTGTGTTGTTATATTATGTTCCATTAGTCTTTATATATCAGTATGTTCCTTAAGTGTTTTATATTAGTGTGTTCCATTAGAAGGTTACATGTTGGAATTATAT
The DNA here is from genome assembly GCA_033239005.1 of Lamellibrachia satsuma. Classification (NCBI taxonomy): domain Eukaryota; kingdom Metazoa; phylum Annelida; class Polychaeta; order Sabellida; family Siboglinidae; genus Lamellibrachia; species Lamellibrachia satsuma. The sequence goes on from BSQZ01000014.1 coordinate 11,002,638, forward strand.
GTGTGGTGGAAGATCTGAATTTTAATTATGCAGACATTTTAGTAAAAAGCAAGCATGTGTTTAATAAATGAAATGTTGTTTTCATATTTGCCTGATTTTTTGTTTGTTTGTATTAATTACTACCAAAACATTGGCATAAAATGTCATACAATATCCGAATCACATATCATGTATGTAACACACATTAACATGAAAGATGGAGACTGCAAACATAATGAACTTTACATACATCACTTTATTTGATTTCCACGAATTATACAGCGCGAGTACCATCTATATAGCGATGGGCGATAACAACGTCTAAAACGCGTAGATATACGGCAGAGTCCCTGCCAACATTACAACAAATAATCATCGACTCATGTTCAGTGCGTGAACAACAAAATAAAAACGTAAAATAACTTTTTGACAAAGCGTCCAAGCGTTTTGTGACATAACGTTCCAAATCTATGAAGTATCATCGTCTACGACATATGTGACTTGTGACATACGCATATCGCAACATTGCTTAAAAGTGGCATAACAACTCTTAATTATGTATTACAACACGAGGCCGAGATCACTAGAGACTAGGCCGAGATCACCAGAGACCAGGCCGAGATCACATAGAGACTCTTAATTATGTATTGCAACACGAGGCCGAGATCACCAGAGACCAGGCCGAGATCACTGGCCGAGATCACCAAACTAGGCCGAGATCCCGAGATCACTGATTCCGACAGTATAACTGCAAGTTTTGACATACTTGAAATTTCTCTGTTTGCGTTTAGCTTGTACCTACATTGTTTATTATACTAAGTTATGGACGTAAAAGTCTGAAACATTAAAATACTCGAAGAAGAAATTCGTTCGTATTTGACGCGGAAGAATAAAGTTTGGGGGCGCCACTGTCGCACGTTTCCGGCCGCGAACCGATGGAGTTGTAAATGTTTTCTTGCTTAGTGTGCTCCAGTCAACATCACTCTACATATAGCATATGTCACACGTGTCTGTTTTGTTTGAAGGAACAAGTGAATTATCGGTGCGGTCCATTGATGTTATGTGGGTCCTAGGCTAGGCTAGTGGCGGTGCAAGTGCTAAGTAGTAGTAGATTACTAGTGGTGCCTTGCCCCTTGACGTCCTGGCCAGGCTAGACCTAGCCTACCCCTATGGGCATGGCTATGGCCTTAGGCCAGGGCAGTGACAGTGCTAGAGCCGCTACACCTTGAAGGGTTGACTGACTTGAGCCTAGGCCGCCCTAGTCATGGCTATGACAAATCCTTCTAGCAATGACTGACCCCCAGTTAGTTTCCTTGCAGGGATCTATATAAATCCTAATGATAATCAGTCACAGTATAACGCCTCTTCGCTGTAACTGATGGATTATTCATGAGGCGATATCTTCACCGCAACGAGCTGACACCGTCGCATGCAACCATATTGCAACATGATTATCCCATGTACCCTAACCCTTCGAAAAATGGTTATAAATGAAAAGATGGTTCTAAATTTAAAATAATTAAAAGTAATAAAAAAAATGCAAATAATTTGGATTTGAAGAAACTCACTTGAACTCGGAACCTTGTCATATGAAGTGAACCACTTAATCCATTAATTTGACTCGTGCGTATACTGCGCGGACATTCATCAGCGGCCAACCAAGTTCTGATGTTCAGCTGTGGAACTAGAATAAAATAATTTGTCAGTGTTTGGAATAACTTGACATTTTATTAGACATTTATTAATCAACAAATTTGATAACATTGTTTTGAATGGCCTTATCCCAAAGTTGACCAAAAAGCGAAGGCTAAAGCAGCTTTTTGGAAAGGTGTTGATCCACGTCTTTAACTCCAAATACTGATCACAGAACTTTACTCATTGACTCATCCTGCTCTGAATTGACAAGTTCTTTTCACTCGTACCTATTTCCTGACGGAAACTACAGAACTCTGCTAAATTTGTCTACAATTTGTTGGTTTTTATAAAGTATGGTTCCTTCACATTTTTAGCGCATTTTGAGGCCACACATTAAAATACCTGGTTTCTATATTTTCTTTTGGTCAGTGTTGCCACGAAGGTGCAGCAAGTTCTGGGAAACACTACTATTAACTCCATTCCATGGAAAAACCCAACAGGGTGCCTTATCTACCAACTCGCACATTCATAACTACAGCAAGCAAGAATTATTTCGTAGGGAAATATATTACACTTGCTACTACACGATCAGTCAGCTTCTGTTTCTTTTTGTTTTTAAGCCAAAAGCAGAAGTCAACTTACAGAAACGAGTAATTGATGCATTGCTCTCTCCTGATACATGAAACTTACGTACTTGTTCTTTCTCTGTGTACAAACATGATCATAAATGACAGAATGGGTAAATATGGTATCACTTATACAAACTTGGTGGTAACATACAAAGTATGATTGTTTTTATTGTGAAATCATGTTGTATAGTATAAAGTTATAAACTATATTAATTCTGGCATCTCGACCACCCAACTTTGTTTTAATGAAATACGATTTTTTAATATAATAAATTTGATCGTTATTTGACTAATTTGAATGTTTCGACTCGAGTATCATGTTTACATGTCGTGTTGAAAGGCAAGGTCAGTTTTCATGAACAGATAACGTTCAAATTGTGTTAACAAAATTAATATTGTAGTTCATTAAAACACATTTGGACGATAAGGATGTTAGAATTGATATAAAGTGTAGTTGTTGGCTTCATACTGTACAGCATGATAAAAACAATTGGACTTGTACCTTTAAAGGCAACAAATACCAAAAATATTAGTGTCTTACATTTACAAGATCAGGGTTGTTTGATTTAAATCATTTGATTTAAATCGCTCTAAAAAATCATTGATTTATGATTTTTTTTACTTCCATTTTTTTTAATCGCTGATTTATATGAATTTAACACAAATAATTGTTTACAAGCATCGAGATCAACAAAGTTGTGTGTGTTTTTTAACACAAAAGCACAAAGTGCACACACTTGTGTAGCTGTATTGACACCAGATAGCCTGAAAGAAAAAGTAAAATATTTTATGACATTGTGTATACCAGATTTCAAAAAAATAAAATAAATAAAAAATCTGATTTAAAAAAAAATCCGATTTTTTTATTTAAAAAAAATCATGATTTTTTCAACCCTGTACAAGATCACAGTAAGCATTTGGGCTCATGAGAAATTATTTGTTCCAGTTGAGTAGATATAAAGAGAGAGGTCTTCTTGAGTAGTTGTGTATAAGCTTTTCAGAGTATAGGGATGAGTGAGCATTCAGCGTTCCTCAGTAATTTCAGAATCAGTGCATCAGACTTACAGTTGAAAGGGCTCCCATTTTGATAGCTAGTGGCAGGTGCTTAGTTTTCCAAAATTGGTATAGTTTGTTTTTTGAGATAACAAACACAAATTCCAATCATTCCTGCACATTTTAGGTGTTTTAATTAATATTTTGCCAAGAATTACACGTTTTGATGGCACGCATGTTTGCAACATAATTAAGAGTTAGAAGTAAATAATTTTGACCAAACTTGTTCAGTGCATTCATGACATAGTACCAGTAGCTGTCACAAAGTTTAAACTTTTTTGATGGTTTAATTTTTGTGTAATCATGCGATTAATGTCAATATGGCCATCAGCAGAAAAATCAACTGTGGTCTGACCCCATATGTTATGTTTTCAGTGTCCACCTGCTACAAGCCTGTTGGTATGAATGACCATGTCGGTCAGCATTCATGTCCAGAAACTCCGCCGCGTTCTCACAGACACATCCCAGTTAATTGAAACCATTGACACATCGAGAGATTTATCGGCAGACGATGAATTTGAGACCGAGTACCTGGTGGAAAACATTTCAAAGACCCTGAAGAAGTTACAGCGCATCGCAAAAGTCTACGAGAAAGTGCCGAATGTTAGTTCATGCAAAACACCACCAGATGGAGCTTCAGCCACAATCTTGGAAAAGGTGTCCAGAATGTCACATGAGGTTAAGGTGGCTCCGTCATCGAGGAGAACTTTTGATGCAGGGAATAAGTTTGATGAGGATATGTCTGCCGATGAAACAGTTGATATTAATGATGATGAATTGGATGATTCACTGAACAATGTGCGTCCGGTACACAAACATCAGGTAGGACAGGTTTACATGAAAAGTTACTATATATTGATTAATGAAACATGGAAAACAATATAAAAATTAAATATTATCCAGTTTTGTTCAACTTGTAAAGTACTGTACCTTGACATATTTAAATAACTATTTTGTTAAATAAAGAGTAATTTAATAATTAGTGCTATGGTATGAAAAATACCAAAGACTGTGTTAAGGCAATACCTTCTTAGTGGGTTTGTTAATTTATTCAAACACTTCAAAGTTCTGTGAGTCATGCATGTGTTCATTGTTTGTGCGTGCATGTGGTGTAGCATGCACTGGTGATGGAGTACTCTGTCTTGTACTTTTAGCCATGCGAGATACCGGAGGAGAAAATGTCAGAAAATGTCAACACAAATAATGTCATAGAACACATTGATGGTGACATGGAAGACGCATTCATGGATGACGATGACGACTTTGATGACGATGCTTTGCAGGTGACAATGTCATATTTGTCATCATTTGTGATCTGAAGTTGTCAACGGTGTTGACTTGAATTGACGCATTTTAATTTGCATTATTATCTGTCATAATTTGTCTGTGGTCATTCAGTGTGTGATAATTTGAATCCTGTTACACTTTTTTATGTCTTGTTGCACTTTGTGTGTGGAAATTGTTATCTATTTTGCCATAATACAGTGTTATCCATATGAAGTGGAATACCCAAAATATGGACTCTTTCTATGTTATATGTTGCCATTATATGTGCAGCAACTTGAAGAGGCAGAACGCAGCTTTACGTTGGATGAAACAATCCCGCCAACACCTGATAGTGAAGATTACGGTGAGCTTCAGTGCAGGCAAGATTAACATAAAATGTTCACTGATTACATTAAATCAAAACAAAAGTCTGGTTAAGATCAATACTATCATGCCAGTGGTTTATTCCAGTCAATTCTCCGAATGACCGAGGGCTGACATGTTAACCAGCACGACCGATAAGTGCATGCGCAGTTCTATGAAATCAGTGTAACAGACATTACAGCTTTGTCTACAAGTGACGTATTAATAAAGGCCGACATATGCAAACCAATGCAAAGTCTCAAACAAACTTGTTATTTTACCAGAAAGAGGACTAGTTTAGTAAACAAAGGCCAAAATATGTTACATAAGTTGAGTTTGGATACACATAGCACAGCCATATCCTGTTGGCAAGTATAGGAATAGGTGTATACAAATATATTTTAATTTGACAAGCAAATATTGATAGAATGCCACACTGGAGCCATAAGGTTATCGAACAGTACGGCACGCCCCATGAAATTAAGATGTGTTCAACACGGTTTTCCTAGTAAACCACTGATATGGTATTTTTAATTGTAGTTACAAGTTTATGTTTTAGTAACACTTATAGGAACCTAGGCCTAAAACCATGACTTTTGTTTCACTTTAACATTCGTTTCCAAATTTTTTTATTATTTCACATTATCTGTTATTTAATTTTATTAAGATTATCATTACATCTTATTAAATTAACATGGTACAGAAGTTAATTGGTTAAATAAAATTAATATAATCGAGGGTTATCTAATTAGCGATTAATCAGTGAATTAATCACACTGTATCTGCCCATTTTGTCGGCCTAAAAATTAGTGAGGATACCGTTTTTATTGTGGCTGCATCTCCTAAATTTTCATCAATTTACACATAATGCAATCACACCATCAACTTTGCTACTTTAACTTAATTTCTCAATATATCTTGTCATACTTACTATATAAAGTAATAATATAGTAATCAACTTAGTTATTTGATTTTCCATAACATCAGTTCTGACTTGATCACAATAGAGAGGTTTATGTTACAGATCCGTCCAATCAGCCAACAGACGTGCGTTATCTGGAGGTTCTAAAGAAGTACTTTGGCTACAGCAAGTTTAGGCCGTAAGTAAGCAGACGTCACCACAACACCAGTGACATGTTATTTGCAACGTTTACCCAGCTATATGACTGAAATAAATAAAAATCATTTATGCAATAACCAACACAAGTCCGATGTAGCAGTGAATTGAAACAGGCCAAATAAATGACGTTTTTTATTGCAAAGTGGACTGCTTATCACGCAGCCACTTTGGGAAGAACATTAACAGGAATGTGAGCTCCTCAAAGCAAACCAGACAGGAACTGAACACATGTACAGCCCCATCCGGCAAGTTTCTCAGAGCCCACATTCCTACATGCTGAAGCGATCTTCCTCCTGCAAGTCAGTAGAGCAGATTGAAGTGTGAACTCTCAAAACGTATTTGAAAACGGTTGGTAAAAACACAAAATATTTCGAGAGACAAATTTTAGTCACAACTTCGCAATGCAGAGACTGAATCAGGAGTGAAAGATTCAAGCTACTGGCTCTGGTTTGAACTGGTTTCCGCTAAGCCGTGTTTGGCTGGCTAGCGCGGAGTAATACAATTTATTTGGCAAAATAGTTCCGGTGTAGTCTCGGACACCCAGGGCAAGTTTAACGACGACCTGTCTTGGTTATTTCATAAAATTGTTATGCACCTGGTGAGTTGAGTATATATATGACTATCTATATTGGATTTAATTAAAATTAAAGAAATATATTGAAATAATAAAAAGTAAATTTTAACCATAAAAATCCTTTAAAATCAAAATAAAATTTTTAGAAAAATTATTTTGTAGTACGTGTCTGAATCTAAGCTATGAATGGGAAATTTCTTGTAATTGCAGCCTGCAGTGGAAAATCATTGATACTATATATGACTATCTATATTGGATTTAATTAAAATTAAAGAAATATATTGAAATAATAAAAAGTCAATTTTAACCATAAAAATCCTTTAAAATCAAAATTTAATTTTTAGAAAAATTATTTTGTAGTACGTGTCTGAATCTAAGCTATGAATTGGAAATTTCTTGTAATTGCAGCCTGCAGTGGAAAATCATTGATGCAGTCCTCAACAACAACAGAGACAGCTGTGTCATCATGGCAACGGGTGAGTATACAATACTGTTACCATAGCAACGCATCTTTTAAGCAATGAATTCAATCTGACACTGCTGCAATGTTTGGGAGATCAGTTCTTTTTCAATAGCAACGAATTAGATCTTCAAAGTGATCAATATTATGATGTCATGTTGTATGCATACATTTTAAAATCATTCCAAATGAATATTCACTTACATAAATTTATATACAGACACACGTATATGCACACAGACACACACAAGTGTTGCCATCTATCAACAAAATATACCTACATTAAATGATATATATGCTGATATGTTTCAACAGAAACCTGCCCAGCATCAAAAGTATTTGTACTTTGATCGCTTTACTTTTGTGATGATGTGTGAGAAAATTTGTAATGTATAACTTTTTTTCTGTGTAAAATAGGATACAGTCGAATATCTGAAAAAAATCCATATTGCATAGAGGAAATCTGTCTGTATGAGGTGGTAGATCTGAGGCTGTGTCTGGTGAACAAGACGTAATTTACAGACCTGTCTTGTGACATCAGTGAGTCTGAGAGTCTTGTGTACGTTATGGCAAGAGTCTGTGCTACTAATACCCCTCTGTCTTGTAGGCTATGGCAAGAGTCTGTGCTACCAATACCCCTCTGTCTTGTAGGTTATGGCAAGAGACTGTGCTGCCAATACCCTCTGTCTTGTAGGTTACGGCAAGAGTCTGTGCAACTAATACCCCTCTGTCTTGTAGGTTATGGCAAGAGTCTGTGCTACCAATAACCCTCTGTCTTGTAGGTTATGGCAAGAGTCTGTGCTACCAATAACCCTCTGTCTTGTAGGTTATGGCAAGAGTCTGTGCTACCAATAACCCTCTGTCTTGTAGGTTACGGCAAGAGTCTGTGCTACCAATAACCCTCTGTCTTGTAGGTTATGGCAAGAGTCTGTGCTATCAATAACCCTCTGTCTTGTAGGCTATGGCAAGAGACTGTGCTGCCAATACCCTCTGTCTTGTAGGCTATGGCAAGAGACTGTGCTGCCAATACCCTCTGTCTTGTAGGCTATGGCAAGAGACTGTGCTGCCAATATCCCTCTGTCTTGTAGGCTATGGCAAGAGTCTGTGCTACCAATAACCCTCTGTCTTGTAGGTTACGGCAAGAGTCTGTGCTACCAATAACCCTCTGTCTTGTAGGTTATGGCAAGAGTCTGTGCTGCCAATAACCCTCTGTCTTGTAGGTTATGGCAAGAGTCTGTGCTACCAAAAACCCTCTGTCTTGTAGGTTATGGCAAGAGTCTGTGCTACCAATAACTCTCTGTCTTGTAGGTTACGGCAAGAGTCTGTGCTACCAATACCCCTCAGTGTTCACTGGCCGGATGACCGTGGTCATCTCTCCACTGATCTCCCTCATGGAGGACCAAGTCATGGCTCTCAGGTTGGTCAGTAGTGGTCAGTGAGAGTGGACATAGTGGCTGGCTGGAATAGTTAACCTACATGTGGGATATATTGGTACAAGAGGATGGTGCTGACCTTCTGTTTAAAAACAAACATAGTGGTAACGAGCTGGCCTAGAAACTCTGACGAGGTCCTCTCCTGTCAAAGTGTTCATCAGGTTGTCAGCTCCTGTCAAAGTGTTCATCAGGTTGTCAGCTCCTGTCAAAGTGTTCATCAGGTTGTCAGCTCCTGTCAAAGTGTTCATCAGGTTGTCAGCTCGGATTTCATAATAAAATGTGTTAACGCTGCGTCCGCATTTCATTTAGCTAATCACAAATCTGGTTCTTTGATGTTAAAATCTGTTGTGTGTGAATAGTTAAGAGATATGCACAACCCGTTTAGTAAAAGAGTGTGTTCTTTAGTTGAAATTATCAAATGAATTGACTTAGATCATGTAACTTGTGAAAGTGTAAGTAGTCTTATGGTGTAGTATATAGATGCGGGCAAGAGTCTGCTACCTATTTTAGCTTTTTTTTTTCGCTGAATTTCATTTCACCCAAATGGATATTCACATAATAGTTTGTTCAATGATTTCTTCAAAACTAAATAACACATTTGTACAAATGGATATTCACATAATAGTTTGTTCAGTGATTTCTTCAAAACTAAATAACACATTCGTACAATTGGATATTCACATAATAGTTTGTTCAGTGATTTCTTCAAAACTAAATAACACATTTGTACAAATGAGCTAGCATGTTATAGTTGATGTTAGATAGTTTTGATTGTTGACAAAATAAGTTTAAATGAGATTGGCCAAAAAAATCTTTGGCTTCATTTAACATAAATAAAGTTTTTTTTTTCATAAATATGTACAGCTTGTGGACTTCAGAAGATGCTGGAAATGTATTAATTGATTCCATGTGAAATGAGGTAGAGAATAGCAAGGTGATTCACCCTGTGTTTCTGTTTCTCCAGCTCAGCCAACATCAGTGCTTGTCTACTTGGCTCTGCACAAGAGAAAACAGTACAAGTTCAGCAGGAACTTCTATGGTAAGTTGTCATTCTACAAATTATGTTCAGTCTTTGTTAAGGTAGCTGGGGTGGCTATTATATGCTTATCTTGAATTGATTAGTTTCAGTAGAAGTTTTAAAGATAAATTAACAATTTCTTCACAGATTCTAGTTGAAATACTATATAATATGCCAGATTAAAAAAAAAAAGTTTTTCATTTATTTGGTTATGTTACAAGGTTTTTAAAACATTTTTAGAAATATGAAAAAATAGCCACTAAAGAAGAAGTTTAATCATTCTGAGACAATCCCCTAAGAAATAAATGACATACATATAAGCATGACAGTGTAACTGATAACTTTATAGCAGATTTTGGTTCACATAAACCAATTATGTCTGCTACACCACCGTGAATGAATTGAGCCTAAAGTGGCAATGTATTTTTTTTACACAAACCCTTTACCAATCGTAATTTACTGCTGTAGTACAGTGCGTGCACGTAAGACGCATTCATACGCAAAATTGCAACAATATTTTAAACATAATTTCCTGGTTATTAATGAAAACACAATCTCAACAAATGGAAATTTATGGCTTTTCACTGATGTTTTATGTATTGTTGACAAAACGTAATGGCCATTTGTAATATTGACATGTCCCCTTAATTTGCCACCACAATAGCCTTTGAATCTGTACTTGTAATGTGTTTTCGTCTATAGTATCAGGTTACGCCAGTCATCTAACAAACACATGGCAGGGTGTGTAATACACACCCTGCGCGGGCCTAGAATTTGATCCCAAGCCCGGCCCGCAATTAGCAGTTAGAGCCCAGGCCCGGCCCAGGCCCGCAATAATTTTTCAAGCCCGGCCCGGCCCAGGCCCGCAAACTAGAATTTAGGCCCAGGCCCGAACCACACCGTGAATGTTTGGCACAGGCCTGGCCCGGCCCGCAAGTTTCAGGCCCAGGCCCGGCCCATACCCACGGGCCAAAGATGGGTAAGCCCGCGGCCCGCAAGCCTGCGGCCCGCTAAGTTTAGAGAAGATAAACCTATAATCTTATAACAAAGATGAAAAACAAATAAACTGTAAAACAGTTTATTTGTCCATAGTGTGCTGGATGAGTTCTAAAAATCCAGCACCACCAACTTCTTCAAACGGACGAATATCCTGAAGAAAAATAAAGAAAAACTTCTTAGTGTCATTACTATTAAATATGATAAGATTTGTTATAATTGACTTTAATGTATTGGCTTATGGTTAGGGTACAAGATTTGTTTATCTAACCCTGACTTAACCCTTATGCAAGCCATAACCCCAATTTATATTGTTAATTGAATTAGGTCAACTTAGTTCACATAATTTAATATGATATTTCAATTAAATGTCACCCACTGGCACTGACACCCAGTGGCATTTCCAGCAGGTCTGTGTATACGGTCATTTGGATTGGCCCGTTATCCCGCGGGGTCACCAGGTCACATAATTGTCGGCATTTCCGTTCATGTCAAAGACGCTATAAACTACGTTAACGCTCACTGAATTCTGATATTTGCTGGTTTAAGTACCTGATTTAGTTAGGTAGATATAATACTGATGTGTACTAGCATTACAGTAACCAGACGATGTGGTCCGCTTTCACTATGAACGAATATAGTTGGTTCGAACATCATATCGCTCGTGATTGTTACTATGGAAATATTGTCGCTTTTCCGGGAACTTAAGGGGATTTCCAAAAAGACTTCATTTTTAAAGGATGGATTGGCAAAATATGACGTTAGTGCCGGGTGATTTTTTTTGAGGTTGTGTTATAGTTCACATGTAATATTCAAATGTTTAATTGTTGTTTTTATGCTGATATAAATTAGACAATTAATGTTTAAGAAAGTTATTGTGTCATTCACATATAATCACTTCATTGTAATGTAGAGGTTATATTTATTGATGCTGTCATCTTAATCTATCGTAATTTAGCAGCCATTTATAAAAAATGGTATTCTAATGTGTCGCATGAAAACGCAAGATATATGTGTTACTATGAATGAATGGTATACATACATATGTACACAGGATACACACACGATACACATGCACGTGTGCATGCATGCACCCGTGCATGCACGCACGCACACAATACATATTGCTGCTTACAGTGGTCAGTATCGGGTGCTGTATGTGACTCCTGAGTTCACAAAAGCGGCCCAGAATTTGTTGAAGGATCTTCACAGTAGAGTTGGTAAGTTTTCTGCTTATCTTCTATGTCGCTAGATTCATATAACGTGCATGACGCAGCAGATGAGCACTGTGTGTGTGTGCGTGCGCGTGCGTGCGTGCATGTGTGTGTGCATATGTGCTTGTCGTGTGTATGCATCTATATGCATGTATATGGAATATGAGCGACGTTATTTGGCATTTCAGACTTATTCTGACAGGAAATGACAGTAATGGGGTTGGCTTTGAGCAGTTTACTGTAAGCTTGTTATGTGTCACCATTAGGGCATTAACTGACATGTGAAATGGTGACATGTCAGTGGGGATGCAGTGTTCATTTGTATTTCTAGGAATTGATCTCGTTGCAATCGATGAAGCCCACTGCGTATCCCAATGGGGTCACGACTTCCGTGCTGCATACAGGTCACTGGGCACGCTCAGAAGTACCCTGCCTACAGTGAGTAAGAGACAGCTAGGAGTGTTATCCTTCCTTCTTCTACAGACAAGTTGAATTTGAAATAAATGTATTGATTGATCGACCGACCTACCGATCCAATTGATTAAGTGACTTTGAAGCCTCTAATTCCATGCAGTTTGAATCATTAGTTTGCTGTGTATCCACCAGGTGCCACTGATGGCTCTTACAGCGACGGCGACGCCCGAGGTGATGAAGGACATTTGTAGGTCACTCAAGCTGTGTAACCCCATCATGACCTGCACCAGCTTCGACAGGTTTGTTACCCCTTTCTACAACATGTGTCTGCTTAGTTACCACAATTTTGAAAATCACTTTGTATGAGGACACGTATAATTAAAAACTTCATTAATTAATATATTGCAGTATTCATTGTTGCCATTAGAAAGCCACCTATCAAAAAAAATTTTTAATGTAATATGTGGGTTTGTCCTCTTGGCAGACCAAATCTGTACCTCTCGGTGCGGATGAAGTCTGGAAACATTTTGAACGACCTCCGATCACAGATGATCCGCATTGGGGCGGACGATTATGAGTTTGAGGGACCAACGATTATTTACTGCCCAACGAAGAAGTCTACAGAGGATGTGTTAAACATTGTCAAGAGTAAGTCAGTTAATTCTTGTATGCTTGGATTTGCTCTATATAGGGATAACGATCATATATTTAGACCTGTATTGATTGCGAGGTAAATCAAATTACAGCTATTGAAACAATAGTGTTACTTAAATGTAGTGGTTTCTGAGTATTGTTGTTTTACAATCCACAGAATTTCATAGATGACATATTTAAAAGTTGATCCTTGCAATATTTGGGATATATCCCAATTTGGCATTACACTGTAAAGATTCATCAACTGTGATAATAAAATATTATAAGTATTTAGCACTTGTTTAGTAATTCTATGATACGTAGTAGATTTCAGATTTAAATGTTCAATCTTGTAGAACTTTTGATTATGAGATTAGCTGGCCATAAGGTTGGAATAGGGCACTTGCAACATATGTCTGTGTATTCTCTGATATCGTGTTTTGACATTGATATAATGACAGTCATGTTGTGTGTTGCCAGTGATGGGGGTGAAGTGTGCCCTCTACCACGCCAACCTGTCAATGAAGGCGCGTAAAACAGCACACCGCCAGTTCATCAATGATGAGATCCAGGTTGGTGCTTCCTGCATGTCCTCACTCTACAGTCCTCACTCCCCGGTCCTCACTCCACGGTCCTCACTCCACGGTCCTCAGTCACCAGTCCTCACTCCACGGTCCTCACTCCATGGTCCTCACTCCATGGCCCTCACTCCCTGGTCCTCAATCCCTGTGTGAGGACCACGGAGACAACTGGGGATTGAGGAATCCCCAGTCGTCTCCGTGGTCCTCACACATCGGTCCTCAGTACCTGGTCCTCAATCCCCAGTCCTCTCTCCTTGGTCCTTAATCCGTGGTCATCTCTCCTCATGTCCTCTCCTAGGGGTCATATGTTCCATGAATGTCCTAGGATGCCTTTATTCCTTGGGCTTCTCCCAAGGCTAAGCTCCTTCTTGAGTGGTTGGGAATTATTTGAGGTCTTGAAGATCTTTGAACAATTTGGTTGATCATTGAAAATCCTTGTGATTAAAATCAGTGGATGTCATAACTATGACGATTGATGTCACAATTGCATGGGTAATCCAAAAATAATTAACCATTTTGTTTACCAATTTATTTCTGGGTCAACAGTTTCACTCATATTAAAAAAATAACTGAACAAACTGCATTTCGATAAAATTACTTTCCCATAAAATTTATGAACAAATGAAATTATGCAATTCGGTGAAACGAGAATTAATTAATTCTGCTAATTTATACTAAGTCAGTGTGAGTTCCCACTAGTGGTGACACCTGTTGGTATTCCTCAGCTTAACAACCCGTGGTGCAGGAGTTACATGGACGTACAGCGTACTAAGTTGACGTGTTTAAAATTTTTTTATGTTTAATTTCAACTGTTTTGTAATTGAAGAACAAACTGCTTTCCATTGACCTCTGAAAGCATTTTCCATTGACCTCTGTAAGCATTTTCCTCTGACCTCTGTAAGCATCTTTCCATTGACCTCTGTAAACATCTTTCCATTGACCTCTGGAAGCATCTTTCCATTGACCTCTGTAAGCATCTTCCACTGGCAGTACTGTTTGTGTGTTCAACTGGCAAAGCTGATGCAGTTACTAAGATATGTGACATTTGTGAGCCATGACCTAACACCTTGTGAGTGGCTGCTATGTTTCCAGGTGGTCGTGGCTACCGTAGCTTTTGGCATGGGCATTGACAAGCCTGACGTCCGCACCATCATTCACTTCGGAGGTTGGTCGTATGGTTCATTTTCTGTTTACTGATCACATCTTCGATGAGCTTCACACGCTTTGAAGGCTGTCTGAAATAAACCTGGCTGTAACATAAACCTGGCTGTAACATAAACCTGGCTGTAACATAAACCTGGCTGTAATATAAACCTGTCTGTAACATACACCTGGCTGTAACATAAACTTGGCTGTAACATAAAGCTGGCTGTAACATAAACCTGGCTGTAATAGACTACTGTCTACAGTGGACAAATATTTTGAAGTCTTGACTTTGTATAGCTAATAGCTATATTGTGCATATTTCCGCTTTCTTGGCTTATGCCAATAAGCATTTAACTGTTGGGTGGATATTTAAAAAAATTAACGACCATTGACATGCATCAGTGTTATGATGAGGAGAGGTCAGATCACAAAAGATGTTCTTAATTTATTATTTGCCATTTAAGAAGCACAATGCTTTTATAATTTTTAATTGTGCTCGTAATTTATTTTAATCATAACTTTCACCCAATGTTGCACCAATTTTAAATCTTAAAACAGCACATTTGAGCATTTTTATGAACATTAGGTGCTCTATAAAATAAATTATTAAAAGATGTTTACTGTGTCAGCCCCTAGGGACATTGAGTCGTACTACCAGGAGATCGGGCGCGCAGGTCGCGATGGACTCAACAGTACGTGTCACGTGTTCTACTCGACTGCTGACTTCAACACTAACAGGTGACGGTCCACTTTTACACAGATACTAAATGTGCTTACTTTGACTCAGTTTGCTGGGTCAGTCAAACAAAACCATTTATGAATGGAGGGTGTAGCAGGCAGCAGTCATTTCTTGGTCACTGAATAAGTCAGAACCTTTCAACATCTACACTCTTTACTCTTACTAAACACTGCAAGAAGTGAGCAGGTCATCAGTGGCACAGAGGTTAAACCACTGGACTCTCGACCAAGAGGACCAGGGTTTGAATCCTCTTGTTGCCATTTCGAAGATTTTTGTTCATTCCACTTTGCCTCAGTTCACTCAGTTGTATGAATAGTACCTTGACAGTGGTGGATATGTGTCAGTGAGTAGTCTTAGCGCTGTAATTATAGCATAGCTGAATGCTTCCCAGAAAAGTCATGGTCTGTAGAAACTGCTATGCAGCCATCCAAGGGGAGGGACGTCGCAAGAATCCTGTGTGGGACACCAGGTAGAAGGAATCAGCAGCTGTTGGTGTCTCGTCTCGAAGATGCAGGCAAAATGGAATTAATAAAATTGTTCAAACTCCAAAATGGCAGCAAGTGGATTGGAACCTCTCAATTGAGGGTCTGACGCTCTCATGGGTCACGATAGCATACTTAGTTAGACTCTCAGTTGAGAGAGAACCCGGTTTCAAATCCCACTGCGGTCGCTTAGTACCTTTGACAAGTTTGATCACACCCCACATTGCCACAGTTCACTCAACTGTATAAATGAGTACCTGGCAATAAGTACAGTGGTGGATATATGCCCAGTAATTGCAGTGTGGCTGAATGATTCCCAGAGAAGTTGAAATGGCCTTGGAATGAACAGGTCTGTCAGGGGGTGAAGTGTAAAGCGCTTTGAGCAGTCCTAAAGACTGGAGACGGCGCTATATAAGAACTTACTTTTAACTTCTACAGATACTGCACCCTGTGCAGTTATAAATTATTTTTTATTAAGTTGATAGATGATAATAAAATAGCAATTTTCTTCTAATCATAATTATTACGATTTGCTTACTCAACGTTTCAGGTAGCATTGGTAACCTTCATCATGCAGGAACTTAATTCAGGGATGTCTAGCCAGGCATGGGGTGGCCTGCTTGCCATGCCAACTGGTGAGCAGAAGAAGAACTAGTCACCCGGAATTCAGTTCCGGAATAAGGCTGAATAAGTAAATCTCAACAGTTGTGATTAGAATAAAATTGTTGCTTCACTGATGACAATTTAGTTGTATAAATGCTACAGAATTATAGCATACCTTGTTAGTTTCCTTGGTGGTTAGAATTGTCCAGGCATGCAAACTATTGCATGCTGTGTTTGTGTGTGTGTTGCAGGTATTTCCTGAATGAGATCAGGAGTGAGACGTTTCTGAACCACAAGAAGCTCATGCTAAGGAAGATGGAGGAATACCTCGCCACAACCAAATGTCGTCGCAGGTTAGACACGGTTACCATGGCAACCAGTGTTCTGTCGTTGTCGTGGTACACACTTATTGAGCAATACTGGGTTTCATACAATAATCAACACGTCCAATGTAGCGAAGAACTGAAATAGGCCAGATGATAATGTATGTTGCAAGGTGGACTGCTTATCACGCAGCCACTTTAGGAATAACATCAACAGGAATGTGAGCTCTACAACGCAGCCAGATAGGAACTGAACACATGTACAGCCCCGTCTGACAGGTTTCTCAGAGCCCACATATCTACAAGCAATAACATATATAAAAACGTCATAGAATAAAAACCACTGTGCATATAAACATATGCGAAGAATACAAACATTCCACCATCAGTACACAAATTTTATTACGAAAAGGTGGGACCATTTTGCCACACAGTCACCCAAAAACCTCTGAAGACCAAAACACGTTATACAAAATGTACTTATTGACCCATGAAACACATGAGCCGCAAATTAACTTTAATTTGTCCATTTTTGTACCTGCCAGGGCGATTCTGTCCCACTTTGAGAACAAGGATGTGGTGGACGTCGGGGGTACTGACCGTTGCTGTGACAACTGCACTCGCAGGTCAGTAGGTCAAGGCTAGGCATCACATATAACAATTTGGGCAATTAAACACTTAATATTGTCTTGTCTCGGCTCTCAAATATAAATAAAAAAATTAAATGCACTTCTTTGTGTATTTCTTGATGTGATTGTTTGTGTTTTATTTACTTTTATTTACTTTTATTACGCAGTCACTTGTATGGAAGTTTTAATACTTTACATCTTTGAGGACAAAAGGTGGGTTAATTTTTTCTGATGTTGGATATTTTACTGATGGCATTAATTTTAAGAAACCCTGACATACTGGACTCTTGATAAGTCAATGGCTTCCTTGTCTTACTGTACTTACTGTTCTGGACCTTGTTGCTTTGGGTGGCAATATTGTAAACAAATCTTGGTAAAAATCTCCATGGTAACTAGCTTGTGTTGTAGAGCGAGGCAAGTACAGTCACATGACCTACATGGAGGTGGGAGTTTGTCGACCGATGAAGAGGTGAATTATGGGAAGGAATCAAGAGATTTGTTCTCGGCCATCGAGGTATTGCTGAACACAGTTGATTATGATATAATTTGGTAATTCTGTTCCACGATTAGAGAGCATTCATTAAATTAATATATCTTGCAGCATTTACAGCTTCTCCTTTGGCATGCTCTTGTTTTGTTTACATGTATGGACATTCGATGTCATCCTAGATATTGTCTGAAACCCAAAACTATTTTTAATATCAACATTTGTTGGCCTTTTTGGAATCTACAGGGTTTTAGTATTTATGTAACTGTAAGAATAATTTGCTGTGTCTTACTCAGTAATTTATGATATTTTATCTTACTCCTGAAAACATACTTATAGGTACAAAGTGCAGTAATTTATATAGTAAAATCGTGTTGTATAGTATAAACTATATATCTCCTGACTGGCCAAACCACAATACTGTTTCACCGTTATCTGTTCGATTTGAATGTTTCGCCCCCAGAACGCCATGTTTACATTGTATGTGGAATGGCAAGGCTGATATTCATAAACAAATAACGGTCAAATTATATTAAAAAATGGTGGTTCAATAAAACACATTTGGTCAGCTAAGATGTTACAATAAATATAGTTTATACTTTGATTATACAATAAAATGTAAAATGACGTTGAACCTTTAAAATGCTGGTAGGCTGTTGTGTATTGTGGTGCCAGGAATCTGCAGTTAGTAATTAGTAGCTGGTTCCTGTCGTGTGTTTAGGAGACTGGCGGACGGTTTGGTATCACTGTGCCTGTCTTCTTTCTCCGTGGATCATCCAATCAGCGTCTGCCTGCTCGCTTTCATAAATCAAAGTTGTATGGGCAGGGAAAGTATGTCAATCACAACTACTTCTAGACTTTGATTTATATATTCATATACCTGATAAACATGTCAGTTAAATCTTATTGTTTTATTTTTATCTTGTTTTGTTGCTTGCTACCAACACATTTTCAGAGGAGCTGATAAAAATTTATGAACTATTGAAACTGTCGCAAATTTTAATTAGCAGTCTGCGTGCGGCTGTTGAAAACACTACATTTTACAAATCTAGAGTTGCCTAATTGTAAAATGACACTTAAGTGACTTAACGAGACAATGAAGCACAATCAAACACAATCGGACACACTTCTGTATATTTTCCAAACATTCTTTTTTATTCGCAGTTTCTTTAGTTACATATAATTATTTGCTTTGTCTTGTTTGTTGTATTCTTTTATATTTAATGGTTTCTTGTGCCCAGATAATCATAGTATTTAAATTTATCTAATTTATAAGTGATGTGTAATGTCCACATCATGTTTCTTGAACCCACAGGTACAGATCAGAGAAATGGTGGAAGGCGTTTGGTACGTGTCCATTTATATATGTTCTGTTTCATGTCAAGTTATCTATGATTATTGAAGTATTTCATCATCAAGTTTTATTATCTATGATTGCTGAAGTATTTCATCATTTCATCATCAGGTTTTATTTCTCTGCAGCTTCATAACTGAAGTCTCTATCAAATTGGTAATTAGTTGTATCAAAGACAGCATACCATGATTCTAAATGATACCACTGGTAACTGATTCATGATTCTAAATGATACCACTGGTAACAGATTCATGATTCTAAATGATATCACTGGTAACCGATTCATGATTCTAAATGACACAATGGTACCACTGGTAACAGATTCATGATTCTACATGATACCACTGGTAACAGATTCATGATTTTTAATGATACCACTGGTAACCGATTCATAATGGTAAATGCTTTCATATCTATGCACCAAAATTGTTAGTTTATTTTAGTTTGCAATGTTTGTATGTAAATATATAGTGAATGTAATGAATATAATGAACATCATTGTATGTAGTAAACGATTACAATAAATGTGTTAAATTTATTAAATATAACAAATCCAATTGCACCGTAGTTTTATTCTTAGCCAACAGGTTTTGTTCATGTTGTGAATATTTTCTATTGTCGAGTCTCATCATCATCTCATGTTGACAGCCCGTCAGCTGATGACAGAGGGCTACTTGGAGGAGCGTCCAGTCTCCCATGGGTTCGGTTCCACTGTGGATCTGTCCACCAAGGCTGACCAGTGGCTACAGGAACTGTTGAGGAGAAAGAATAAGGAAGAAGATCCCGTACTACAACTGCTTCCCAACCAGGAGCTCCAGGGAGCGGAGAAGGAGAGCATCCGGGCTCCGATATCCATCTGCGTGTCCCAGTATGTATCTAGGTCTGTCACTAACATCAGATTGATTTTATGTAAATTAAAACGTAATAATTAATTAATAAATTAGACATTCATAACACGTCATGTATCCAGGTAGTAACTTGTTCAAAGGTGCTAGCAAGATTACTGTATGTAAAATATGTTAAAATAATACTAAAATAAGTAAACATATTATGTTAAATAAATAAATGGATAGAGGTCTGTGTCATTAAAATGTTATAAAGGCCACATGGAAACACCACATTGAAAGTAGCAACAAAGTTTGCATGGTTTTGCTACAACTATTTCGAATGAACACACAGGTAACTATTAATTCTGTTTTATGTTATTGTGTGTCCATATAATGAAAGGTTAAAATAATGACTCGTAAGTCATAACTGATTAGTTATGATTACAGTAATTTTTGTTGGTTACACAAATTCCAGACAAACCGGATGTAACTGTTAAACATGTTGTTTTGCTCCAAGTGGTGGCGCCACATGGCAGAACACGAATAATCAAGGCTATGATTCCAGAAAACTCCATTTTGTTTCGGGAGCATTGTGATGTGGGAAGTGGGTTCCTGGATGTCTGACGTCTGTGGCCCTTTTCTGCAAATTATGAGCTGTAGCTGTTTCTGTAACTGCCCTAATTTGTAATGACCGTTCATTGTTTTTCTCAGGGTTTTGCCCATGGTGCCATCGAATGACTGGCTTTCGAGTCGTGACACTTCAGTGGCGACACATGGTGGCAACATTGGAACTACAGATATTGATCCGAAAGAGCAGAAATTACAGGTAAGAATCACACAGGGACGCTCTGGTGGAAATAAGTTATTATATGTGACACCTATAAGACTGGTAACAACAATCCTTAAGAGTTACAGACGAACTTCTGTGATTATTCTTGTCCACTTGTTTCCCGAGCTTGCCGAGAAGGAGCTCGCTGTGGAAACTAGGATATATTGGTCAGACCTCGCAAGGCTTTGACACAGCTGACTGTGCACAACTCAAATATTTGTCAGTCATTCTTCGGACATGTTTTGATCTGATGTTTGTTATTCGCTGCCGTTGGATCACTTTTTGGAGAAATTACAAAATTCACATATAGTTATTGTCTACCTTTTCAATATCGCATTTCTTGTACTGATATTAAAATTTTTTTAATGAACTATAGAACTTTCCTCGCTGTGGCAGTCATAAAATGAAAGGTGTTTACTCATTCTATTTTGCACACCAGGTGGAGCTGTATGTCAAGTTAATTGCGCTGCGTAATGACATTAGTCACCAGATGGAGTTGCACACCTATATGATCTTCAGCAACAAGAGTCTTTTGGACATGGCAAAATACAGGTGAGGGGGCAAAATACAGGTGAGGCTGGCAAAATACAGGTGAGGGGGGCAAAATACAGGTGAGGGGGGCAAAATACAGGTGAGGGGGGCAAAATACAGGTGAGGGGGACAAAATACAGGTGAGGGGGGGCAAAATGCAGATGAGAGGGTTAAATACAGTTGAGGAAGCTAAATACAGGTGAAGGGGTTGAAATACAGGTGAGGGGGCAAAATGCTGGTGAGATGATGAAATGTGTCTTATGGAGCCATACAGGTAAGGGTGTAAAATACTAGTGTAGTTGAAATATAAGTGATGACAAAATACATGATCAACATAGTTCTGAGTCCCAACAAAGTTAAGAATTGTGTATTGCATAGGAATGGTGAAAGTTTGTTTAGTAAAAAACATGACTTCTCATCCATTTCATTGTGTTTACACATTTAGACCAACATCGGTGCAGAATCTTGCAGCAATGGAGGAAGTGGCTGAGGAGAAAGCTTGCAAGTACGGCGACGCCTTCACCCGCCTCGTAAGGGAGTTCTGTGCAGGGAAAGACTGGAAGACAGACGTAATGCCAGGGGATGTTGCTATAACAGCCAAGGTGAGGAGGGAGGTGACCAGAACAGCCAGACTAATGTAATAGCAATGTAATGCTGTGTTCACATAGACTTGATCCGGACTAGTTTTCCCGTGCAATGTACTTTTGTTACATGTAAGTTTACATATAAGTGAAATATAGTCCGTATTTTACAAATTGTCACCAATGTCTGAAGGTCAGAAAGTTAACTTTGATTGTTTCGCTCATTTTAATTTTAGTGGAATCCTTTCATATATTCATGTTTTGAGACAGTGTGCAGAGAGGCTGAGAACTATGGAGCGTAGTTACTATTTCCTGATTGCAAACAAATAATTGACCATTTTCACCTTCTGTTGACAGTTCGACTCGAAGTTACAGACTGCTTTTGCTGGTTTGAAAGAGACTGTGCGAGCGACATATCAGTTGTTTGAGCGTGAGAAGAATTCCATGGTAGGTAGGCCTGGTGCCATATAATCTGGTGGAATGACTGTTATATTTAGTGCATTCTGACTAAGCTGCCAACATTTCTGATACTTTTATACCATGTTGGGTGGATCATAGAATATATTAAAAATTTTTGTGTTTGCAAAAATCCTGTTGTGTTTCTTAGGTAGCTATATTTATTGTTTCTGCCATAACGTCATGTGATATCATGTGATGTAATGTGGTATCTGTCATGTGATGTCCTGTGGTATCATGTGATGTCAGATGTTCTCTTTGAATCCTTGGATGACTTATTGGAAACATTGGAAACAACTCCTCGATTGAGGAGGACAAAATAACACATTGAATGCGTTATTTTCTTGAACACATTTAAAAATACAAAACAATGTCTAACTGAGGCACTTTTTAAAAACTACTTTTATTTTAACAACATTGTTTTTTTCTCTGATGACATGTTAAAAGGTAAAGACATTCAGAAATCAGACTTGCCATTTGTTTGGTTCCAATTCGTACTTCTACTTGAAATTCTGAATAGTGCCATATAATGCATGATGTATTCTTATTGAGTGTCGCTATCTGTCAGGCTACAAAATATACCCAGGTACCTACATCAAATAAAATTTGCGAGATTGATACCTGAAGTATGTATTTTACACCTGTAGCCAGAACACTTGTATTGTGCAGGAGTCAGTGGCATCAAGTCGGGGGATAAAGACATCCACCGTTGTGTCACACATGTGTGAATGCATCACTGCAGGACTTCCTGTTGATGTCAGGAGACTCGGCCTGAGTGACAAGATACAGCAACTCGTCATTGACACGATCCGCAAACCACCGATCAACTCAGGTAGACAGAATCCTTGCCACCGCATCTGTCCCCTTCGTGTCCCATGGCCCATAAGGCTGCACTGCTCCTTTTCCGGTTTATCTTCAGCCACTTGTTTGGTTTCCTTCCAAGAATTCCACCCCAGTTTTAAATTTTCGTTTTTCTACAACTCTTCATCAGGTTGTCTTTGGGCGAGCCACTTTCCATGTTCCTTTGTGTGTCCATGTTAGAGCAGCCAGATGGTGGCTGTCTTCTTTATGTGTCCATGTTAGAGCAGCCAGACGATAGCTGTCTTCTTTATATTCCATGTTAGAGCAGCCAGACGATGGCTGTCTTCTTTATGTGTCCATGTTAGAGCAGCCAGACGGTGGCTGTCTTCTTTATGTGTCCATGTTAGAGCAGCCAGACGATGACTGTCTTCTTTATGTGTCCATGTTAGATCAGCTAGACGATAGCTGTCTTCTTTATATTCCATGTTAGAGCAGCCAGACGATGGCTGTCTTCTTTATGTGTCCATGTTAGAGCAGCCAGACGGTGGCTGTCTTCTTTATGTGTCCATGTTAGAGCAGCCAGACGATGACTGTCTTCTTTATGTGTCCATGTTAGATCAGCTAGACAATAGCTGTCTTTATATGTCCATGTTAGAGCAGCCAGACGGTGGCTGTCTTCTTTATGTGTCCATGTTAGAGCAGCCAGACGATGGCTGTCTTCTTTATGTGTCCATGTTAGAGCAGCCAGACGATGGCTGTCTTCTTTATGTGTCCATGTTAGATCAGCTAGACAATAGCTGTCTTCTTTATATGTCCATGTTAGAGCAGCCAGACGGTGGCTGTCTTCTTTATGTGTCCATGTTAGAGCAGCCAGATGGTGGCTGTCTTCTTTATGTGTCCATGTTAGAGCAGCCAGACGATAGCTGTCTTCTTTATATGTCCATGTTAGAGCAGCCAGACGGTGGCTGTCTTCTTTATATGTCCATGTTAGAGCAGCCAGACGGTGGCTGTCTTCTTTATGTGTCCATGTTAGAGCAGCTAGACAATAGCTGTCTTCTTTATATGTCCATGTTAGATCAGCCAGACGGTGGCTGTCTTCTTTATGTGTCCATGTTAGAGCAGCCAGATGGTGGCTGTCTTCTTTATGTGTCCATGTTAGAGCAGCCAGATGGTGGCTGTCTTCTTTATATGTCCATGTTAGAGCAGCCAGATGGTGGCTGTCTTCTTTATATGTCCATGTTAGAGCAGCCAGACGATGGCTGTCTTCTTTATATGTCCATGTTAGATCAGCCAGACGGTGGCTGTCTTCTTTATATGTCTATGTTAGAGCAGCCAGATGGTGGCTGTCTTCTTTATATGTCCATGTTAGAGCAGCTAGACAATAGCTGTCTTCTTTATATGTCCATGTTAGATCAGCCAGATGGTGGCTGTCTTCTTTATATGTCCATGTTAGAGCAGCCAGATGGTGGCTGTCTTCTTTATGTGTCCATGTTAGAGCAGCCAGATGGTGGCTGTCTTCTTTATGTGTCCATGTTAGAGCAGCCAGACGGTGGCTGTCTTCTTTATGTGTCCATGTTAGATCAGCTAGACAGCGGCTGTCTTCATTATGTGTCCATGTTAGAGCAGACAGTAATCTATTTAGTATCCAATATGACAGCCATCTTGTTTGTACAGACTTGTTATTTAATCTTGGTGGAATCATTGGATAAACTATTAAATTATTTTGGACCAGATCCGCGCAAAATTCAAGGAACAAATGGCCATAGTGGTCCGACATGATATACCATAGCATACGGCTATTCACATTTTCGCAAGTTACCTGATCTAACGATCAAAGTCTTACAGCAAAACATCTGGCTTCACTTGTTTCCATGGCAACTGTTCCAGACATCAGTCGTCTGACGCCCATCAAACAACAGTTGCCGGACTACGTCGAGTTCAACCACATCAAGATAGTGATCGCACAGCTTCAGTACAAGTTTGGCATGACGGACTCGCGTGTTGACGATGCGAACTTGTATGACGATCAAAACAGACGAGTCATGGTTTGTAAAACACATGGATTAGTTCTGTTGTATGGGTAAAATACCAACACATGTATTATCTTCTCATATGTATGTTTATGAAATTCACAAATATTTTTAATTATAAAAAATTAGTAATAAATGTAGTTATGTAATATCTGAATTGTTTTTTCTCATTCTTTGTGATTTATGTAATTGAACAAATGCTGTTGGCGTTTGAGAATAAAATTTGGTGTGAATGTTAGAAATTGATCCAATATCTACTACATCTACCACAGTGTGGATATTTTATTGAAACGTTTAAGTTATTAACTGGAAAGGAAAGTATAAAAACAGATAATTTTTTAACATTTACCTAAATACTGGTAAGCTCAGAGGTCATTGTTAATGTTTAAATATTTAATGTTTATTAATTTATATTTCAACTGGGAAAAAAACATTATACTTTTCAAATTTGTGTGTGGTAATTCAAGTGGACATGTGACCACTCACCCACTCACATCCAATGTTTTGGGATTATTGGAATTTGTTATATTTGCAAAACCCCTAAGTGCGGACTCTGACATCAGCAGATATGTTTGACACTTGTAGAACTCTCTGTCCATGCAGAAATACAGCAGCAGCCAATCGAATGATCGGATCACTGCCAGCCAGTCATCAGCGTCGAAAACTAGCCAATCAAATTTCATGGCATGCTCGCAGCAAAGCAAGCGCCAGCTTCCTGATTGGATGGCTAGAGGATCTACCCAGAAGGCAGCAAAGAAAACAAAGAGCAGTTTGTTCAACCAATGATTATTACAAGTATTGAATGGTTTGTGCAGAATTTAGAATACGTGTCTGTACTGTTGCTAGTTTACAGATACTGAATTTATGTATTTCTCAGCTACATTATTATAGTTAAAAAACATTTGTTCTGACTGCTTTTTTCCAGGGGAAGCGAGATTAATGTTTAACTTGGAAATGGTTTTGTATATTTGAAGGTGTTCAATATAATAAACTGTAATTTTTGCAGAAATTTGCTTTAAGATTGTTCTCAAATAATTATAATTAAACCTTACGAACCTTACATTACAAAACATTGCAATGGGTGGTATCCTATATGGAAACAAACTATATAAGTAGACTCAATATTAAACAACCACTTATATTTACAACACTAACATTAGTTATCGTTGCATAATTTTCAAAGGAAATTTAGACTTGTTCTTTTAAAATGCATATTATATAGACTAAAAATACACTAGACTACTACTAAAATAATTTATTTATCAGATTTGTTGTAAATTTGCAACTGCTGTAGCTTTTATCTTCTTCATAGGTAATTATTGACATATGCAGGACATTAGATGTGGACACTGAAGGTACAGATGCTGGTCTTTTGATCATAAATCATATTACATAGTATATAAAGCATATATACCATATTCAACCTGTTGAGTATACATGCCCTGTTGAGTATACATGCCCTATTAAGTGTACATGCCCTGTTGAGTATACATGCCCTATTAAGTGTACATGCCCTGTTAAGTGTACATGCTTTGTTAAGTGTACATGCCTGTACATGTCCCATTAAGTATACATGCCCTGTTAAGTGTACACCCCCATTTTTTCAAGGCTCAGTGATGACAAAAGATTGGAAGTTCCACATATAAAGGCTATTAGCCTACAACAGCAGACTTTGTAATGTTCTGGTGTCCTTTTGACCACATTATATATAAGTGGCTGGTAGCTCTGACCCAGTCCCTTCCTTCAATCTCTTTCCGGTCACATCTGTTGACATTTTTCAGCATCTCAAAACTGTTTTATTCGTGAGCTGTGTGTGCTCTTCCTCCGTGTTCCCTGCTCTTCCGGCGTGAGGGTCAGGTAAAATATTGTAGAGCCACTCTTTCTGTTCTTTCTTTCCATAGTTTTCTATCGGCTGCTCCCTCTCTCCATCTTTCATCCGCCCCCAATCTTCTCATGTCCCTCCTCATGCAGTCCTCCCATCTCAGCTATGGCTTTCCCCTTTTCCTGCATCCTTGATGTTTTTCCACCTCTGCTCTCTTTACTAGTTGCATCCATCCTCACCAAGTGGCCTGCCCATCTCATCTGGCTTCTCACCAATCTTCCTGTTGTACTATATACTTAACAAGTCAAATACAGTAAACATATTATAACACATTCACGCATAGATGTGTTTTAATGAACAATGGTTTTTCAATATAATTTAACCATTATCTGTTTATGGATATGTTTGGCACATTCACAAACAGCTGTTTATGAATATGTTCAGCACATTCACAAACAGCCGTTTATGAATATGTTTGGCACATTCACAAACAGCTGACAATGTCCAGTACCTGTGGACAAAGTTTATCGGGTCAGGCGGTCACATGATGGGCATATCATTAACTCCTGAAGAATTACATTTACTCTGCATGCGATGTAAACATAATATTAGGGGCGAAATGGTCAAATGAAACAGAAAACTTAAACCATTAAGTTTATTTTTTAAATGTAGTTTTGTGCCCTAAATATGTTAAAATATATATATTTTATATATATATATATAATGCCCAAAACCACATTAAAAAAATTAATTTAAACCGTTATGTTTCATTTGACCGTTTCGTCCTAATATTATGTTTACATCGCATGCTGAGGAAATGTAATTCTATGGGAATTATTGTAAAATCATATATATATATATATATATAAAAGAATAAAAATTACCAGACTTTGTGCTTTTAAATGTGATGTACAGACAAAGAGTGACATAGTCAACAGACATGTATATCTTTCAACTCAAACCTTTATTCGTTCACATTGTTATAAATAAGGAGGTCATCTCCACAGTCTTGACCCTTGGACGACCGTGACCTTCGGACAGCCTTGACCTTGGGCACCTCGACCGTGCTAGTCCATATCAGTAGATACAATCTGTCTCGAGAGTTAGTACTTTAACAAACGATTGATTAAAGTCCTCTGTGGTATAGACGCAACATCCACCAGTGGCTCAGTACGCAGCTATTTATTCATGCTGGCCTCTTTCAACATCAAAGTACTAGATGTGTTACACTGAACAACTGAACCAGCCTGAGAACGTGGTTATCACATTTCACGACAAAGAAACAATTAGGCTTACTGCACAACTGGAAACTTGTGTTATTTTAACAGTTTTTGCAAGTTGACAATTTTTGCGTAGATGAAATTTTGCAAATTTGTTCTGCTAAAACTCAACATGAACTTAGATGCTACATCGCAACGAAAAATGCATGCGATTTTGTGGAAAAACGCAAATATTGCAAAATTTAAACGCAAAAATGTCAAGCCAGTCCACCACCGCCTCTGTCCAATCAAACATTTCTTGTTCATATAAATTAACACACACAGAACTTTACTCCAAGGTGCTAATCAAAAGTTGGTTATTTAAGCGATCTCTGCACACACACAAGCTGTCGGTGCATTGCTAGTTTAATATTTAACAATTATGATGCTAATATAGCAATATACACATATACCAACATTAACAGATGATTTTCAGTAACGCACACTAAATATTCCTGTCTGCTCATTATAACCACGCTGACTTTTGGAAACAACTCATCTAAGTGGGCCAATCATAATGGAGACAAGTGATTGTGAAAATATTATAATCACGCAATTAAGCATCCACTCCGCACACCAATCATCCATAGGATGAAGACACGACACACGATGTTGCCATCGATGTAACAAGTTTCACACATGACTATGACGTGCACCGGCATTACAAAATGTTTATTTCCGAGGCTATCAGGTGGTTGCTGAACCCAGACAATATACAATAGTCATTTTAGCAGTTGGAATAACCCACACGCCATACAACAACAAACGACAACAGAAATCACACATGAGAAACTGAGATGGTTACAAAGGTAAGACGTCCGACCACTCCAAGAACTGTGGGTAATGTTTAGACCACTAAACGGTGTTTTGACACAGTATGATTGCTGTTCGGTGCTGCGACACCACAGAATGTGCCACCATCTGGTCTCGCGCCCAACAAGATTCATGACTGGTGAATAAAGAAGGTAAACTAAGAGTGTGACTGTAGATTGCCTAAGTGCTGACAAGATCACACAGGAAACTATCTCTACACGTATTCTTGCTGCCAAGCATTAGATGTTAACAATATGAAGACAACATGCTACTTGATGCCGACATTATTTTAGTTGCTGATCGGCCACGCATGACATCAGTCATGCATGACTATCCAGTGTTAAATCATTAAACTCCTAGTAAAAAATAAGCGACACATCTTCAACCACTAAGGGATCATAGCTAACATTTCAAAATCCAGCTTGGCTGTTTCATTACATTTCCGAACCCGATGCAAAATCTATTGGAAAACATGAAGATTTTCAATACGACATATTAATCTTAAGGTTGCAATTATTTCATAAATTGTCCCACATTTTAACCCAAATTTTTTATATTGGGGCACAATCCCTAAACAGCACTTTACACTTTTGCAGCAAACAAGAATCTTGTGAGATATATTCCTTGCATACAACAAACAAATGTGATGTCAAGCTGCAGTTGAAATGCTGTTGCTTCGTAAAATAGAACAGGCAGTACTAACACATGGCTGATCTGATTAAATCCTAGTAACAACTAAACCAAATGTTCTCATACTGCCTGACATCATACTTAGATCAATAGTACATCAAGTCATTCTGATGCCCTATATGATGTCATTGCTTTATTTGGGAGATACATAAGACAACATACGTTTTATATCATACAATGATGTCACAATGTTGACATCACGCACAACATCGACTTTTTCGTAACATTTTTCATGTTGCGTTCCGTGACACTAAATATTCTTTATGACATCGGTGTCAATCATGACATGTCTTCTACTACAACACGATGGCATTGCAACTGTGATGACGTCGCGCAAGGTGGCATCACAAAATAATTTGTCACGAATGAGGACATCACAATGGTGATGGCATCGCAACATCGATGACATCCTAGTGGATGACATCTGTAGTGTGACTCTGTCAACGATACTGAATGGCCTGAGGCTGGCCGTTGACTGTCATTGATGTAACCACGCCGTCCTCCTCTATGGTCACCGTCTCACTGCCGTTCTCCACCACTCTGAAACACGAAACAAAAACCTGTGAAGAAAATCAACATATGCTAACTTAAAATAGGGTGCTACCAATCCCATACACATCCGAGGGATGTAGCCAAGGTTACTTGGTTTTGTTGGTATTCATTGACAGGAATAATTATGTACTCGTATAATTCATATAAATTTGACATCCATCACCCCGAATAACTACACGAGAATCCCGTCAAAAACCCCCACATAGGAGAAGAATGTAAATAGTTAAAAATGCAACAACGCCCAATAAATATAAGGTTCACACTGATGTAGACATCAATAAAACACATCAGCATAAAACGAAAGCACTTGGTTTGGGATCCACCCATCTGGGATAAAGGCAAAATCATACCAACTCATATTTATATAAAATAGTTTGTTTTGTTTCTACCCTCATATCTGTCAGTTTCGCATGTATAGCACGAGTTTGTACATTTATCCAAGATTATTTATTATTATATTTTTGTTTAACCTAATTTAATATGTGATATTATATATGCCATGCTGCTACTATAGTACCTTTTTCTTATGGTCCATGTTTATATACATGCCCATCTTAATAATTTTATAACAAAATACTATACATAATTTATCTATGATATAACAAATATTGTTTTTATGTTACAATGTATTATTTTTAACTTTCTGCAAAGTGCTGTGAACTGTATTGGATGTGGCGCTATATAAAGTAAATATTATTATTATGTACAGGGCTGACATTTGTAGGTGTGCTTGGGGCCCATGATGATGGTTCGTACATTAAATTTGCATGTTTTCTATTACTGTTCTGGGTTATGTGATCCACGTCAAACGCCCTCATAAGTTCCTTCATACGGTACAAATGCTTAGTGAAACCGGCAGTTGTACATGATTTTTGGGGCATGAAGTTGCATCCATCATTGGCATTGCCCTACCCTTGACTGGGTAGTGCAAGGAGTCGTAAGTTGTAACCAACATTGGCATTGCCCTACCCTTGACTGGGTAGTGCAAGGAGTCGTAAGCTGTATCCATCATTGGCGTTGCCCTACCCTTGACTGGGTAGTGCAAGGAGTCGTAAGTTGTAACCAACATTGGCATTGCCCTACCCTTGACTGGGTAGTGCAAGGAGTCGTAAGTTGTATCCATCATTGGCATTGCCCTGCCCTTGACTGGGTAGTGCAAGGAGTCGTAAGTTGTATCCATCATTGGCATTGCCCTGCCCTTGACTGGGTAGTGCAAGGAGTCTTAAGTTGTATCCATCACTGGCATTGCCCTACCCTTGACTTGGTAGTGCAAGGAGTCGTAAGTTGTATCCATCACTGGCATTGCCCTACCCTTGACTGGGTAGTGCAAGGAGTCGTAAGCTGTATCCATCACTGGCATTGCCCTACCCTTGACTGGGTAGTGCAAGGAGTCGTAAGCTGTATCCATCATTGGCATTGCCCTACCCTTGACTTGGTAGTGCAAGGAGTCGTAAGCTGTATCCATCATTGGCGTTGCCCTACCCTTGACTGGGTAGTGCAAGGAGTCTTAAGATGTATCCATCATTGGCATTGCCCTACCCTTGACTGGGTAGTGCAAGGAGTCGTAAGCTGTATCCATCACTGGCATTGCCCTACCCTTGACTTGGTAGTGCAAGGAATCGTAAGTTGTATCCATCATTGGCATTGCCCTACCCTTGACTGGGTAGTGCAAGGAGTCGTAAGCTGTATCCATCATTGGCATTGCCCTACCCTTGACTGGGTAGTGCAAGGAGTCTTAAGCTGTATCCATCATTGGCATTGCCCTACCCTTGACTGGGTAGTGCAAGGAGTCGTAAGCTGTATCCATCATTGGCATTGCCCTACCCTTGACTGGGTAGTGCAAGGAGTCGTAAGCTGTATCCATCATTGGCATTGCCCTACCCTTGACTGGGTAGTGCAAGGAGTCGTAAGCTGTATCCATCATTGGCATTGCCCTACCCTTGACTTGGTAGTGCAAGGAGTCGTAAGCTGTATCCATCATTGGCATTGCCCTACCCTTGACTGGGTAGTGCAAGGAGTCGTAAGCTGTATCCATCATTGGCATTGCCCTACCCTTGACTGGGTAGGGCAAGGAGTCGTAAGCTGTATCCAGCATTGGCATTGCCCTACCCTTGACTGGGTAGTGCAAGGAGTCGTAAGCTGTATCCATCATTGGCATTGCCCTACCCTTGACTGGGTAGTGCAAGGAGTCGTAAGCTGTATCCATCATTGGCATTGCCCTACCCTTGACTGGGTAGTGCAAGGAGTCGTAAGCTGTATCCATCATTGGCATTGCCCTACCCTTGACTGGGTAGTGCAAGGAGTCTTAAGATGTATCCATCATTGGCATTGCCCTACCCTTGACTTGGTAGTGCAAGGAATCGTAAGTTGTATCCATCATTGGCATTGCCCTGCCCTTGACTGGGTAGTGCAAGGAGTCGTAAGCTGTATCCATCATTGGCATTGCCCTGCCCTTGACTTGGTAGTGCAAGGAGTCGTAAGCTGTATCCATCATTGGCATTGCCCTGCCCTTGACTGGGTAGTGCAAGGAGTCGTAAGCTGTATCCATCATTGGCATTGCCCTGCCCTTGACTGGGTAGTGCAAGGAGTCGTAAGCTGTATCCATCATTGGCATTGCCCTG
Organism: Lamellibrachia satsuma; assembly: GCA_033239005.1. NCBI lineage: Eukaryota > Metazoa > Annelida > Polychaeta > Sabellida > Siboglinidae > Lamellibrachia > Lamellibrachia satsuma. Next base: position 11,035,581 of record BSQZ01000014.1, read on the forward strand.
CCCTTGACTGGGTAGTGCAAGGAGTCGTAAGCTGTATCCATCATTGGCATTGCCCTGCCCTTGACTGGGTAGTGCAAGGAGTCGTAAGTTGTATCCATCATTGGCATTGCCCTGCCCTTGACTTGGTAGTGCAAGGAGTCGTAAGCTGTATCCATCACTGGCATTGCCCTGCCCTTGACTGGGTAGTGCAAGGAGTCGTAAGCTGTATCCATCACTGGCATTGCCCTACCCTTGACTGGGTAGTGCAAGGAGTCGTAAGCTGTATCCATCATTGGCATTGCCCTACCCTTGACTGGGTAGTGCAAGGAGTCGTAAGCTGTATCCATCATTGGCATTGCCCTACCCTTGACTTGGTAGTGCAAGGAGTCGTAAGCTGTATCCATCATTGGCATTGCCCTACCCTTGACTGGGTAGTGCAAGGAGTCGTAAGCTGTATCCATCATTGGCATTGCCCTACCCTTGACTTGGTAGTGCAAGGAGTCGTAAGCTGTATCCATCATTGGCATTGCCCTACCCTTGACTTGGTAGTGCAAGGAGTCGTAAGCTGTATCCATCATTGGCATTGCCCTACCCTTGACTGGGTAGTGCAAGGAGTCGTAAGCTGTATCCATCATTGGCATTGCCCTACCCTTGACTGGGTAGTGCAAGGAGTCTTAAGATGTATCCATCATTGGCATTGCCCTACCCTTGACTGGGTAGTGCAAGGAGTCGTAAGCTGTATCCATCATTGGTATTGCCCTGCCCTTGACTTGGTAGTGCAAGGAATCGTAAGTTGTATCCATCATTGGCATTGCCCTGCCCTTGACTGGGTAGTGCAAGGAGTCGTAAGCTGTATCCATCATTGGCATTGCCCTGCCCTTGACTTGGTAGTGCAAGGAGTCGTAAGCTGTATCCATCATTGGCATTGCCCTGCCCTTGACTGGGTAGTGCAAGGAGTCGTAAGCTGTATCCATCATTGGCATTGCCCTGCCCTTGACTGGGTAGTGCAAGGAGTCGTAAGCTGTATCCATCATTGGCATTGCCCTACCCTTGACTGGGTAGTGCAAGGAGTCGTAAGTTGTATCCATCATTGGCATTGCCCTGCCCTTGACTTGGTAGTGCAAGGAGTCGTAAGCTGTATCCATCACTGGCATTGCCCTGCCCTTGACTGGGTAGTGCAAGGAGTCGTAAGCTGTATCCATCACTGGCATTGCCCTACCCTTGACTGGGTAGTGCAAGGAGTCGTAAGCTGTATCCATCATTGGCATTGCCCTACCCTTGACTGGGTAGTGCAAGGAGTCGTAAGCTGTATCCATCATTGGCATTGCCCTACCCTTGACTGGGTAGTGCAAGGAGTCGTAAGCTGTATCCATCATTGGCATTGCCCTACCCTTGACTGGGTAGTGCAAGGAATCGTAAGTTGTATCCATCATTGGCATTGCCCTACCCTTGACTTGGTAGTGCAAGGAGTCGTAAGCTGTATCCATCATTGGCATTGCCCTACCCTTGACTGGGTAGTCAAGGGTAGGGCAATGTTATAGTTAGCTATACAATGTTATAGGTAGCTGACATGTAGAGACCCTAGAAATAGCTGACTGGTCCATGACACACTGTGGATAAGGACGTACTTTTGTGTGACAACTTTCTTGCCGTTGACAAATTTCGTTGATGTCGATGTGGAGCGGAAGTTGCCCCCAACGTGGCTTGGATGGCCGCCAGCACTGAAGGACGAACTAGCGAAGGACGAGAACCTGTTTGATCATAAGAGAGTCAGCATTACTTACCAATTATTATTGACTAGCATTAGTAAAGCACTATATATCCAAGCCCAGACCCATTCATAGATATGGATGGTCACTGTAAAAGCATACCTGCAATAAGAATTGTAACAACCATATTTAGTAAAAATTTTACATTACAATAAATAGGGTATAAGATTAATAACAATAGTAATAATAATTAATAACAATAGTAATAATAATTAATAACAATAGTAATAATAATTAATAACAATAGTAATAATAATAAAAAATAACAACTCAAAAAGTGTCAAAAGGTGACATTTTCCTGAGTAGAAGTAAGCAAGCCTACTCAACAAATACTTTTGATTTAGTAACAAATGACGCCGAGATATATTGCACTAGAAAACTCGATGCATTTTACCAAAAAAATCTTACCCAAAAAATACAGGTAAAACGTTTTAAAAAGTACTAAAAATCTATTTTAAGGTAAACTAATTAAATATAATGTAATTAGAACTTAACTCAAGAAAGCTATAAACAATTAATGAAATAAAATGCAATTAATAAGTTCAAATTATGAAAATATTATATAATGTTTATGGTAAAATTTATTTTTAATTGTAACAATTCAACAATGTGGTTATTTCAACAATGTCATGGCACTCTTGTTGACATGTTAATGTGCTTGTGCAAATGCAAAAATGCAACAAAGCATGGTAATTATACACCCCACAACTACATCACACAGGGGCCACACTTGTAAACGTCACACAGGGACCACACTTGTATACGTCACACAGGGGCCACACTTGTATATGTCACACAGGGGCCACACTTGTATACGTCACACAGGGACCACACTTGTATACGTCACACAGGGGCCACACTTGTATATGTCACACAGGGGCCACACTTGTATACGTCACACAGGGGCCACACTTGTATACAACTTTGCTATAGTGTGATAATACCATATTGCGATATTTTTTCACAAATTTAAACCAAGCCTGGCATATAGTATAATACGATAATAAGGAAAAGAATAACTTGGGGTTTGAGCAGGCAGCAAAGCCTTACACTCTGGTTTTAGGCAACAGTCTCATTAGCTAACATTAAATGGCTTAAATTATCAAAATGTTATGTACAATTAGAAAGTGGTGTTAGTAACATTAATTAATAGTAAATGTTTTGCTAATAGTAATAGACTGCGTAAAGAACGCAGATGGCAGCATAACATTAATATTTCTCTCAAATGACCCACATTGTTATTAAATGAGGCATTACCATAATAATTATACAGCAGTTGCAAATACTGCACATCATTAGCATATAGTGTGTAAATGTTAAATAATGTTACGTTTGTTCAGGTTTATGCAGAAGATGGTACAATTAAAAAATCTCATTACACTGAATCACATGTATAATGCAAGAACATTTAATTACGATTATAGTATCTGAACAAGATACAATAATTGTTGTAACTGTGTGCTAAGAAAGCATATAGTAATGTAATATGTAACAGTTTGTGAAACATGGAAGTTATTTGCACTATTACGTTGGCAGATAGTCTTAACTAGGTGATAAATAAACAGACCCAGTTCTTACAAAACAACGTCAACGAGCGGCCAAGTAAGCTGAGAGAACATGTTTGTCACAAGCCAAGAGTGATTGTTAATCACAACACGTGTTAGTGGAAATAAGAAACGCTGAATGTAAGAGTATATGTAAGAGTATATGTATATGTAAGAGTATATGTTAGTGGAAATAAGAAACGCTGAATGTAAGAGTATACGTACATTCGAATATACGTACACCTAAATTATTTTAATTAACCTCCATTTTTTTTTATAATTTGACGGTTATTTCTCTATGAATTCAACCTTGCCAGTCAGTACATTCATAAACAGCTGTTGCCAATTTCCATTATATGTTGACAAAATTTATCAGGGTCAGGGGTCCACAGGGTCACGTGACGGGCATATCATCAACACCCATAAAATTGTGTTACCCTCCTTATGCAATGTGGCGTGATATTCGACCAGAAACATTAAAAAACACATAATGGGCAAATAATATATTTTTAAATGGTGGTTAATTATAACACATTTGAGTGGTCATGACGTTAGGTTAGATATAGTTTATACAATAGTTTATACAAGAGATTATACAATAATTTATACAATATAACGACTTTACAATAGAAGACAATCAGACTTTGTACCTCTAATATCGCAAATGATCACATTACCACGCAATTATATTTAAAATGGCCACATTATCACCCTTGTACTAAATGGTGGAAGTGAGTTTGCATGGCAGAATGAACAAAGTTATACTGAAACTTTTAGTACAATAACTGCTCATAACAGGCAAGTTACAATAACCATGACCCCCCCTACAATGACCATCACCCTCCCTACAATGACCATCACCCTCCCTACAGTGACCATCACACTCCCTACAGTGACCATCACCCTCCCTACAGTGACCACCATCCTCATACAGTGACCACCACCCTCCCTACAGTGACCACCACCCTCCCTGCAGTGACCACCCCCTCCCTACAATGACCATCACCCTCCCTACAGTGACTATCACCCTCCCTACAGTGATCACCATCCTCCCTACAATGACCACTCATGCCTTGCAATGACTATCACCCTCCCTGCAATGACCACCACCCTCACTACAATGACCACCACCCTCACTACAACGACCACCGCCCTCACTACAACGACCACCACCCTCGCTACAATAACCACCACCCTCGCTACAATAACCACAGCCCTCCCTACAATGACCACCACCCTCCCTTCAATGACCACCACCCTCACTACAATGACCACAACCCTCCCTACAATGTCTATCACCCTCTCTAGGATGACCATAGGGTGCTGCAGCATGGCCGTAGAATGCGTGATGGTCAACTGAGAGGATTTGTTGCCTGTGTCTTTTGGTAGAGACCAAAAGCCGTGGGCCGCTACTATTTGGTGTACACGCCAGGGGATGAAAAAGATCCCACACAGGGGGTAAATGTGTATCACCTGGCGTAGACTAAGACCTAAAGAACCACAGGCAAGAAGAAGGCCCAAAACAAGCAAGCAGTTATATACACCAAATCTATACCACATCTCACCAAATCTATGCCAGATCTACATAAATCTGATGGTTAACTCTTGGAAAGACGACGGCCAACAACAAGAACAAGCTACATACACCAACACACATTGAAGAACACTTTACACCCAGATGAAGTTACAACTAAAAGCCAAATCATGCAGAATACCACCAAACACATAAACATCACAATACTACCACCCAAAGCCCATCATGCAGATACGAAAACATCTATTTACCCAGAATCAAAAAACGGGTCGTGAAAGAAAGTAGGAAAACCCCCAAACATCATCTGCTGGTGCAAGCCACCATAGTTCTCTATCTGTTGTTGCTGTTGCTGCTGATGGTGGTGACGCGGCGAACGGTGATGTTGTCGGCTGTGCGGTCGGTGGTATCCATGGTGACGACTGAAATGTAGCAAACAAGTGTCCCACAGGTTTCAGTCGATGGCGTCTTTGTTGTATTCAGTCAGGGAATGGATTACATCCTGAGGTTCTCTAGTCTTGTATAAAACAGCCTTAGCTTAAAGCTACATTATTAAAAAAAATTTAATAACACATGATTGAATATGACATTGTCTTTGGTTAATTACTTTATTTTAAATCATATTTAATATTTGCTTTGCAACTGTGGATCAACATTTTCTAATATTACGTTTGGGTGGTCATGTCAGAAAAACTTGTGATTATGCAAACTTTATGCAGCGCAGATTGAACTACAACAGTCAACAATTATTACTGATATGATATTTTTATATTCATTTTTTATGTCATTTGTCTGCAACAGCCAACAACGTATCATGGAAGAATATGATCTCCCTCTACGTATGTGTGTGTATATATTTATATATAAATATATATATATATATATATATATATATATATATATATATATATATACATATACATATACATATACATATATATATATATATGAGAAAAGCATGAAATGATTTCAGCAGCAGAACTAGATGCATTGCAAAACAACTGACAATAGCAACAATTTGAAGAATATGATTTGATAATGACACAGTGTGATTTTAGAACGGTCAAATGTACATGAGTTACATGACCACTGCTTTGGCACAAACAGCAACGGGCTGACTGGCCAACTGTCATAATAATATTACATCGATTTTAACACATATATCAGATGTAACTACTGGCAAACAGAGCAGTTTGAGGGGTGTGTCCGACCTAATTTCTCAAGCGGTTCAGCCATTTTTCTGCAACAATAAGTTTAACTGACTCAGATTAAATGAACATATATTTATACTTTAGTAAGACCTCTTGACATACTATTCTTAAAATATCTGTGCGCATCCAGTACCTTGGACATGAGCCATAAACTGGAAACACTTCTTTAGACTAAGCTACAAAGAAACAAGGATTTACAAACAAAACTAGTCATAACATTAAAAAAATAGTGTAACATTAAAAAAATTATTTTTCTTAAATTCTATGTGCCTCTTGCTTTGCATCTAACTGTTTCTCAATATAGTCTTATCTAATCTGACTACATTCATGTTGAAACTGGTTTCGTATAAAAATCACACCAGCCATTTCCACAAATGATGGACCAAGAACTGCTTAGTTTTGAAGCCGGTCATATAGGGAAAATTATGTGCCATTTACAAATAACATACATTAAATTATCATAGTTATTGCTTGCAAAATCAATAAGTCAATAGTCATTTGAAGGTAGAAAGTGTGACAGTTTTTAATATAGAATCTTTTTATATGTTATAAACCACATTCTAACATCATGACAACACAAAGTTGTTTTAGTGAACCATGTTTTAAAAACAATTTGACCATCATCTGCTTGATCTGAATGTTTTGCCTCAACGTTATGTTTACATTGCATGTTAAACAGCACGGTCAATACACAATATTACACATAAACAAATAACGGTCAAATTGTATTTAAAAATGGTGGTTCACTAAAACACATTTGGATGGTCGACATGTCGGAATAGATAAGTTTATACTACAAGTGTGAACATAACAGGATTCTATGATAAAAATGATGAGACCTTGTACCTGTAATAGAAGGAAGGTGGCATGGTCTAGAGTGGATTGTAAACGACCTGACCATCACATGGTAGTAACACAGTGTACGTTCAAAATGCATAGCTTAAAGCAGCAGCAGCAGCTGTTCTCAGGATATACTTAACCCTGCTACTGACTGAAGTTACACCGATGCGTCCGCAAACATTTCGAAAAATATTGAAAAAATGTCAGCCAGCACCAATTGAACACATCAGGGTTATTTTGTCACAAGATGGCGCTTCTGCTTGTTCACATTTGATTCTCTGCGGTGAAGACCTGATGGACAAGGTGTTTTTGCCCAGATATATCTAGTGAATTATTAATTTATGTGACCTTTGACATTCTGTGCCATGTCCTTTTGGGGAGTGTTCAGTCACCCGCTCACCTGGAATGGCCGTTGTGACTATTGTGGTCGGCAAAGGGGTCACCGCCGAACATCATCGACTCAAACCCTCCGAATGGGGAGAAACCTACAAGGAACATAGATTGTACAGGGTGAAAGGTCAGACTATACAGAGTGAGAGATCACATATTAAAAGGAAAAGGTATGTTCTTATATAGTGAGGTATCCAGTCCTTGGGACTGTTCAAAGTGATTTACACTTCACTTTACACTTATATTGTACAGGGTGAGAGGTCACAGATTGTGCGGGGTGAGAAGTCATATTGTAAGGGGTGATAGGTCACATATTGTATGGGGTGAGAGGTCACTGATTGTGCAGGATGAGAAGTCACATATTGTATGGGGTGAGAGGTCACAGATTGTGCGGGATGAGAAATCACATATTGTATGGGGTGATAGGTCACTGATTGTATAGGGTGTGAGGTCAGAGACTATACAGGGTGAGAGGTCACAGATTGTGTGGGGTGAGAGGTCACATACTGTATAGGGTGAGAGGTCACAGATTGTGCGGGGTGAGAGGTCACATACTGTATAGGGTGAGAGGTCACAGATTGTGTGGGGTGAGAGGTCACATACTGTATAGGGTGAGAGGTCACAGATTGTGTGGGATGAGAGGTCACATACTGTATAGGGTGAGAGGTCACAGATTGTGTGGGATGAGAGGTCACATACTGTATAGGGTGAGAGGTCACAGATTGTGTGGGGTGAGAGGTCACATACTGTATAGGGTGAGAGGTCACAGATTGTGCGGGGTGAGAGGTCACATACTGTATGGAGTGAGAGGTCACAGATTGTGAGTGTATATATAATAACAAATGACAGTTTTGCTGCAAAAATGAGCCAGAGACAAATATGTCATATATGTCAACTCTGCATAAAATAACCACCAGGAGAACTCAACAGAAGCCTCGGGGGGGGTTAATGAGACCACCTGGACCTACCCTGCCTGGCTGCACTTTCCAGTGTCTACAAAATACACATATCCATGACCCTATTAATACAATCAGTAGACGGACACCCCGGTGTGGAGCTGCCCTTCTGCAGCCACAGATTTTGTATTGTTCTGTGATTTATTGTTACGTTAGTTATTGGAGTAGAAGGTACTTTCAATTCTGTGCCAAAAGCTGTCAACTAAACTATCAAGCAAGCCCATTCCCACACAGTGCAGACTGTCCAGTGTTCACAATGAACCCAGTTGTTTTGTTAATTGCAAAAATTGGGTGCAACTGGCCGACTTGCCTAGCACCTGGGTATTACCAGCAATGCATTCATGAAGGCAAATACAAAATTTTATAATCAACAGGGGGTAGATTTTAAGGAGAAGTGTCTCCTAATCTAGATGAATCACCAAGGTATTAAATTTAGTAATTTGTCAAAATATATGGTAATCCAAAAAATTACTAATTTAACGTTGTCCTGGATTACCGCACATGCACTTTGAGACAAGCCTGTTTTAACACTGAGTGTGGTGAATACTTCTGTAGTGCACATAACTTAAGTAAATTAAATGGGCTCAGTTAAAGCAGAATAACTTTGCTAATAATTATGATAACAAATATAAATGCAGTATCATTTGGTTGCTAAAAGACTACTTTTGTGTCCGTATGGTTCTATATAGCATATGGTACGTACCGTTTAAAATATATATGGTACAGTATGAGGTTTTTTCTGATGCATCTAAAAACATACTATGCTAAGACTTTCCTTAACCTTGTATTAGCAGACTTAGTGTCACATTGAAAGGCTATGCTAAGAGTTTCCTTGACCTTGTATTAGCAGACATAGTGCCACATTGAAAGGCTATGCTAAGACTTTCCTTGACCTTGTATTAGCAGACATAGTGCCACATTGAAAGGCTATGCTAAGACTTTCCTAGACCTTGTATTAGCAGACATAGTGCCACATTGAAAGGCTATGCTAAGACTTTCCTTGACCTTGTATTAGCAGACTTAGTGCCACATTGAAAGGCTATGCTAAGACTTTCCTTGACCTTGTATTAGCAGACATAGTGCCACATTGAAAGGCTATGCTAAGACTTTCCTTGACCTTGTATTAGCAGACATAGTGCCACATTGAAAGGCTATGCTAAGACTTTCCTAGACCTTGTATTAGCAGACATAGTGCCACATTGAAAGGCTATGCTAAGAGTTTCCTTGACCTTGTATTAGCAGACATAGTGCCACATTGAAAGGCTATGCTAAGACTTTCCTAGACCTTGTATTAGCAGACATAGTGCCACATTGAAAGGCTATGCTAAGAGTTTCCTTGACCTTGTATTAGCAGACATAGTGCCACATTGAAAGGCTATGCTAAGACTTTCCTAGACCTTGTATTAGCAGACATAGTGCCACATTGAAAGGCTATGCTAAGAGTTTCCTTGACCTTGTATTAGCAGACATAGTGCCACATTGAAAGGCTATGCTAAGAGTTTCCTTGACCTTGTATTAGCAGACATAGTGCCACATTGAAAGGCTATGCTAAGACTTTCCTAGACCTTGTATTAGCAGACATAGTGCCACATTGAAAGGCTATGCTAAGACTTTCCTAGACCTTGTATTAGCAGACTTAGTGCCACATTGAAAGGCTATGCTAAGACTTTCCTAGACCTTGTATTAGCAGACTTAGTGCCACATTGAAAGGCTATGCTAAGACTTTCCTTGACCTTGTATTAGCAGACATAGTGCCACATTGAACGGCTATGCCAAGAGTTTCCTTGACCTTGTATTAGCAGACATAGTGCCACACTGAAAGGCTATGCTAAGACTTTCCTTGACCTTGTATTAGCAGACATAGTGCCACATTGAAAGGCTATGCTAAGAGTTTCCTTGACCTTGTATTAGCAGACATAGTGCTACATTGAAAGGCTATGCTAAGACTTTCCTAGACCTTGTATTAGCAGACTTAGTGCCACATGGAGCCCTGTTCACTGACATCATACTATGTTATGTACATTATATGTTATGTACATTATATGTTATGTACATTATACGTTATGTACATAATATGTTATGTACATTATATGTTATGTACATTATATATTATGTACATTATATGTTATGTACATTATATGTTATGTACATTATATGTTATGTACATTATATGTTATGTACATTATATGTTTGCCATTATTTATTATAATATGAAGAAATTAAATAAAGCTGCTCTAAAATAGATGTTATTTTTAGCATTGAGTATCTCTATGGTTGCCCTGTTCACACGCTGTTATTTCGATACGGAATTGATATTTGGAATTTTGGAATTGTTATTTTTGAGGTGGAATTGGTCTGCGTAATTGGAACTGATATAATGTAATTGACTTCAATTCTCATAGTGTCACATTCACCTGTGTTGCTGAAGAAGTCGGCAAATGGGTCGCGCCCTCCAAAGAAATCTTTGAAGACATCCTCGGGGTTCCTGAAGGTGAAGTGGTGGAAGTGTTGACCGTGGCCAAAGTCTTCTGCTCCCCCTCTGTTGAGCCCTTCCTTTCCGTATTGGTCATACGACACCCGCTTGTCCTCTACAACAGGAACACACGGCCCTACATCACCGCATTCATACTGGCATAGGGGATAGACCACAGTTCATGGCTTTACATCACTGCATTCATGCTGGTTTAGGGGACAGACCACAGTTCGTGGTTCTACATCACTGCATTCATGCTGGCATAGGAGCCAGGCCACAGTTCATGGTTCTACATCACTGCGTTCATGCTGGCATAGGAGCCAGGCCACAGTTCGTGGTTCTACATCACTGCGTTCATGCTGGCATAGGGGCAAGGCCACAGTTCGTGGTTCTACATCACTGCGTTCATGCTGGCATAGGGGCAAGGCCACAGTTCGTGGTTCTACATCACTGCGTTCATGCTGGCATAGGGGCAAGGCCACAGTTCGTGGTTCTGCATCACTGCGTTCATGCTGGCATAGGGGCAAGGCCACAGTTCGTGGTTCTGCATCACTGCGTTCATGCTGGCATAGGGGCAAGGCCACAGTTCGTGGTTCTACATCACTGCGTTCATGCTGGCATAGGGGCAAGGCCACAGTTCGTGGTTCTACATCACTGCGTTCATGCTGGCATAGGGGCAAGGCCACAGTTCGTGGTTCTACATCACTGCGTTCATGCTGGCATAGGGGCAAGGCCACAGTTCGTGGTTCTACATCACTGCGTTCATGCTGGCATAGGGGCAAGGCCACAGTTCGTGGTTCTACATCACTGCGTTCATGCTGGCATAGGGGCAAGGCCACAGTTCGTGGTTCTACATCACTGCGTTCATGCTGGCATAGGGGCAAGGCCACAGTTCGTGGTTCTACATCACTGCGTTCGTGCTGGCATAGGGGCAAGGCCACAGTTTGTGGTTCTACATCACTGCGTTCGTGCTGGCATAGGGGCAAGGCCACAGTTCGTGGTTCTACATCACTGCATTCATGCTGGCATAGGGGCAAGGCCACAGTTCGTGGTTCTACATCACTGCGTTCATGCTGGCATAGGGGAAAGGCCACAGTTCGTGGTTCTACATCACTGCATTCATGCTGGCATAAGGAGCAGACCAAGGTTCATTCATGGATGGATGGATGGATGGGTAGATCATGACACAGATTTACTATTAGATGGGATGAATGTATGACAGACACCGAAGAGGCCAATGAGACACAGATGTGTTATTAACCCACTCTGTTAATCTGTGATGACACATCACCAGAAGACACTGTGTCAATCACTCCTCCCCACTACATCTACAGCTTCTGTTCAACTGCTTCCAGGGGTCATTCAAACATCAATCATTTAGTACACATCTACAGGCAGGTCTAGTAGCAGCTGACCGGCAAGCAAGCAGCAGGAAGGAAAGGGTTAAAGCCAACAGATAATGGTACCATCAAGTACTATGAACACACAGTGTGGTGTAACTCGATACACATGACCAGCCACAGGTAGAAGCTCTATTTATAAATGTTTCTGTGTATCTTCTCTGATACGGTCATTAACTTGTTGTATTAACAGACTGTATTACCTCCGTTTGTTGGCTCGGACAAGTTACATGCGTGCACATATATGGTTGTGACACTTGTGTGCGCACGTACTCACATACATGCATGCATGCCATGCATACACTGGCATGTACACTCATAATGTATGCACACAGACATGTGTATGCACACACGCATGTACAGGTATACACACACATACACAGGAGGAATGGACAGACATTGATGTTGCTCTGGTCAGGGCAGTCACGTCACATTGTCAGCTGACTGGACATTAGTGGACATTACAGGTTACCAGGACAGTTTATGGGCCATCTTCTGAGACAATGATGGCATCTGATCAGGTCACTGACAGGCTGTCACGCATTAGACAGTGATTTGCTCTGTACTGTACAGTTGCCACAGCCAGATGGTTTGTGTTCTGTGGTAACTGGCGTAATGCTGCACTGACATACACTTGCATGCAAGCATGTGCACTATAATGTTGCATGGACACCATGCACGCATGGAGACATTGCTGGTTGCCTTTGTCCAGTGGTGATGGCTGCATCCGCTGTGATCCTGATAATAATTGGCTCATTGCATTGGCTTCATCGATTGACTAAGTTAATTTGGAAGTTCGCATGCATTTAAGTTATTCAGTTTCTTGCTTGTTTACGTGCAACAATGTCACTCTGTCTCAAGTCGATAATCAACAATATGGCTTCAATAAGGACGCAGCTAAAAATTATTGTCAAACAGTGTGTTTATGTGCTCTTCCGCCTTGTTCCCTGCTGTACAGGGGTGAGGGTCAGGTAGAGTCTCTTCCTCCTTGTTCCCTGCTGCAGAGGGGTGAGGGTCAGGTACAGTCTCTTCCTCCTTGTTCCCTGCTGTACAGGGGTGAGGGTCAGGGGTGAGGGTCAGGTAAAATATTGTCGAGCCACTCTTTCTGTTCTTTCTTTCCATAGTTTTCTATCGGCCGCTCCCACTCTTCATCTTTCATCCTCCCCCTCTCTTCATCTTTCATCCTCCCCCTCTCTCCACCTTTCATCCTCCCCCTCTCTCCATCTTTCGTCTCCTCCTCCGATCTTCTCATGTCCCTCTTCACACAGTCCTCCCATCTCAGCTGTGGCCTTCCCCTTTTCCTGTGTCCTTGATGTTTTTCCACCCCTGTTCTCTTTGCTAGTTTGCTTGCATCCATTCTTACCAAGTGGCCTGTCCATCTCATCCAGCTTCTCGCCAATCTTCCTGTTGGGCTGCATTGCTTACCGACCTCTTTCCTTAAGTTGTTCATCCTTCTTCTGTCCACCCTCTTTGTTCTTGTTATTCGCCGAACATTATACATTCACAGAAATTATGATGGTGAATGAAAGCTGGGGAGGGGGCATTTTCCTACTGTCGAATATCCCATCTCCCCCTTCCCAGTTGTTCCCACCCCCCCAAGTGTGCGGAACCAAGACTTACTGTCGGAGAGCACCTCGTAGGCCTCTGAGATTTCCTTGAACCGTCGGTCGGCCTCGTCCTTGTTGTTGGGGTTCTTGTCTGGATGCCACTTCAAGGCCAACTTCCTATACCTGGACACAGCAAGCCACAGGGCAACATGATGACCACAGTGAGTGCGTGGCATGTCATTAAACAACACAGGTGTCCATCAGTGCTTGAGACACAGAATAGGAGTCAACCTGTGGTTCATTTGGCCCGAAGTCATACAAATTATAAACCCATTAAAAATTATAAATCATTGTTGGTGTGTAGACTCACAGACAGAAAAAGATAAGCATCACCACAAGTTAACTGATGCACATACAGAGTATACAGAAATAGACAAGAAACTACATGTGTGTGTGAGTGAGTGTGTGCTTTCACACGTATAACTTATACATGCGAATGCACACTTGTAGTCTTTACTGCAATCTTATACTATAAGATTGCAGTAAAGACTACAATGATGTCTCCCTTTGTCGATGTTATCTTTGGTACTGCAACAAATGCTTCATACCTCAGTGGAAAGATTTATTGCCAGCCAAATGGTATACAACATAATTGGCATCAATGAAAAGGAATTAACTAGCTACTGGTACGCCCGTACTTTAAGACTAATTTTGTGGGGTTTCCAATATGAAATACGGCAACTGTCTGTAGCGACATAATCAGCAAACGAGCATCAAGCAGAGTTGACAACATGTGAACTTACGCTTTCTTGATCTCTGCTTCGCTGGCGTCCCGCGACACACACAACACCTTGTAGTAGTCAGCCATGTCGACTGCGCTGTCAGTCCTCGCTCATGTATTGATGCCAGTTCGTCTCTCTTGACTGGCTCACGGTGTCAATATCTACAATACACATAACAATGACTTATTCTCCAATATCATCCACCAGGGTTGGGTTTTACCAGCAAAAACGTGTTTTTGTCAGAATGGTTAGTCAAACCTGGTAAAAATGTGTTTTTACTGTTTTTTTCGGGTAAAAACTGGCTAAAATACATCATGGAATTTTTTTAACAAAACTCACAAAAAACTTCATATCCTCTCGTTAAAGGCAATAACATATTTCCAACATTATATTTTTTATCAGTCAGATTAAGTTAAGCAGGATTGGGAGTTTACAGTAAAAAATTAATAAAATGTTTGTTACCGGGTTTTGTCAATTTGGGATGGAAAGACCAGTTTTGCAAAAACTGGTTATAACCGCATTATGGTAAAAACCTGCCAACCTTGTCACAAACATAATCACAGTTCTGATAATCGTGCAATATCTTGTACAACTGACCATACTTGATCAATCAAAAGTAGTCTACAGATGATAGGGTCATTTAGTGAACTGGCAGTCAGTCCACATTGGTGGCTGACTTCTGATAAGTGACAGCTGCTCTGTATATGACTGTCCCACTGTCAGATTGACCTCACACAAGCTATGCAACTGATTTATATAAACCAACATTGGCCCATCCAGCCTTGCTATCAATCAGGGCATTCAACACTGGCAATGCATGGGGGGGGCAAGTATTATTTTACTACTATTAGGGTGATTTACAAACATATCCCTGGCAAGACATGGGGGCACATGGGGGCAAGTATTAGGGTGATTTACAAATGCATCCACAGCATACAATTTAACAGAGAGACCTTGTGAATTGCCAATAGAGTAAGATTCAGAGATTTTGTCTGAAGTTAAATGCTACTTACAAACATACAATTGGAACATGCCTATTCAGATATGAAGCCATTGTGGTTGTCTTTGTATAACCCGCTTCCCCAGCTAAATCATATCTGTTTGGCCATCACTGAGTCACTGTAATTGCCGGGGTAATCTAGTCAATTTGCACTGGGGTTAGTATTTTCGGTAAATATTTACTTATGAGCTAACAAGACCTTATGCAGGCGTGCATGCAAGCCTGTACAACTACACAAGCCAACCCATGGCTAGGGCATCTGGCTGTCATTTCAGACACAGAGACATCAAATTTGATGGCATCAGTGGACCACTGCCTGTCAGAACCATATGACAGTCACTCTGTCATCAGTGACACTGGTGAACTTTGTTTATAGGTAAAATATTTTATTCTGAGACGCAACACTAACAATGCATTTTTTAACGGTATTGAATTCCTGTATTGTTTTGGGCAGTTCCACGGTAACATCTCTCCATAACACACAACACAAGAAGTGTGTTGTCATCATGTCACACATTTACAAGAAGTATGTCACCTCCATAATACAAACAGCAATGTGTCATCTCCATTTACACATATATGTCAAGAAGTACGTCATCATCAGCAGTAACACGGGTCATCTCCATAACACACATAACAAGAAGCGTGTCACCTCCATAACAAGCATAACAAGAAGTGTGTCACCTCCATAAGACTTGTATTCAAAAACATGCCATTTATAACACATACAACAAGAAGCATGTCATCAGCAGTAACACATACAACAATATTTGCATTGACATCCATAACACATACAACAAGTATGTTATCCATACTAAAACTCCGGCTGGCTGGTGCAGTTCATTCCACTGACATGACTGTGTACCAGGCCATGTTTACAAACAGAGCCAGAGAGGGCTGTTCATAGCTAACTACAGACAAGGTGGCAGCAATACGTGGCTCACAGTGCTACATTAACCCTTCCACGTTAACCCTCCTACTGCCACACCAGGCATGGAAGCTGACGGCTGCTGTGTTACTACATAAAAATTAATTCGGTCATTCATGTCTTCAAATTGAGGTTGTCTACGACTACTAACTGTCTGAGCGTCCCCGTGGATGCTTTTTGTGAAGTGTTTTTTGTGGATAGGAAACAGAAGCCACCATCTCTACAAGTGCACAGCGGGAGTACACGTTTACCCTTTCTGAGATATCTTACCTCCCCTGGCCAGACACAGGTAGAAGGAGCCTCCTGTTCGCGGTGTTCCATCACGCACACATGACCCTGCTATACGCCAGGTGTTAGGGTTCAGACCACAGTTGGTTTTTTCAATTGGTGTCTATTGTAAAAAAATGTGGCCGTAAAATTATAAAACTTCACGACCTCCACTAGCATTATGTTACCAATGCGCTGAACAAGCACCTCTGCTAATTCATTTGTGATTATAAATGCACTTAGTTACCTTCAAAATTGGCAGTTTTTGTAAAATATTTAAAACACACCAACCTGTGTTTCTGGAATTTCACCACAACATTTCAAACATCACTGAAACTGGCTAAAATGTTTGCTATTTTTAGGCACATAAATTTAATTTATTAAACAGTGTGGAAGGAAGTATAACTCTGGCCTGACCCCGTTAGACTAGACTGCATGTTGTGTACATGCCAGAGTGGGTTGTGGACCCGGACCCCCCTCCTACACTTCCTGGTCAGGTGACTGGTCACTACACTGAGTCACTGCTTCAGGCGACATATTTTTATAAGCAATGAACAGGCCCAGTGAACCTTGGCCTTTGTTCAGTTTGTTTCTGTTATGAAATTGATTGCTTTATCAAGTTTTACTGCATTTTGTATGAATTCAATTGGTAACATTTTATCAAAGCTGTATTTATGTGCCTCTGAGCATAATTGTTATTCTGGATAATTAATTATATCCCTATATATCCTTTACAAATAAAAGACTATAAAACAGATTGCGGCAGTGTCTGTTTGTTCCCTCCCGAGGTGTCTGGGATCTTACGATGGAACTTATGTGGCTGTTTGGCGAAGATTACGTAACTTGGACCAAAATAGTAGTTCATAGTCAGTATGAACACACTTTGTGAAACCGGCTATGGTGCATCATTTTGGGGGGAAGAAATTGATTCATCATTGCCATTGCCATTGGCATTGGCATTGCCATTGGCATTGGCATTGCCTACCAAAACTTGACTTAATTACAACTTTTTACAACTCCTTGTCCTACAATTACAACTCCTTGCCCTACAAGGAGTTGTAAACTCCGTTTACAACTCCTTGTAGGGCAAGGAGTTGTAAACTCTTGCAGTGGCTGGCTTTCCCCCATGCAATGCCAGGCAACTTGGCTAGCTATATATATATATATATATATATATATATATATATATATTGTATATATATATATATATATATATATATATATATATATATATATATATATATATATATATATATATATATATATATATATATATATATATCACATCAATTCACACTTTATCGGTTGGCCTAGTGATTCCCCAAAATTTCTCAAGATAAATAAATACGCTCACTCTACGTTACCACTCAAACAGTGATAGCACTGCATGGTAACACGTTAACATTAACAAAATTTACCAAATCAATAACTTCCCATGTTTTTCCCTAGATTTGCACACATAAAGAGTGTTCTGTCAAAAAAAAATGCCTTGCAAACATGGACAAAGACAAACAGACACAAAGACATCCTGAACATGGTCAAGTATCTGAACGCGGCGGACAACAGACCGATGTTCGCAGTCATTAATCTGGTAAGACGGATGACGCAGCAATGTGTAACACGCTGCAAGTTTCCACTTATGTACATTAATTATTGATCGTCAATAAACTGGGATTGGCGGTGCATTGCATTTACTCCAGTGGCTGTCTGCGGGTGGCAAACCATGCCAATTGGTGCACTTAGCCAGTGGGACATCCACACTGCAGTTGTCCATGATAAATAGATAATATGGCTTAGTCTAGCACTTCAACAACTGGCATGACAACTAGTGTAGCATATGAACAATACGTGACAACATTCAGCCATGTGTCTCAGCTGCCACAGCTGGGTCCAATTACGTACTTGCACCTGTAATTTGTTTACAGGCAAAATGCTAATTCATAATTGCAGTTGATTCTGGTTTTGAAATGATGATGTAATTATCGTTGATTTCGCATAATTGCAATGTTCAATTACATAAATTACAATGAATTACAGTCTCTATATTACAAACTTTATCTAAACAAACATATGTAACTGATTTAAAAATGTTGAAAATGTAATTGAAATTAACAGAAATGTTTAATTGATATTGTGTAACTGGACCTAGCCACGTCTGCTGCCACAGTTACTTCAAACAAACTGTTTAGTTCAAGGAATATAACATAATAAATAATACATAATCTGCAGCAGAAGTGACATTGCCTAGACATTACTCAGTACAGTTCATATATTTTATTGATGCACAATCAACATTTTTGGTTATTTTCACTGAGGTTCTGTGCACAGTCTGTGGACATCTTCTATATGTAGAATAGACGGTGAACTGACCGATTCATGTACATGATCACAGTGTGACAATTTTCTACTGACAAAGCTGCCTCTGAGCGATCTACGTCGTACAGGATTGTACTGTGACAAAGTTGTAAAGGGTGACATATACTGTATTTAGTTACATGGTGACATATTTATGCTGCATACATGATGACATGGTGACAAAGGGCTGTACATTATCTTGTTGATGCAGCAGTATCAAAACATCATACAAACATCATACAAACATAGATCAAGATGGGTTGAGAAAGGACACTCCACCAGTTTGTTTGACCAGCCTGTAGGGCTCAGCCAAAATATCCATCAGACTGAGATGTCTGGATTGCTTTCACTTTAATTTACACACGGTTTCTCTTCCGTCTGATAACATTGACAAGCACTTTCATTTATTGCCCTGAGCAGACAAAACCCGAACACCAGAAGGCACATTCCATGCACCTGTTAATCACTTGGGTCTGAAAAAAAAACAAGATTTATGTTCTCCCAGGACTCCCATCAAGACCTCCCAGACTCTCACGGAATAACTGGAATAACAATGACATGACGATGGGCTACAAACCCAGGCCTTCAGGGTTCATCCCTTCCTGAACTACTTATTATTTAATAGGAATGTGAAAGTTGACATTTTGGCCTTATCATTTTGAAAGGCCACAATATATTATCCATGTTAAACCAGGGATTTATTTTCTTTGTAATCCATGAGGTAATCAGTTTGGGAGAATAGTTCATTGACTGGTCATGACGTATGTATTATTTATTAAAAATATGAAACTTGAAATGTTTGGCGAATCATTTAGATTTTAATAGACCAAGATTTTTCCCCAGATTATTTCACAGATATTTTTAAATACATAAGAGATTAATAACAGTATTAGGATTTTACGACAAAAATGTTAGATTTCAGTGAGGCCATAATGTATGCGAACTTATGACCCAAATTCAGTCCCCACTGCCTTAGTTTGTTAAGTTCATAACTGATCTAACAATAGACAGTGATGCAATTACTTTGACAGCTTTCATGCAATAACTATGGTATGGCTGAGTGCTTCTCAGTGAAGTTGAATTCCTGTCATCGCAATGGATAAGTTAAAAAGCAGTCACTATATTTGCGTAGTGTATTAGAATGCTACACCCTGGTACACTCTTGAACTTCAATACAATGCCAACTTGGGTACAAATTAAACGTTTCGTCATGCAACATTGATGGCTTCAGTGCAAGTTCTATTGCACTGTATTATGTCTATATATTACTTCAAACTTTATCATTACCACAAACACAAACAACTATACTTACACCAGAACACATACATTTCCCGTGTGACAATGGAACAACTGACATTTCTAGAAACCTATACAAACTGCAGCAATGACAGGTCTACACCCAGTTCACATGCACGCACGCACGCACGCACGCACGTGAATGTCTTGTCTGTCCGTTAGCCGCAATGAGCCAGACAGCTAAATATTTACTAACTGCACACAATCATACATTAACATAAAGTGAATGCAGCTAATCATTCGAATTTGATTTGAGGGACTAACTAGGCCTGTGTAGTTGCTGCCATCTAGTGACAACCACTTGAGTCGACTTAGGCCTGCCTGGAAAACAAATATTGACGACTGTTATCGGTGCCAGCCTCACCCTGAGACAAAACATGACCAGAGCCATGACCAGGCAATCCCTTACTTGGAACCCACAGGAGAAGAAGACAGCCTCAAAATACCTGGCGATGTGACCTTGACATTAAAATGAATGGCTACTACTAGAATGGACGTATGAAGGTGACCCAAAACCAGACTGAATGGAGAGCTTATGCCATTGTCAATAGCCTATACAATGATCCTGCTGAACAAATGGACCTAAGCTGCAGTAGTGAAGTATTCGTAAAGCACTGGCTTCTCCCATAGTATGTCAATTGTTCAACTGTTCACACACGTTGTTTTGTTTAGTTGGAAATCCATACTTTGACTTGAAATTCTGCATAAATCCATTTCATTTCATTGTTTAATCGGCCAATTGCGTTCTGATTTAGTGTCGCCACCTATCATGCTACAAAATGTTCCTACATCAAACAAATTACCTTTATTTAGATACTGCACTTCTCTAAAAAAAGAAACAGTGTGTTTACATTCCATAAGTGTATAATTTTGGGCAATACATATTCACTAGATACATTAAAATAACTTATACATAAATGACAATAATTAAAGATAACATAGCTTTAATTTAAACAATTATATATTTAGTCATCGTCCATTGTACAACATTACGAAAATTCTAGATGGAAGAAAAGTCTTCAGTCCCTTCCCAAGATGCCCATAATCCTATTCCGTTCGCAGTTTGAGTGGAAGAGCGTCCGAAAGGGAAGGACCTGTTCATCGACCGAACTGTTCAAGGTTGACCCTAGGACCAGCAAGAAGACACTGGTCAGCGGAATGAAGGGAATGTAAGCTGAGATACGGTCGGCAAGGTAGCAAGGAATGTGAGCAGGCACATCAAGACCAACAGTTTGAACTGAATTCGCCATCTGACAGGTAACCACTGCAACGCTCACAGCGCCTCCGTCATGTTTTGTCAGTCACATCAGCTATATTTTGTCAGAAATCTGCCTACCTCTGATGCAGATCAAGTATCACCATCTATTAGGCTATAAAATATACCTACGTCAAATGAAGTTTCATCAGTAATAAATATAATATATACCCAGCGATTTTCTGTAAATTTGAAACAAATCAGTATAAATACGGGATAAGATCGTATTCCTACAAAAAATTCACACTGAATATGGGTAACCTGTATGAAACAGCATGTCCTCGTTCCACACATCTGTACGACTGTGAATAGCATACCTGGCAATGGACTGTCCTGGCTGACTGATGTCAGTGTACACTGACTGAAAGCAGAAGTGATGCCAGAAGTCGGTGAGCAGTGAAAAGGTGTACACCAGTGTATGCACACTGACTGAAGTCACCCTCCATACAGGGCACATTATAAATGTTCTCCCTTGTATGGTTACATTGACTTCAGGAGAGTGAATCGGTGACAGCCACAACACAACACAAAAGGACTTTTCCATGAAGCAGGCCAAATACAGGACAATGGTATGTGACAGTCTAGTTCAGCAGATCTAGCATCAGTGACAGCAGGACCAGAGGGTTGTCACAGGTTGCTGACATTAATCATCTCCCAATAAACCATAGTTCTTTGTCCTATCAATGAGACTAACCTGGCATGTCCAGCCTGGTGTAGTGTCCAGCGAAGTGACCAATACAATAACCACACACACAGGGAGCTGCAGCTTAGTACCATTTACAACACCCGGCAACATTATCCACATCTGATCTGTTGAACACTTTGTTATTGGTCAGAGGGTGACGGTGTAATCGGACAATCTGGGGTCACACCCCCCCTCAAATAATGCCTGAAATAATGTATCTGACCCACTGCAAAGACTAACATATCATATAAGTCATCATGATATTGAGTACAAATAAACAGTTCCAAGTTTTGTGGATGAACAATATTTTTTTAGCATTAATCATCAACTTTGGGCAAAAAAATTCCTTTTCATCATTAGAACATGGTGCAGAGTTTGCAGGTTTTACCATCGTTTAGTGCTCTGAACAATAGATTACTGGAAATATATATAATAATAATATATATTATACTGCGCTAAAATCCTCAGGAGACCCAAGCTCGGCAGCGCACCAAAACAAAAGGGGTTAAGCAGTTCATAATCGATAAGCAGTTCCAGTTGGATTGGTATATGTTTTCGTCAAAATGTCACAATTTGTTTTCCAAAAAATTACTCAGATTAATCGCCACATCTGCAGAGGTTTTCCGATCACTGGCCAGGTCATACGGGGTGTTCCAAAGGTGTTCCATGATGCCACCAGCTCTGAGTCACTACTTATATGTCTGAGATATCTAAGGGGCACATGTACATGTTTTTTTTCTAGATCAATCCCTGTACTATCCAGTCATTGGGGCTGTTCAAAGCACTCTACTTACACTTCACCCCCTGGCAGACCTGTTCATTCCAACGCCATCTTGACTGCTCAGGGAAGTTTCAGTCAAGCTGTAATTACTTTGTGAAGATTATTCGATCACATATCCACCACTGTCTATATCTAGCTACTCATTTAATAAAATATTTATACAGCTGAGTGAACTGTAACAATGTAGAGGGAACGAAATTGTCCAAGCTTCGAAACAGCATCAAGAGGAATCGAAGTCTCAAACCCGGATTCTCTCAATTGAGAGTCTGATTCAAAACGCTGCGTCACCTCGCCCCACTAAAGTGGGTTACTGTATCTGTGATCCCCGTATCAATGTCTCAAAGCTATGCTTGTTGATAAACAGAACAAATCCATGTTAAATTGCAACATCAACACAACAAATGAGTAATCCATTCTGAAAACTGTCACAACTTGAAACTGACAGAACGGCCTACATCCTTACTAAATCTGATTGTGTGAAATCAAATGTCCTGAAAATTAATAATAAATGTACAATGTCAAAACTATACCAATTACCATACCTTCAGAATTATCAATCTAGCAGCGAGGACGAAATGCTGATTAATCTGGATGAACTTGCTGTTTAGTTGACAAAGAACACAACAACCTGCTGTTGCAATAAGTGTAATTCTAATCTTTCAGTTTCACCCAACAGAGAAAACAACAGATCTATGACAAAATGCCAGAAGCCCTATCAGTTGCACTCCTTACATCAGTATGAACAAAATGTTCTTTATCTACTGTGCAGTGTTAATAACAGGCGCATCTAATAACAGAAGCTATGAAAACATGACCACAGTACATAGCTCGTAACACATCCAGACCCGTTGCAGCATTTATTTACAGTGAAATCAATGTGCAGTTTTTTTATTGGCGCACCGAGTGTATCTAGGCATTATAGGCAATTATAGCATTTCTGTTAAAGACAAAGTGCTCGTGAAAACATATTTTCAGTTGATAAAATGGTACAAATATATGATTACATTCAACGTGTATTGTTTTATCTCTTAAAAACATGCAATTATCTTTCCGGATATTTTGGCTAAATTTCTTGGCTTTCATCTCCATAGTGTCACATGACTCTGGTCTGGGGACTCATGGCTGATGTCTCTCTGTCAGTGAAGACCGAGATATTTAGCCAAAATAAAACAATACAATATTTTTCTTGACACATAAAACATTGCCATTGTCCAATTTCACATTCCAAGATTCCAGAATTGGAACTGATCCAGTCAACATTTTGTTAAATATATACCACAATTCACCTTTTAGCTGCTCATTTTGTTCCTAAGGATCCATCTAAAAACATGACGTTTTATAAAAAACATTATTTCACCAGGGAGAGGAAGGTTAGTCATGCACTGCCTCGTTTAGCGTCATATACATTGATGTATTCCCAAAAATGCTTTTTAAGAGTGCTGATTTGGGGCACATGCAGGCAATTTTGTGCTATGGCGTCTGAATGTGAATGGCATCATTGGCATGTCATGGTTACAGCATGAAGGACGAGGTCACAGACCTGTATCCACAGGCTGATGTAATAGTTTCATGTAGGTGGCTCAACGGGTTAAATGACATTGGCCTCGTCTAGTATCAAACATCAATGTTTTGAGACGGCACATCTAAGCAGGCCAAATAATGTAGTGAATGTGTCTGCTGATGTGTTTACCAATTATAGCTGAAGCCAACATCTAGTTTCCTTGTGTGCATCAGCATGAATCACAGGTTACAAAACCAACCCACAGTGGCGATAGCGGACTACTGGAACACCAGACAATAAACTTTACCCTGCATAAATAGTTGTTATCACCCAGGTCACTTCAACATAAAAACATTCTACCAGTTTTGAACTTGGGACATTGTGTGAAGTTGGTTAGAACAGCCCAAAAAACCATGCAAATGCAGATAAAGGAATGTGCAGAACTTTAGTGTTTAGTAACTCATATCAGTATGCCGAGTTAAACTACCATCAATATTATAGGTTACATACCTGACATACCAATGATTGTGACAGTGTGGCAATGAGATAAATTCAATAAATGGTTCTAGTACATGTCTCATGACATACTAAAAAGCAAGAGAGATATGTGTACATAGTTATGTGGCTTGAATTATTACATATTTAAGTTGGTAATTATCAAGAGCAATGAGTTTTAAATGCCAAATTGTTATATATGCCACCAAAGTTTTAATTAATATCATACAAATTGTTATATATGCCACCAAAGTTTTAATTAATATCATACACATGCAGTAAATCAGTTTCACTGGTTGTAAAACGTAAGTTAAAACCAATATGAGAAATTAGTCAACTGAGCAGGTATATTACATAATTATTATAATAATTGTTATACCAACATGTTTTATTTGTGTTTCATTCAATTTTTAATACATAACTAGAGAATGTGTTTAATTAGAAGCACTAGTATGTTTGTGTATATCTAAGTAATATAGTCAATATGTGTTAATTATTATACTATTATCATTTCTCATATGTGTAATTCGTATTTATGCTGCACGTGTCAAAATAAAGGCATATTGAATCTGCATCAAAAAAGTAAATGTACACATATTACGCTGAACTCTCAAAAACTAACAGCCAGAAAAATGCCTGTTGCTACTATGGAATGTTAGCACTTACACAAGTTTGATTACATTTCCACCTGGGGAAAAATCAATTCCATTTCCAGAGATAATTAAAAATTTCACTTAACGTGACTGTTCATTCAACTTCACTTAAGTTCAATAGCCCACTTGGGCAGGTTGCTGTTGCATCAAACCATCATTAGTCCCTCAAATCTTGAGTCGGTGAGATGACACCTATTGGGTCTAAACACATTCCCAGCTATGCTACGGGTGCTGGTGAGGCTAGTATTGATAGATACTTCATAGCCAGCTGGATCAGGACAGGGTATCTAACCCTATTGTTCCCCCAGAAGTCCAAGGGCTTCACATCCTCCGGGAGTGGTGGCTGCAATAAGTAATCAGCTATTTCGGTTGATGTCTCAGTTGATGAAGATGTGGTCTGGTTGGCCACGAAGCTGGTCAGCTTGCTTCATTGGAGTGACATCAAGTGGGTTACATCCCGTGGGGTAGCTGCTGAAATAGCTCTGACGACATGCGTGCTGAGAAGTGCTCTCACCGAAAGGATCTCGCCATTACCTTCACACCAGTCAAGCTTCAATCGTGGATCAGGTGCGATGGCAAGCTTGAAATTGTCGATATCCTCATATGGAGCCAGTCTCTTTTCAATGCTTGTTTGTAGCTTGGCAGTGAGCTTTGAATAAGTCTGTCGGAGACACTGTACCTGCATGGGGACCATGCACGCACACCAGTACCATGCTAGATGTAACAATCAGATGCGGGATTGCAGCACACAAACATCAGATTTATTATTTTGAAAATAGTTCAGTCTCCATTAAAGCAAATGTGCGTTTAGCTGTCAAGCTATGAGGTTTAAAACAAAACTGTGAATCACAATATAAAACAAAATAATAACATACATATTACAATATATATATATATATATATATATATATATATATATATATATGTGTGATATAGGTGTGTAAACTTGGAGTTGCTAACTGTACTGCTGTCATTTGGTGGCAGAAACTGCTCAAGTATGAGGAAACTGCCCAGCATCTTCATTATGTATACTCTATATATAGTCTACAAATGTGTCACTTGTCAGATATGCTGTGAGATACAAGCAAAGACTCTGCTTTGTTCACAGCTTCCTGATTGTTACCAGATATATATATATATGTATATTGTAACACACAAATAGCAATCAAATATGATTTTATTAGTAAATTTTAGCGGGTACAAAATAACAGTATCAAGTAAATTAAAAAAAATATATATTCCAATAAAAAATATAATTTCAATTCCAACTAGCTTTTGAATTCAGTTCCAATTCGGAATTGATGGTCAATTCCAATTCCCGGATGGTCTTCAGGTCTGGCTGGTCCTGTTCTCTACTGCTCTTGAGAAATTGTGGAGTGAGTTAAACGTTTAAATAAAATAGTTCCTACATTCTGGACCATAACTAAGATATTGTATTATACGGTACACATATATCTTGCTTCAAAGCCACAGGCCCATAGCATGTGAAAACTATAATTATGCATGTCAGCTTACACTATTCAAGGTACTATGTGCTTCACATCAAGTAATTCTGATGCTTGTCTGGACAAGTAAATTTGCACATTGCGAAGTCTCAAGTTGACTGACCAAAGTCACATACATTTTCTTTAGCATTTGCATAATTACAAATAACAAAACAAATTGTAACACATGCTGGTATCACAATGGAAATACATACTATTCTGAATAGTATTGACTGATGAAACAATGTTATTTTACAGCTACAACTAGATTCCAAACAGGAACACTGCCTGTATGTTTTTTGAACAGACACCATAGCAGGTTTTTGCCAACAATGACACGTTCAAACCATACAAATTATTTACTAGAACTGAACAATATTTTTTAGGCAACAGTAAATAAATTTTTTAAAGTTACTGTTCTACGGACTATATATATGAAGAGCAAACACAACAATTTTGAAATTAGCCCTATATGTGGGCAACATGATATCCTCTCCCCACTGCACAGGCTGTGAAGTATGCAGATTGATACAGATTCAGTATATACAAGGACCGTTATTTAGTTTGAGCCTGTATGCACAACACAGTCTGCTTATGCTGTTAACCCATGGATTTGTTTTTAGGTTAAGCCTAACAGCTGTCAGATGGAATTTTCTAGAAGCAAACTAAGTTTCCTACATTTGTTTCTTAGCCCTAGGCCTAAGTAGTTATATCTTTAATCTTATTTCACATTTCTTAAGGTACACATAATAGCATTTTCGAAATAAAATGTTTAATAATTTGTACCTGGTTGAACCCAACATCCCAATAACAATGGGAAAATAATGAATGGCTAGACGTATTCAACGTCGATGAGATGTCTGGAGTGGAGCCTTTCGTATACAAACTGACCAAAACCGTTAAATACAAAACCATTGCACAAAAACATAACATCAGTCGGCCAGCAAAGTGCTTGTGGAAAACCACTCTGTCTGCAAAACTGAAGCTAGAACCAATCACAAACTTGACAAAGGCCAAACCGGTTGAGGCTCCATCGGCATCAAAACGCAATCACGGCTTCGTGCAATGTCAACGACAACACGCCTGAACAGAACACGAATAAACACCATAATTAAAACTAGCTCCAAATAGCGCGAAGGAGGAAAGAATTATGGAAACACTGCACTTACCTCATTCTTCAAGCTAATTACACCGAGTAATCCTTTACGTGATAATTATTCCGGTTTGGTCACTAGTAAATTTCTCACTCTCGACTAAAACAATCCTATCAACTTCCGGTTTTCGTTTAGCCTCGATTTTCCAGACTCCGTGATGTGGCGCCACCGTTTGTCGCCCTCCCTTACTTATGAAGAGAATTGTACCACAGTTATTCACTACTGAGCAATTTATCACAATACACTGAGTTTAAAAAATAACTAAATGGAATAACTAGTGCCACGAGCAAAAGAAAACTAGTTTAATCACAATCTGTTTATTAAAAACAGCTCCTTCGTGTGTTAACATTGTCATTGGCACTGCGGTCACGCCTTGTGCATGTTTGTTGGATTACGGGAAAATTAAATTAATGTATTTCATAAAAATGGAAACATGCATGTGTAGCTAGAATCAATTGTTTTTTTCACAGTCGACTGAGGTGTGCAAGCGGTGTTGACTGTGTCTGTGTTGTGAGATGAGCTATGCCTAGGCTATGGTGACAGCCTGCTGAAAATCCTGAATTCAGGAGAAATGTGTGCACTCTTATGAAGAGTTTGAGGCACTTATGAATCAGCAACAGAGGGAGTAATTTAAGGACACATATTTATCGGTGAATGTATCTCTATATCGTTATTATTTTGCGACCAAAATAACGTGTGGCGTTCGGTCGAAGCGGAACGCAGCGGACTGTCCGGGAACTATTCGAGTGTCCCAAACTGTGAAGCAAGGAACCTCGTTAAACACCATGGATATTTAAGGAAAATTCGAAATGTTGTGAAAGTAAAATCAGTGTGACTATTCAAACGACTATTATTTTCCAATACGTTATTTCTGAGATTTTTGCCACTACATCAAATATACTATGGCTGAAGAAAAAGAACAGGTAACATGCTATTTAAACGTCGTGTTCTTGGGCGATAATATAGTAATTTATTGTTAGTTGTTTTAGCGTCAATTATCCAGACTGCATGATGTGGCGCCACTAATTGTCATACACACACGATAACATGGAAACAAAGTGTACTTTTCATTGTGACGAATATGACTGTTGCCCGGAATGTGGGCCAACCCCAAAAATGTACTCAAACTAGCAGTGTCACTGACACTGACTCACTGTCAGTGTTCGAAGTTAAGGGCTCTTGCTTTGGCTTTGCCCTTTTTATCGGCGGTCGCGGGCACTATTAGGAGGAGATTGATTATAAAGTTTAAAAAGTGCTGGAAATCCAATAATAAAAGATATGTTCAAGAGGCGCATAAAATACAGTCTTATCAACGCATTTAGGACAATTAATGGCGATCTTTTACTTTCTGACCTAACCATGAAAACAGCCACCTAGAGCACCCAAACTTCTTATATATCTACTATACATATATACATGTGACATGATCAAAAAAGTACATTTACTTTCTCAAAACAATAAAAAATTTACGAAAGAAATCAACCAAAACATCCCCATCTCCTATGGCACCTACGCATAGCGCCAAGGCTACCGCGAAATCGATGCATATGACAATGCGTCGTTCAGATTCTCCAAAACTCCGTGCGGCGGCACTGCTATTACAATGATGTATTTCTGTGTTTTAATTGTGCATGCGGACATGCCTCATTGCGTGTAATTATGTATATGTCTCAATACTACTTGTATTTTTCTGTGTGCTATTATAATAATATCACTGCTATATATGACATGACATATTCTTAGATAATTAGTTTTATTCATATTATCATATTGTGTTATATATGTATTTTAAGTATCTCTGAACGGACTTTGTCCAGATTTACTGCGCTATTTTAATACTAGTTGCCTTTTTAAATACAGTAATTACATTGGCACCAGTATTAACGCATAATTTAAAGCGCATTGTCAAATCTAATACGAATGACCTCAATTAAAATATTATTATTCCTTTGTCTCAAAATTAGTTACTAGTATGTATCTGTTGATACCACTTATTTCTTTAGAGATCAGCGGTTTCTATCTCCCATAATCAGTATGAAGTTAAACACAAAATAAGACACGTGTGTATATTGCAGCATAGAGTGCATTCTTCAGGAAAAGTAGTGTGTTTTTATTTGGCATGTAGATGTTTCATACATAAAAAATAGATTGTTAAAACAGCATCACACCCATACATCACACCCAGACATCACACTCAGACATCGCACCCAGACATCGCACCCAGACATCACACCCAGACATCACACTCAGACATCACACTCAGACGTCACACCCAGACGTCACACCCAGACATCACACCCAGACGTCACACCCAGACATCACACCCAGACGTCACACCCAGACGTCACACCCAGACGTCACACACAGACGTCACACCCAGACATCGCACCCAGACATCATACCCAGACATCACACCCAGACGTCACACCCAGACGTCACACCCAGACATTACACCCAGACGTCACACCCAGACGTCACACCCAGACGTCGCACCCAGACATCGCACTCATACATCGCACCCAGACATCGCACCCAGACATCGCACCCAGACATCACACCCAGACATCACACCCAGACATCACTCATTATTAATACATGTAATCATCACCATTTATTTAATTTACAATAACTTCAACTTATAACATTTTACTAGTTTCAGCATGTACGCACGCGCACACACATAATAATAATAAAAAGTACACTTATATAGTGCACACGCATAGGTGCCTTGGGGGGTGGCGATGTTTTATTTTAATTCTTTTGTAAATTTTGATAGTTTTGAGAAAGTAAATGTACTTTTTTTTATACATATATTAGATATATGAGAAGTTTGGGTGCTCCAGGTGGTCATTTTCATGGTTAGGTCAGAAAGTAAAAGATCGCCCAATCAATTCCTACGCTTAATGATTCTATTCGACAGACATCCAAGGTTGAGTATGCACTGGAGAAAAACACTGAGCTGAGGTTTGAAGTTGAACAAGGGGCCTTTGTGCAGTTGGAGGTAAGACGTCTTGTGAGTGGCTGGGAGTGTGAGACAGGGCTCTCGTGGCTACTGGCTTCAATTGAACTCATGCAGACATGTGCATGCACAGTACAAGATCTGATCCTTGTATAGTATAAACTATGTAATTATAGTTTCATGAAACACGTATTGCAGATGAACATTGTCCTCTACTCATAGCAATTTAATTATGACTATTCCAGTAATCTTATTCATGATATTTAGCATTATTTTACTAATTGCTTTTTATCACTTAAACTATTACTTTATAAAAATATTTTACTAAATTATTTATTATTATTATTAATCATACATATACATTTATTTATTAGTATTACTGCTATACTTTTTTAATTATTGTGCTATTTTTTTTTTAGAATTCTTATTACTAACACCTAATATATATATTTATATATTTATTTATTTAGCTATTTCCTTATTTAGCAATTCTACACTATTTTATTGCTGTATTTATTTTAAATAATTCTTATTACTAGTAGTATTTTAAATGCATTTATTTGTTATTTTTCAATTTTACGCTATTTTAATATGTTGTGAAGCGCCACGAACAATTTTGGATCTGGCGCTATACCAAATAAAATATATTATTTCATATATCAAGAAATACCATTGGAATGTTGCTTTGTTTTGTGGAACCTTATTCAGTATAATCTATTGCACAATCATCTATGTATTTGAATACAGATAAATTGTGTGAATAGGAAGAAATAATGTTTTGTTGTAGGTTGTGAGTGGCAAGGCTGAGATATTTGGTACGGAACTAACAAAGAACAAGAAGTACAACTTTGCATCAGGGTCAAAGGTTGCCATCTTTACATGGCATGGATGCAAGCTTACAATATCCTTTCTGCTGGCAACATGCATTATTTATTTTCAGTCACTGCAATGTTTATAATTATCTTAACCAGAGTTGTTTGATTTAAATCATTTGATTTAAATCATGATTTAAATTGCTCCAAAAAAAAATCATTGATTTATGATTTTTTTGACTTCCAATTTTTTTAATCGCTGATTTATATGAATTTAACACAAATAATTGTTTACAAGCATCGAGATCAACAAAGTTTTGTGTGTTTTTTAATACAAAAGCACAAAGTGCGCACATTTGTGTAGTTGTATTGATACCAGATAGCCTGATTGTAAAATATTTTATGACATTGTGTCTACCAGATTTAAAAAAAATCAAATAAATAAAAAAATCAAACAAATAAAAAAATCTGATTTAAATTTTAAAAATCCGATTTTTTTTATTTAAAATAAAATCATTATTTTTTTCAACCCTGATCTTAACATAATATGACTTTGACTAAAAAATATATAATCATTCTCTCAACACAATGCACAATGAAATGTAATTTTACACTCTTGCCTGTCTGGTTTCAAACTAATTTTGCAAACAACCTATTTAGTATTGACATGGTAGTTTGTGCAAATGTGTTATTTAGTTTTGGAAAAAAAATTATCAATTTCAGTTCAGCTGACTGCATTTCGGTAAAAAAGATCAGTTGTGACTATGTGTACCTCTATATGCTATTCGCACCTTTACAAGTTACAAGTTAAATATTTTGATAATTTTAGCAAAAGTATGCATTTTTTATGAAACCCAATGCACATATTATTTACACATTACAAATTTCAATAACGACAAACTTAATTTGTGATTGACAAAATGAATCAAGGCAGCAATCTTAAAGGCAAGTTTCTGGCAGGGTATTCCTTGACAGTGGCATCATATGTCAGGAAAGACAGAAGTGGCATACATCGCCAAGGAGACGCCAATGTTATTGTATGTAAACACTCATGCCGCCCTGGAACAGATGAGGAAAAAGGCTGAGGTTGATCAGACACGAGGACCAAGGGTGAGGACACACTCATTTAGCAAGAGTTTTGGCTGACGCGGGCGCAGTAGCACAGTGGTTAGTACATTGGCAAGAGGGTCACAGTTTGAATCTTCTTGCAGCCATTTTGATGCTTGGGTAATTTAATTTACTCCGTGTTGTCTCATTACGGTCAACCATACATATGAATACCTGGTCTTTGCGCTGTAATTACAATGTGGCTGACTGCTTCTCAGAAAAGGAACAGGTCTGCAAGGGGGTGAAGTGTCA
Source organism: Lamellibrachia satsuma (assembly GCA_033239005.1). Classification (NCBI taxonomy): domain Eukaryota; kingdom Metazoa; phylum Annelida; class Polychaeta; order Sabellida; family Siboglinidae; genus Lamellibrachia; species Lamellibrachia satsuma. Next base: position 11,068,987 of record BSQZ01000014.1, read on the forward strand.
AGGGCTTTCAACAGTCCCAAGAACCGGATACTGTGCTATTGTGATTGCATTAGCAAGTGGCATGCAATACAAGCTAGTCTAACTTCACCTGAACAAAAATATTATAGATAATGGACAATTATAATGTAGCCGGCTTCAGCCTCGTGCCTGGCCTTATCCCTCTTTCCCGCCGGATGTAGGTGATGGTGGTCGGTCCTCCTGACGTGGGAAAGAGCACCCTCTGTCGTTTCCTCATCAACTGTGCCACGAGACTGGGACGTTCTCCTGTCCTCGTTGACCTCGATGTGGGACAGGTGAGTTGACTTTGATGGTGGACAGGCAACGCCAAATTATAGAAGTTTTTTTTATCTCTTGATGTATACAAAATGGTAAATTATATATTCACATTAATTTATTTCAATATTTTAGCTACTAAATTTAATTAAATCTCAGTTAAACTAGCTAAAACACTTATTTGTCTACCATAAGCAGAGGTTTTCCCAGTAGATGAACTAACCATGGCATCTTGTCACTACCATAGCTTAGTGGAGCCTGCATGTTGTACAGGCACAATAATTCTTTTGTAAAAAAACAGTTCTGTTTGACAGATATGTTAGGCAAACATCACTACTTCATTGTTTTCTGCTATTTCAGAGTGAAATCTCCATACCGGGAACTGTAGGTAAGTTGATGGTTCACTCTCACGACATGACTTCGTTCTCACTGATTGAATGAAGTTACCCAGGCTGCCAGTCTGTACGTGTGTGTTCCCTGTCTGTGCTGTTAAACAAAATGTTGTCATGTTCACCATGAAAATTGAACCCACAATACAAATAATTATTTAAACTTTGTTGTGTTTAACATAACATAGGCAGTACCCAATATGCAGATTAACTGTATACCCCTATATGTGTATACAATGACAAATTGTTTTACTAATTCTTATATTCTGAATATTTAGTTTCAACTTTCATGTGCTGTTTGCATTCAATATAATTAGAAGTGATGTGGGTAGAACATATTCTGATTGTTGTGGTAAAAGTACAAAATAATTATGAAAGATAATGCTTTGATCTAAATCAACTACAAGGGTTGACTAAATTAAATACAGCACATAAGTATCTGGTGATATATTTTATTACAATTAAGGTTACATTGTATTGCATAACTGACCACATTTAATTATGGTTACAGTCATAAACAAACTGAACCGTGCATATTAATGTTTGCCAAGGTGCCCTGATTGTGGAGCGCCCCGCAGACATTGAGGAGGGGTACGCCCTCACGGCGCCTCTGCTCTACCATTTTGGCCACAAGACGCCAGCAGACAACTGGCCTTTATACAACCTTCTCATCACCCGGCTAGCTGAGATGATCAACCTGCGATGTGACACAAACAGTCGAAGTAAGCACCAATCTAATATATCCAGACACTTAAATGGAAGGTACAACAGTTCTCATTGGTTAACTTAAATGGAAGGTACAACAGTTTTCATTGGTTAACTGATACGGAGCTAGTTGGGGGTTTCGTATAATTAAAATGCATAAATTCTCTAATTTTTATAAAGGTGTCTGTATGAAGAATATACCCAATGTGTGCCATGTTATGAAATGACAAACATTTACGAGCATTATTCCGACTTTTTAAAATATTCCCATCAAAGAAACTTTAGCTTGCATACTTTATGGGCAATAAAATAAAGGATTGTTCGTGAAATTAATTCCCTTGGTTTGTTCAAATGACATCACATTACTCAAGTGTCAAAGATAACCAAACATGTAATGTGTAAGACTCAAATAAAAATAAACTAAACATAATCTGCTGCACATATTCTTTCAATACATCAAGTTTTGTAGAACAATACTTTGGCTACAAGATTCAAGCAGGAGCAGAAAGGCAAAGCTAATGTGTTTTCAACCAAGGCCACAACACCTAGGTCCCCTTTTTAGAGATGTTTTAGATTTTGAAATGAACGCAAGCAACAGCAATGTAATAGTGCATTTTATCTCTTTATGCAGTTCACAATCATTTGATCAAGATCACCTATTTTTAGCTGCTTTCATTAAAATTTTATAGTGATTTAAATAGCGTGAGGTGCTGAGGGACAACCTTTTGAGATTTGCTCATATGTTTATATATAATATTTGCATGTGTGCAGCTACAAGGTTTGTTTGTTTACTTATTTGTGTCTATGTCACTGCCACAGCTAACGTTAGTGGCATTGTGATCAACACCTGTGGCTGGGTGCGAGGAGGTATCTACCAGTCCATTGTGCACGCAGCTGGAGCCTTTGAAGGTAAGCAGCAATACACTGATACACTCACCATATCAGTCAGCAACACACTGATACACTCACCATATCAGTCAGCAACACACTGGTACACTCACCATATCAGTCAGCAATACACTGATACACTCACCATAGCAGTCAGCAACCAACTGGTAGACTCGTCATATCAGTCAGCAACCAACTGGTAGACTCGCCAAATCAGTCAGCAACGCACTGGTATATTTGTCATATCAGTCAGCAACACATTGGTAGACTTGTCATATCAGTCAGCAACACATTGGTAGACTAATCTTATCAGTCACCTACACACACTGGTACATCCATCATATCAGTCAGCAACATATTGGTGGACTCATTATATAAGTCACCAATACACTGGTATAATCATCATATCAGTCAGCAACACATTGGTTGACTCATAATTTTAGTCAGCACTGAATTCTGATCTGGCCAGACTGATATCTTGAATTGTTCAGCCTTGGCTGATAGTCTGGGTTATTCAGTCCAAGCTTTCTCAGCCCAGGCTAATACTTTAGATTATTCAATTCTAGATTTTATTTAAGGTTATTCAACTGAGGCTGATAGTTGGGATTATTTAGTCCCACTGATAGTTTGGATTATTTAGTCCCACTGATAGTTTGAATTATTTAGTCCCACTGATAGTTTGAATTATCCAGTTCAGTCTAATCATTTGGATTATTCAGTTCAGACCTAATATTTGGAATTATTAAGTCCGGACTGATAGTTTGGATTACAAAGTCCACACTGATAATTTTAGTTATTCAGTCCAGACTGATATGTCTGATGATTCTGTTCTTGCCCACTGGTCAGGTTATTCAGCCACAATACATCTCCATTTTGGCATCCTCCAAAAGGCAAGAGAGAAATAATACAGATTCGACTGCCAAATAAATGTTGCTGATCTTTGTCCAAATTATTCCGATATGTACAGCTTTTGATTTAGTCATTTCAATCTTCCACTACTTTCTTCTGTCGTTCAGTTGATGTCATCATCGTGCTTGACCAGGAACGACTCCACAGTGAGTTGAAGAGAGACATGCCGGAGTTTGTCAAGGTCGTGCTGCAGCCGAAGTCAGGCGGGGTACGTACCCACACCTTGTCTCAGTACATTTGTGTTGACAAGACACAACTTGTGCTGCCGTTCGCTATGAACAGAAACACAGTACTCATTGAACGTATACGATGCTGATGTTAGTTATGTTACCAGTTCAGCTCTTGAGTAAATCTGACGGCAAAGAATGGGAAAGTGAGATGCACTCCTCCACTTTTGCAGGTTTTTATTAGTCGCTATTTTAATTTGTCGTTTGAAGCGAATGCATGCACAAGAAAATACTAAATCACGTGACGCCATAGAAATAAAGTGCCTTTGCCTAGAACGGCCAACAAATAGGTTGATTTAACCTTTTTACTAAATTACAGAACACTTGGACATTTTGTCCAAAAAAAGCCAGAAAGTAGGAAAACAGTGGTATTTCCAGCCCAAAAATATTACAGTTGCTCCTGGATCACTGGTGTTTTGACTCGTGTTTTAGGTTGTTGAGCGGAATCAGAAGACGAGAGCAGAGGTGCGAGATGCAAAGATCCGTGAATATTTCTACGGACTACACAATACGCTCTACCCACACACATTTGAAGTGAAATTCAATGAAGTTCAGATCTTCAAGATCGGAGGTAAGTATGGCAGCTGATTCACACAAAAGAAGATGTTTTCCACTGCAAAGATCCTCAGGTGAGACAGCTATAGCTGTTAAAATAAGTTTCTTCCAGGCCAATTTTTTTGTGAACTAACCATGAACTTGTCAGAATCAGGATTCCTAATGGCTTATGTTCCAACATGTTGCTGCTAAATGGCTTTGTCATTTTGTGCACTCAGGTATTTCTGAACATTGGTCTAGATAAATTCCTCTTTCAGTAACAGACCAGTGCTATTTAGCTTACTTACTAAGAAGCTATTTAGATTACTTCCGGCTACTTGGACTTGGTGCAGCGACTTGAATTTGGTGTAGATCATTTACAGAGATATACGCGGAATATCAAATAGAATAAGTATTACTATTGCATATATATTATATACAAACGTATTGTAGACATATATTAGGAAACAGGTTTTGTTAATTATTAGTCAGAGGGAGTATTTTAGAGTAAGTTAGTTTCGGATTCTGTCAGGGAATTCAGCGAGCGTTAATAGGGGTGTTTACAATTCGAAAATTGAGATAACATAGTGAATAGTCAGTAACATTGAATATTGGTTAGAATAAGTATTAGTATTATACATATATTGTTCACCAACTTCTTGTAGACATATATTAAGAAACCGTTGTTGTTAACAGAGGTAGTATTTTTTTTTCCCCGGATTCAAACTCAACGAGTGATAAAAGGGAGTTTGTTTACAGGTCATTCAACCCGTGCATCGAGCTATCGTTTACATTGGCTAATATATATATATATATAAGATAAAGTGACTTATTTACTTAAATTACATACATAAGGTAATATCTGACATAGTGGTAGTCAACGTTTTCGGTAAAAAGGAATTAACAGCAGGGTTTTAGCGTAAATTAGTACACACTGACTTCGTTGTTTTGTTACACAGTGTTCTCCGTATTCGCTAGGTGGCAGAATTTTTAGCCTAAAGTGTTCTTTTCATCACAAAAACAGCCTTATTCAAGGCTCACGTAGCAAACTAATTAAAACTAAATTGTATGATGGCGCCGTGCAAACGGCAGTTAAAGGCAACAAGGCACTTAATTTGTGGCAGTTGCAGTAACTGGGTGGATTTCGTCAAGTCTGGGTGCGAGAAGTCCTGGGCTGAGGTCCAGGCAGATAGTTTTAGTTTTGAGTGTAGGGGAAGAGCTGAGGCTGCTCGTTGTGGCAATGGTGGGAAGGGAACAGGGGAGTTGTGCCAGTAGTTCCGGTGGGGGAACTGTAGACGATAAAGTGGGGAAAGACACAAGAGATGCTAGGGAGAGCTCACCTCAGCCTGGGAGGAAGCTGAGAGGAGGGAAGGTGACAGGTCATAGGGAGACAGGACGTAAGGAGACGGGAAGGAAAGGAACGGGAGGGAAGACAACCAGAGTGAAGGAGATGGGAGTAGGGGAGACAGTAGGGAAGGAGAAGGGAGTGGGGGAGACGGGAGGGAAGACAACCGGAGTGAAGGAGAGGGAGTAGCGGAGACAGGAGGGAAGGAGAAGGGAGTGGGGGAGACGGGAGGGAAAACAACCGGAGTGAAGGAGAGGGGAGTAGGGGAGACAGGAGTGGGAAGTGGGGGAGACAGGAGGGAAGGGGTCAGGACAGAATGTGATGGAGGGGATCGAAAGGAAGAGTTATTCTGCAGCAGTGATAGAGGGGGTGAGGAAGAGAGCGAGGGTGTTTGTGGGGGATTCGATAGTTAGGAAGACCGACAGAGTCTTAAACAAGGGAGATGATGCCAAAATAGAGGCGATAACTGAGAGGGTAAAAAACATCGTAGGCTCGGGTAAGGGTGGATCTGTTTTAGTACACGTAGGGACAAATAACGTAGAGAGGGAGGGTACAACTGCCATAGTTAGGAAATATAGGCAGTTGGTCAGAACACTAAAACAGACGCGGGTTGAGCAGGTAATACTGTCAGGGATTTTACCTGTAATGGGCAGGAGGGGTCACAAATATCGAAATTGTCGGGGGATGGCAATTAACATGTTAGTCCAGAGGCTGTGTAGGGAAGAGGAAGTTGGATTTGTGGATTTATGGGGAAGTTTTGTTGGGAGGGCAGATATGTACATGAAGGATGGGCTTCATTTAAGTGGAAAGGGGGCGGCAGTATTCGCGGACAAACTTTCAGCAGCAGTAGATAGCGACTTGGGTACAATGACAAATATTTTTGGAAGTAAACATTCTTTAAACTAGAAGTGCAGGGGGGTTACCTAGAGGTGTCTCAAGCAGAACAAGAGGCCACTAGCACAGATAAACCAATATCAAATCATCCGAAAAACATCTCTGAAAAAGGTTATAGATGCGTATGTTTAAATGCAAGGAGCATAGTAAATAAGAAAAACGAATTAAACATTATGGTAGAAGATATTGACCCTCACATAATTGGTATAACTGAATCATGGGCCAACATAGATATAACAGATGCTGAATTAGGACTGACAGGATACGTAATGTTTAGGAAAGATCGAATAGGAAGAAGGGACGGGGGAGTTATTTTATATGTTAAAGAATCTATTCAGGCTTATGAAATAAAACTAGAAAGGGAAGCAGATTGCGATGAAGCTGTTTGGTGCAAAATTGTTTAAGGAAATTCAAAATTAACTATTGGATTAGTTTACCGAAGTCCAAACATAAACGAAGAGGACAACACAAAAATAAAAACCGCTATAAAGGAAGTTAGTAAAGGGGAATGTATCATAATGGGAGATTTTAACCATGGACACATACAATGGAATTCTCTAGAGCGCACAGGGATTGAGGATCAACAATTTCTATGTTTAATCCAGGATAGCTTTCTTACTCAGCACGTACTAGAACCAACCAGGGGAGAAAATGTATTAGATATAGTTTTGTCATCACAAAAAGAATTAGTGGACAATGTAAAAATATTTGAACCATTGGGTAATAGTGACCATAATCAAATACATTTTGACATCAATGTAAAATCAGAAAGTAAAAATAAGAAAACGTACAAGAGAAACTTCCACAAAGGTAACTACAAAGATATGAGAAAATACTTAGCACAGCTAGATTGGAATAACATGCTGATGAATAAGACCGCAATTGAATGTTGGAATATTCTAAAATATGAAATTGAGAGTATCATCGATAAATTTGTTCCGTTCCGAAAACAAGGAAAACGGTGTAGAAAGAAACACTTGTCAAAAGAGGCTATTAGAAAAATAATGCTAAAAGAAACTATGTGGAGAGTTTATAGGCGTACCAGAAAGGAAGAAGACTATGCAAAATACGAAGAGGCACTTAATGCAGCTACAACTGAAATCAGACAATCTAAAAGAAGCTATGAGTAAAAACTGGCATGTAACATAAAAAATGACAGCAAGAGTTTTTATGCATATGTCAGGAGTAAACAAAACGTACAAGACAAGGTTGGACCTCTAGAAGACAGTGCTGGAAATATAATATCACAGGGGTTTTTAATGGAGGAAGACCTAAATGGTTACTTCAGTTCAGTGTTTACCAAAGAAGATATTAGTTCTTTACCAGTTGCTGATGCTAAATTTCAGGGGGCTAAATCTGAATATTTAGGACTGTTAGTTGTAACTCCAGAATTGGTAGCTAAGAAAATAATGGCAATGAAGGATAACAAATTACCGGGAGTGGATGGGATTCCTCCAAAATTACTAATGGAAACAGTAGATCACATCAGTATACCACTTGCAAGAGTATTCAACTTGTCATTAAAAGAGGGAGTTGTTCCGTTTGAATGGAAAGAAGCAAACGTCATACCATTATTTAAAAAGGGTTCGAGAAATAAGTCAGAGAATTACAGACCAGTGAGTTTAACGTCAGTGATTTGTAAATTATTAGAAAGGTTAATTAAAGACCATATGGTGGACTTCCTCGTTAAGCATAAATTATTAAATTCATCTCAACATGGATTCCTTAAAGCGGGGTCATGCTTAACAAATATGTTATGTTTTTTGGAAGAAATCACTAAGTGGATAGACGTGGGATCGCCAGTAGATATTATCTACTTAGATTTTCAGAAAGCTTTTGACAAAGTGCCACATCAAAGATTGCTACTTAAATTAAAAGCCCATGGTATTGGGGATAGCATAACTGACTGGATAGAACAATGGCTGACTGACAGAAGGCAACGAGTTGTAGTAGATGGAGAAGTTTCAAATTGGAAATCGGTTTTGAGTGGGGTACCTCAAGGATCAGTATTAGGATCTATATTATTCTTAATTTATATCAATGACTTGGACGACAGTATAACAAGTAACGTACTGAAATTTGCGGATGACACAAAACTGTTTAGAAAGGTTAATACTGATGGTGATAAACAACATTTACAAAACGATCTAGACAGATTAGTGAAATGGTCTGAGAAATGGCAGATGCTGTTCAATTTTGGGAAATGTAAATGCCTACATACAGGACATGGGAATTTGAATGTAAACTATAAAATGGGAGATACTGTTCTGGGTACTACTGTAAAAGAAAAGGACTTAGGAGTTACAATAAGCGCTGATATGAAAGTTTCAGAGCAGTGTAGTATTGCAGCTTCAAAGGGTAATCGAATTCTTGGATTGATTAGAAGAAACATAACATACAAGGGAAAAAAGTTAATTATACCTCTTTATAAAGCAATAGTTAGACCTCATTTAGAATACTGTATACAAGCATGGCGACCATATCTTAAGAAGGATATAGATACGCTTGAACGCATACAAAGGAGAGCAACTAAAATGATTCCAGAACTTAGAGACCTTAGTTATGAAGAACGCCTGAAAGAATGTGGTTTAACAACTCTAGAGACAAGGAGGTTAAGAGGAGATCAGATTGAAGTTTTTAAGATATTGAATGGGTATGAAAATATTGATAGAAATATGTTTTTCTCACTCAAGAAGGAGAGCAGAACTAGAGGACATGAGGTAAAATTAGTAAAGGATCAATGTAGATTGGACATCAGGAAGCACTCGTTCTCACAGAGGATAATAAATTAATGGAACAAATTGTCTACAGATTGTGTAACTGCTAGCAGCGTGAATATGTTTAAAAACAAGGTTGACACATATATCAGGAGGGCGGGTTATAAGTAGGTGAACATTGTTGGACTCTCGATAAGCCAATGGCTTCCTTGTCCACTTGCCATCTGGGCCTTTGGCTTGGATGGCAAATCTTGTTGTTAAATCTTGTTGTTACTTTATTGCCTTACAACAAAACAATATTTTTAAGCCATACATTACTGGAGTACGTGGAAATGAGCTGCCAATATAAGAATTATGTTCAGCTGTTATTATGCATGTGTCAGTGGTGGAAGAGTCCCTGTGTGTGAAGATAGATCATGTTGATTTTCTCCGAAGATAATAATGTAGGATTTAGAAATGCTCCTGTAGATTGGCGACAAGACAAAGTGTATAGTTTTCATTGAATTGCAATTCTGCATACTGTGGAATTATGGCCCACTCTTAGCAAATACTTACAATACTTTTGAAAAGTATTTCAAATACTTGTAAAGACAGTATTGCATTTTCCTGAAAGGATTGCAAATAAAAAATCGCTCTATATGGTAATATTATTATGTATATACCAATGTTTTATAATAACACAAGGTGTTATATAAGTATAGTTTATTTCATAATGATATACACCACATATTATATTTTTTATGGTATTACACTTTGTAAGCCTATCATTTAAACAAATATTGAAAAAAATAAACCAAACGTACTAACAATACAGCAATCCTTTTGAAACTATTGCAAACACTTGCAATACAGTATTGCAATTTTCATAAACATTACAAATACTTTGCAATGCTCAAAACTGAGTACGGCAATATGCAATACTCAAAGTATTGCCCCCATCCGTCTAACATGAATGTTCTGTCTTGTGTTTTACCAAGCGCCCGTGCTGCCCGTATCAATGTTGCCCATGGATACGACTGACCAAGACAATCGCACCAAGATTGTACCCGTGCTGCCCAGTGAGTAGGACACACCTCTCTCTCTCGGTTTGTCTCAAAATCATGAACATGACATCATTTTCATGTAAACAAAAATGTTTCCAGGATTTATTTGTATTACACTGTAAATCGCTTGAAGTGTTTCGTCAGATCATTGGAAATGTCTTGTCAGATCATTGGTAGTGTGTTGTCAGATCATTGGAAGTGTGTTGTCAGATCACTGAAAGTGTGTTATCAGACCATTGGAAAAGTGTCATCAGATCATTGGAGTGTGTTGTCAGACAATTGGAAATATGTTGTCAGATCACTAGAAGTGTGTTGTCAGATCATTCGGGAAGTGTCTTGTCAGATCTTTGTAAGTGTCTTGTCGGATTATTCAACAATGAACAGTGTCCATGGAGAGTCATGTTTACATGTATTTTTTTATTGATCTGGGGAAAATGTGGCGTTTATTTGTTGATTTATAACATAACATATACAGCCTGGATAGGATCATTATATAAAATCATGTGCTATCTGCTCAAGTTGTCATGCTTTTGTGTTGCCATTTTTCATTGGCTGTTATTTAAAGACTATGTTGCTCTGTTTCACTGGCTCCAAGTCCATGAAAATAAGCCAAATTGGATGAGTTGAAGATGAAAAAGAAGTATTTGTAAACTATGTAGATGCTTCATCCAATCTGGTTATTTAAAAAAAATGCACTTAAATACAGTTTTTATTATAATTCATTTTATGAAACTGTTACTGATGGTTCATTCAGAAACAAAATTTAGCAGATGTCTTAAGCTGTGACCTTTGTCATGTGACCTATTTCCAGGTGCCTCATTGGTCCACCATGTGCTGAGCGTCAGCATGGCATTATCGGCCGACGATGACATCGTTCACGCAAATGTTGCAGGTTTTATTGTCATGTAAGTAATTTCAGTTTGATGCGTTCATAAATGACATCAATTTCAATAATTTCATGTGAGTATTGACTATTGATAACTGTCAACATTCAAACATTCACAACAAGGACATGTCCCCATAAACATTAAACAACTTCTATATAGTACACATGACGTAGAAACACAATTTGATTGTTTTGCTATGAATATCATGTTGACGCTGCCTGCTGAATGTCAAGGCTGATATTCGTAAACATTTAATGGTGTAATTATATTCCTCCTACAGTTAATTAGTCGCAAAATAGTTTGTCACTTTTGAAACTTGTGTAGGCACCGACACAACATTAGATTTAAACTGAACGCACAAGACACGACTTATTCTGACGACATCATCTGCAGGAGTGACATGACTGCCTATGGCCAATGCTGATCAATGGTGCGGAGTGATATTGTTTAGGCTAACGAAATAGTTTGTTAGCCTCAGATACCCAGGCCATGTATTGCTCGTCTCATAAAGTACAGTATGCAACCGTTTACAACTTGTGGTTCATCAAAGCACATTTGGACAGCCAATATGTTGGAATAGATATCATTTATTCTGTATATCATGAATTTACGGGACTTTGTACCATAAAAACTCCCTCCTAAATTAATTTAGCCCATTGAGAATCAGGTTCATTTATTTATCAAGAGTGTTATTTGGTCAAAATCATAGAAAGGGTTGATTTTGATTGGTGAACTTGCAAAAGCATTAATGGCCTTATCATATAGTACAGAGGCTTTTAGACTGGCTTTTGTCATTTTCCCACTGATTTTTTGCCGGACACATTACCAAAATTCAACAAATTTTAACAAACGATATAGAATGTTGTAGGTTAAATATTTCATGAAATGAGTGTGAAATGTGACAAGAGAGAAAATGGAATGTTAGAGTCAACTTGACCACCGGTTGTTGTAGCTCTGCCATCGACCAGGAGAAGAAGAGTTTCACCGTCCTGTCCCCCTCGCCACGCCCCCTACCCAGGAGCATTCTCCTTGTGATGGAGAACATTCAGTTTATGGACATCGAGTAACAGATGGCGCGATTGTGCAGCGCGAGTAACAGATGGCGCGACTGTGCAGCGCGAGTAACAGATGGCGCGACTGTGCAGCGGTTGCGTCACCATTTATTGAACATTGTAAGGCATAGATCACGAGGCCCACAATTGGGTGAATACCGTACAAGTCATCCCCATGAGGTGTGTGCTCCAAGTGTTGCGCCAAGGGGAGGACGTCGACCTGCTGCGGCTTTGTAGCGGACATTGTGGTGCTGTCTGGGTAGCTGGTGAACAGTTGTCAGTATGACACATAACTGTCTTGTAGATAGACTTGTTGGCATCTAAGAGAAGGTGCTGTGGTTGGTCATAATAATGAGGTCAGAGATGGTGAATTGGGATGGGTTGTAGCTTACCCTTAGGGCTGACTGAAATTGGACTTTTCATCAGAATAAGGTAAGTCCAAAGGCTAGCACTGCCTGGTAAAAGCCATTGACGAGGAACTGAAGGTCCAGCTCAGTATGGATAAGGAGGTCCAAACAGGAGCTCACAGATACATTGCTCTTTGGTTTTTGAGCTGGCCTGAAGTTAAAACATAAAACAGGAAGACGACGAGAAGTATGAATAAAGGCATGTGGCCACTGTTGGGATAAACTAAGTTTTACTGAGGCTACAAGAGTTTCAAATTGTACTTTTGAGTTGTCTTTTGATACTTGATATTTATCAGCAAACTTTCAGGTACACTTGTAGACAGCGTATACATATTTCCCATGTCTTTGACAAGCTAGATACGGAAACAGTAAGTTCTTGGTTATGACAGATTCCCAAGTAAAAAAACCTGCATCATCAAGTATGTATGCCATATAGTATGTGAACACATGTAATTATCTAACTATAAACAACAGAGTCAACTCAGAGCATCAATGTTTGATACTAAGCGAAATTGGTTTTATTAGGAGAGCAGATTAGGGGGAGGGAGTATCAGAGGTTAAATAACACTGGTTTAATTTAGTATCAAACATCAGTGTTTTGAAGTGGCCTTTTAGTGAGTGCCTCATTTGAAGAATAGTTTATTAGTTAATGTAATTTATAAACTTCACTAAATTGTGACACACAACATTTGTATTACAATATTCTGATTGTTAATAATGTTATGTAAATAAACAATGAATGATAAACACATAACATATTCATGTTTTCATTGTATTATGGAAAATTAGTGCACACACAGTACAACTTCGTTCATTTGAACTTCAGTAACTTGAACACCCATGCTTTGAGCTTGGTCTCGCCAGGATGCACCCGTGACGTAAACACATGACTTAACTTGAGGTGTTTATCTGGTCCTTCCAACTTTGAGTAACAAAGTTGTATTGTAATTGTATTTCTACTGTAATTGTATTTCCACTGTAATTGTATTTCTATTTGCAGTACATCATGTTTTCAGCCACTTGATAATTTTTCATAATTGTAAAAACATGCCATAAATGCATGAAAATGATACTGTATTTAACAATACGTTACCAGTAGTGACATTTTGCTAATTGTTGGAGTAGCCCATGATTGTGTTGGGAATATGAAGACATTCGCATCTGTTATATGATCAATTATTTAGCCTTCCTTTTATAAGCTGCCAATAAATAGGGAAACAGTGAAATAGCTTCCAGCAACAACACTAAATGATATGATACAATACGTTTATGATTGTAAACCTGATTCCTGACTCATCTAATCATACACTGAACATGTAATAGATAATCTATAACCTTAATGCTGTAATTAATATGGATTACAGACATAACAGTTTTGAATATATGTAATAACAGTAACAATAAGTAATGTATAACAGAACTATTCCACAGCAATAACGTCAACACAGTTTCTTGTACACATGATGTATCGTACAACGTGTACAAGAAACTGGTGACAGTTGACCAGTGATGGATTACCAGTGACACAGTGATGACAGGCATATGAACACAGCATTATCTGCACATATTGTAGATATTTTGTTACTACATATCTAAAATACATGATTCCCAACTTTGCTGTGTACCTGTATAGCATAACCTAGCTGTGCACCTGTACTGCATAACCTTGCTGTGTACCTGTACAACATAACCTTGCTGTGTATTTGTACAACATAACCTTGCTGTGTACCTATACAGCATAACCTTGCTGTGTATCTGTATAGTATAACCTTGCTGTGTACCTATACAGCATAACCTTGCTGTGTATCTGTTTAGTATAACCTTGCTGTGTACCTATACAGCATAACCTTGCTGTGTACCTGTACAACATAACCTTGCTGTGTACCTATACAGCATAACCTTGCTGTGTACCTGTATAGTATAACCTTGTGCACATGTACAGTACAACCATGCTGTGTATCTGTACAGCATAACCTTGCTGTGTACCTGTACAATATAACCTTGCTGTGTACCTGTACAGCATAACCTTGCTGTGTACCTAATATAACTACCTATACAGCATAACCTTGCTGTTTACCTTTACAGCATAACCTTGCTGTGTACCTATACAGCATAACCTTGCTGTGTACCTATACAGCATAACCTTGCTGTGTACCTATACAGCATAACCTTGCTGTGTACCTATACAGCATAACCTTGATGTTTCTAGACCTGGGGCGGAAGTACTGTACTCGGTACTCGTGTACTCGAGTATATTTTTTAAGTACTCGTACTTATAAGTTATGGGTTATATACTCGTACTCATACTCAGTGTACTCAGATTTTACGAGTACATGCGAGGATTTTCTCAATATATGCTGTGAAAATTTATTTATTTGTAGTTAGCAAAATGAAACTTTCCTGAAATATTTGAATGTTCAACTATTTCTTTAAATACTTTGTTATTTCTGAGTAATATGACCATGATACCACCGAGTCCCAGTACCTCACGAGACAGTTACCCCCATTACCATCCCTACACCCCCCGTGGTGGCATTCTCCCACGACCATGACTATGATACCCAAAAAAGGCAACTTGCAGCATATTTTCCCAGTCAGAAACACCCAGTTAAGCAAACAATTGTAGGCTGCCAGTTCAGGCTATAATCCCTGTTTGTTTAATTAAGCCACTGGGATGTCCATAAAGGGCCTTTCATCAGTTAACTGCTAAGAACTGCCAGCTCAGTCTGTGGAAGTAAGGTGACTCAAGTCAGACTGCCTGCAGCCATACACCAGTATAAGTATAATCTGGTGCCAGAAGTCTGACTAAAAAGTTCAAAGGGGATTTTGAGCCTGTTGTTACTGCATGTACTAACCCTCTCAACAACCAGTAGTCTAATATAAATTGCAAACTTCTAATATAAACAAATTACAAATTGCAACACTGCCTTTGTGCACCAAAGAAGACAAACTGAACAGAACTGTTGTATCGGCATGTAAATTGGTATCATGTGGTCTTTATTAAAATTGCCACATCCCCTTTGTTCCAATTTAGACAAATCTTTTCACCTCTACCCCTTCAAGAGATGTACATGTTGGGGGGGGGTAATGTTTAGTCACTGGTAGACTAACTACAAAGATAATGGTTTAATGGGTTGGGGGAGGCAGTGTTAGTTGAGCCACTGGATTAGTTGAACCACCCATGTTTCCCAGGAAACTACAGTAGCAATAGTTACATGGTACCAACCAGTGATCGAACATGTTATTAGAAGTGCCATTTGTCACAATGGTTAGAAAATGTGAGCTAAAAGTATGTTTTTCAAAACTTTTGGTAATTGTGATTAATGTCTGCTGGTGTGTAAACTATCAACACATGTGACTAGACTTTATTGTTTATGCACTTACAAATAGTTAACTATGCACATGGAAGAACATTGTTTACACCACTTTGCGCATTAATGAGAAGTTAATTTAAAAAAGCTTAATTGTCGAAACGGGGCTAGTTGAGCCACCCAAGGAGTGGTTAGTTAAGCAGTGGTTAAAGAACGAATACAAAGTATTATTTACCCCAAAATACGTCAAGGAATAAATTTTTCCAAGCAAATAGGGACATATTACCATTTAGTTACTCTGGTTGCGATTGGCCTATAAGTCTATATTAATTGTGTCTACTTATTAATTAAGCATGTAGACTTGTCAGAGATGTGTTGTACCCATTGGGTAGATGTGTTGGTCAAATTGTTACGACATTTTAATACAAAGCCTATACATATTATACAAATAAAGTTTTTACCCAACTTACACTACAATGTTGCTCAACTTACCCCACACCAAGTGTTAATTGAGCCTGCTTACCGACCCTGTTTGAATCTGCTACATATAATTATCTATACATACTAGATATATTATCTTGATATAAAATTTTCTACCAATCATCATAGTTCATGTGAGTAAAAACAAATTTGGCTTATGAATAGGATTGTGCCTGAGATATCAAAAAGAATGAAAAATGGCTCAACTAACACTGCCTTCCCCTATTACTATATCGAAGCGTATGGTTTATGAATTGTTAATTGCAGTTAAGTCTCAAGTAGTTCCATACAGCCCAATCTTGAGCTAACGCAGGAGTTTGGATCAACGGCTTTTAGTGTCTCTTCCGAAAGACACGGGCAAAGTGGGGTGAACGAAACTACCCAAGCTTCGAAACGGCGGAGGTGGTATCGAACCACCGTCCTCTCGATCGACAGGCGGGTGCTCTAACCATTAGACCACCGCTCCCCAAGAAGGGACTCCAAGCAAAAACTGTTTATGAATCATACCATGTCTGTATGTTTGTAAAAGGGAGGGGTTCGTAAAAGGTAACCGTATGTTTGGGAATGGAAACGTCATAAAAGAAATGTACTCGTACTTTTACTCTTACTCGTGAAAATGTACTCGTACTCATCCATCACCAATGTACTCGTATTTATGAAAATGTACTCAGCCCCAGGTCTGGCTGTATCCACATGATGTATATACATAATATGTTTGCTAATATATTTGATCAATCAATACAGGGACATTCTACTACATATAACTACTTAATAAGCTGCCTTATATTTGTATACATATCATGTAAATGGTTATATCATTGTATTCAACAACTCTTAGAGAATTTCTGTAAACTGCGAAATATTTGTTTTGTTTATTGATTTTAATTTAATAAAAATATATTTACATTCCTGCAAAAATGCATTAACATTGTAAATTATTTTTAAATGTTCACACTCAGAAGTGACCCAATTCCAGGACAATTTTTTTTAATTTGGATGAATTGTAAAATCCCTCTACGTTGACCGATTGCACTGAATGCTACCCAGTGAAAGGTAACATTTTCTTTTAAAATAGTTCATACATGTAATTAAGTTTCACTTAGATTCACTATGGTTGAATGACATTAGTTTTGCCAATAGCCCAATACACATTAATTAGATGTCCTGCTGTGTGTAAGTATCACATCAGAAATGTTCTATTTTGCCTGAGTGTCACGTCCAACCAAAATCCTGTCCAACCATTCTGTAGAACTTGTGATTGAAAGGACGGAAGAAGTCCCGCAGTTTCTGGATGATTTCCCTTTTCATCTTCGGGTGTTTCCGACCCTTACTTGGGTGCAAACATTTTCGCCTGCTACTGTCATATTGGATGCAGTAAAAGCCACGCGACTTATTAAAGTAGAAATGATCTTCTGTGATTCGGTGTTTCAAGCCGAGAAATTGTTCAACCCGTCGTAGAGCAACAACTGGATTAGTCACCAGGATTTTGCCATTAACAATATGAATCTGGCTTAGTGGGAACCATTGGAGCCAGTTCCTCAAATGATTGACATATATTGAACGTTGTATACCTTTATATGATCTATTGACCTTCCCTGTATGTGGATCAATAACTTTCCTCTCAAATGGTGTACACTGCGTGTTTTTCGCCCGTTGATTCATACACAGCTGCAGCCAATCAGAGACAGCTCGCTCGGTCGGGTCGCGAACTATGAGAAGTAACTTTATAGTACTGTTCATACGATGAACAAGTTCTGCGACAGAACTTACTGTAAAATACGCTGGTGTCTTTTCTATAGTGATCTGGTCGGGAAATGAAAATGGCATTCGTTTGCGGTACCAATTAAGACCAAGATCATAACTGTTGTCGAAGAAGTGTATTTCCCTGGCTGCCGTCTGAATAGATGGATGAAGATCAAGGAACTTTAGGAGAGCCCGGGTTCCTGCTTTCCGTATGCCGATGATTATACACTGCGGCAGTCTCCGCTGGGTGTGTTTATACCGGATTTTCATGTTTGTTTTCATCGTTGGTGCTGCCGATGTTGGGATGACAGACGTAACTGTGGTAACTGTCCCATAATGCACTCCTCCATCAGGCACAACATACACAACCACAAAAATTACAGTGATTGGGATAATAACCACCAAGGAGGCAAGTTTCATACGTGACAAACTTGACCACCATTTCGTCACACGAGTGGGCTTCTGCAATGGTCTGACTATAGGTGGCGCCACCCACTGACAGCCGTTGTCATTATTCATGTCTGTTTTTTCACCGCTGTCCCTGTCGTGTTCTTGATGACCAGGTCTTGGCCATAGTGCCAGCCTACAAATTATGGTAATATAGAACATATGGTAGGTCACAGATACATGTATAAAGTTATTGGTACAGAGAAAAATGTTGCCCGAACCAGTTTGGCCAATGGTAATGCTGACATTTGTTTACTTTTTGCATCGAGATTGCAACGTCAACGCGACGACGTCGGCGATAGTAGTTAGTACTACTGACTGTCATTGACATTGTCACATTTACATTGTCAATGTGTTTGCCAATATCGAACGGACATTTGCTGTTGTAGGCGTATCGCCTATTGCTACATTGCTAGTTTTCGCAAATTAAGTCGAAATTAATACGTCAAAGCGACTGAACAAATGATAAGATTGCGTAATATGAAACACGTCGACAGTTTTAACAAGAATGCTTGTATTATCGCCCAGTAAATCTCGGCCCCCCCGTCTCAAAAACACCTCACTTTATATACATTCTTGTTTTTCACATAATGTAATAGTATATCGCATATTCCATTATGCTTAGAAGTAAACATACAAGACATTGTCTTCCACTAGTAATGTCACAAGTATCGGTGAAATACTCACCACAAATCTGGAGCACTCGTGTTGAATTAAATCAGTTTTCGTTTAATCGGTAGGTGGCAGCATCCATTATATGATTTCTCACATTCCTATACAAGTGATTATACTTTCTTAGCCTTAGGCCTTTAGGGTTTCAACGAAAGTTCTCTACTGGGTCTTGTTTTTTGCCATGTTCGTGAACTCGTTCCAGGTGTATCCATCCTCTTAATTTTCGCTTTCCCTGAGAATGATATCACCTTGGAATGGCCTACGTATTGCACTTAGAAACT
Organism: Lamellibrachia satsuma; assembly: GCA_033239005.1. Classification (NCBI taxonomy): domain Eukaryota; kingdom Metazoa; phylum Annelida; class Polychaeta; order Sabellida; family Siboglinidae; genus Lamellibrachia; species Lamellibrachia satsuma. Next base: position 11,088,191 of record BSQZ01000014.1, read on the forward strand.
GTAAATATATTTTCACTTAAAAAAATGCACAAAACATCTATACTTGCAAGGGCGTCCGGGCGGGGTGGGGGCAATGGGGGGATCCCCTGGATTTGGATTTTTTTCGGACGTATATTCGTGTGCTCAAAGTATATGTTAACTTTACATCTTATGTGTATGTGTATGTGTATGTGTGTGTATGTGTATGTGTATGTGTATGTGTGTGTGTATGTGTGTGTGTGTGTGTGTGTGTGTGTGTGTGTATGTATGTGTGTATATATATATATATATATATATATATATATATATATATATATATATATATATACATATATACATTTACATATATATGTGTGTGTTATATATATATATATATATATATATATATATATATATATATATATATATATATATATATATATATATATATATATATATATATATATATATATATATATATATATATATATATATATATATAACACACACACGCACGCACGCACGCACGCACACTCATACAGAGTACACACACAAGCGCGACGCGTGCATGCGTGCGTGTGTGTAAAATGGTATTTTATTATGAGATGTGTATTAATATATTTACTGTATTAGCTTTTGATATAGTTATGCATTAATTATGTGCGTTTTATATGTATGGTGCAAAGAATTGATATATAATAGAGGAATAATATATATATATATATATATATATATATATATATATATATATATATATATATATATATATATATATATATATATATATATATATATATATATATATATATATATATATATATATATATATATATATATATATATATATATATATATATATATATATATATATATATATATATATATATGTATGCATACTATTATAACAAAACAATGTAACGGGGAGAGTGCACATAAATTTACACTTCAATTCTCTCCGTTTCCAGCATAAGATTATAGCGCATTATTATTGTAACTATTAATTTTTTTTTAATATACATGATTTATATGAGCATTACATATAAATGTTCTGCAATAGCAATGCATCTATGCACTGCATATATACTGTTGGAAATACATGAATTATCATTATATTCCACATGTATGACTACTTGGCAATGGAGGGGTTTTTCTTAATGTATGACCGATCCACCTCCATAATTATTTTCTCGTTTTGATTTCCTTCTCCACTTGAAGCTGTTTTAACCTTGTCAAACATTTCAAATTCATTATTCTGCGCAGGCATCTCTTTCAGTGTCATTCGTTGACTTTGTCATGTGTCAGAGCTATATAGCAATACTGACTTGACATATTTGAGTTCAATCTATTCAGCTTGGTAGTCAATTTGATCTGCTCCGTCTTTTAAATTTTCCTCAAAATGATGAAACCAGCTCTGTTTTTATCCTGCCCTAAACGTTATGTCTTCTTCTTGCTGATTTCATTGCCCAGGTCCGTGAAGAAATACTTTGTTTATGTGGTTCCTATCCAAGAATGTCTGTATTAAGGTGGCCGATTACCCTTAGATAAAAGTAATGACGCCTTAAAGTGATTAATATTTATCTTGGTAAAGATTAAAAACTGCCCAGTAGTTACACACACAAACATGTGTATCGAGCGACTGCTTTTGCCATGGGTAGTATTTTTTTTAATAATATTATGATTTGGTTTCTTATTTGACTTCCGGATCCAGAACACGGATTAGCGATGACTATTAGTGTATTACTGTATGGAAATTCCGTTCCCATGAAATGATTTTTGGGTGCCGAGGCTTCTGGGTTATTGGCGTAGCCATTTGACGCGGAATCAGGCAGAGTAGGATTTGCTTCCATTCCCAACTAGACAGAGATTGCGATGAAATGTTTTACTGATATATCGCCGTTAATGAAACAACGTGGCAGACATGACAATTAAAAGAAAACACTATAACAATCACTGTAAAACACATGTCAGAGCGTGGAAAACGCCACACACGTTCGCTTGTCGGTAAGGGACCGTGCGCGCGCACAAGCTGTAGCCACGTGTTCGTTGTCCTGGGCAACGCCAGTGTTGTTTACGACTTGTTACGTCATAGCATTTGCAGTTCCCTGCAAAAACGAACGTTATCATGTTTCGTGTAAATTTTAACACACAATACTCTACACAACAGTACGCAAATCAAAATGAAACAGTTCGTGAAAATTATTAGGAGTTCACCAAATAAAATAAGTACAGATTTGTAAAATCTGTACATAAATGTTAGTTATAGCAGGTTTGATAAGACAAATGTTCACGCATGCGCGAATGTTGACGACAATAGTTGTGCTTTCATATGTGATGTAACGTGACAGAAGGATCAGATTATGAGAAGGGAGAATACGGTGAGCATTCCAACATAGGACGCGACGATCGTGCACAGGTAGAAGATCGCGTGCGAGTAGTTGGGTCCATTTCCGGTGACGTCATCAACTGAAACATGTAAACACGGATAAGATAAATCGCTGTTTCTGAAACGCGTTGTAAGTTGTTTAGAAGATATTGCGTTGGTGTTATATTCATAACTGGAAAAGTCGCGGTTCAAGTGTTTTCCTGAAACGTATTATAGCTGACGACGATTAAGGATCGGAAACGAAGCGCGCGTTACGTGCAACATAAACAACAATAGATACTACACTGTATACTGTACTGGTGTTGTTTACCTTGTTCGCCACTGGTTACGGTCTGTGCTGAAGTATCTTCGTACGAAGTAGTATGAGGCTGCAGAAAGAAACAAGAACTTCATCAAACGAAAATCACAATAATATCAACGTAAGAAATACGTAGTCAATTCTTAAACATACTTAAAACTCACTAACACTAACATGGTAATGAACAGGTATGTCTGGGTGAACTGAAAAGCGTTTTGAGCGATCCTAATAAGTTTTATTGTTTCGCAATACTTTATATGTGACCCATTTGTGAGTTCCGACAATGGGGCTGAGTTGGAACTCATGTAACGCTGGAACTCGGAAAGGGTTTATTAGAACACTCCACAATTATACCAGTGCTGAAGCTAATTGATTAGGCCACATATTGGGAAAGGAGGATGGCACTATAGCGAAAACAGCTTTGGGATGGAACGCCGGAAAAAAAACGAAAACGAGGACGACCGAAAAAAAACATGGAGGAGAACTGTGCAGGGGGATCGCTTACGGAAAATTCACTGCAGGTGGGGCCAGACAGATAAGCCGGCTGCAGATCATCACAAGTGGAAATGTCTGGTTTATTCCTCAGGAGGCACGAAGAGAATTCAGTATGTTAAGTAAGTAAGTTACACAAAACCCATTCCAAGTTTTCGCGCCATACATTAGTACATCTGTATAAACACTACCTCCGAACTAGCATCGACTTGACTAATGTCCCCTTGTTGACCGGCGTTGTCGTCTTTGATGTCTCTCGCAAAGCGATTCAAGATGGCGGAACGTGAGTTTGGCAGTAGAACGCCAGAGGTCACCTCTGTGCGATGTCTTAGGGTATCAGTAAAAACTGTGGCGCTGTACGAAAGAAAATGTATATGTAAAATATGTAAAATGGTATTAGAGTTAGGGTGCATGTATAACGACGCTGAATATTTCTTAAATAAAGACGGATTTTTTTTATAAAACTTAAAAAACTTATAAAACATATTTATAAGTTAATCGCCATCAAAAACAAGCCCGAGAGGTTATGTGGCAAATTAAGTCAATACCTTATCGAAATCGAAAGACATACATATATGCTCTAATATGCCTGCAACACGATATGCTAAAACATACAATCTTTTTAACAACATATGCATCTATAGTCTAAGCAAGTGGCCTGAAAACCCACCCGAGCTGCTGATAATTATACATACGACATCACTGTACGATAGCCATTATCGCTCATGTCGCTAGACACAGCCCCTCAACACGACGAAGAAGTCGAGAGACGAGCTTACACAAACTGTATCGGTGTGTGTGCCGATGGAGGCCTCCAGATGAACGACACACCGGTGTTCGGACCAACGTGGCTGTGTGTGACCACATCCTTGCCCCCGACACACGTCACAGTGGCTGAGCTGGCTGGGTGGCCGACCCATTCTCTCACTGGCCCGTTGACCCGTCCGTCTGGCGGCTGGTCAAAGTGGCTGGACTTGTTGACGAAGCGAGCTCGAAGAACGTACCCGACGAACGGGTGACGACCGGAGAGCGTCACTGCAAGGAGAGGTCATCGTTGATGTATTGTAATATTTGGTTCTTCCTACTGCTACGTTTCCCATTGGTGACCATGTTAACGGTTTGCACGATTACAAGAAAACGAGACCATAACATATTCTAAAACTTCTTATCTGCCGTTGTCATCATCTCATTGACAAGTTTATATTTATATTTCCAACTCTTTTAAAATGCCTGAATGTGCCATACCCGTCAATGTTTACCAATTTCCGCCTTGTGGCGAAAAAATTGCCAAAAATTATTCCGCCTATTGAAATCATCTAAATATCCACAGTTACACTGCCAACATGTTCTACCAGCAAACTTGCCAATATGTCTGCTCAAATGCAGTTATGTCAGATGATATGATTTTTTTTTAAATTACACATATCTAAAATTACTGTGCACTACATTCGTAACACACCAGGAAGTCTAACTGAGGCATGTTCCCGATTACTACCAAGAGTGGTTAGTGGGTGAGGCGGGGTGGTGGATCTACCATACATGACCTGGGAATGCATCAACAATGTAATTCCGCGTTCATGGCATACATATGAAATGCGTGCGATTTCTAGTCAGATTTCATCACAAAGTATACTGTCCTCAATTGAACTGAGATATTATACATATATTTATATATATATATATATATATATATATATATATATATATATATATATATATATATATATATATATATATATATATATATATATATATATATATATATATATATATACTATTTATACATACCGTACACTTGCATTCACTTCCTCAAAACAACATTTGTTAACAGGTAGTTTTTTCATTAACATCATGCAGTGCCTATATTTGAATATTTTCTGCTGGGACTTCCTTGTAATGTGATTCTAAATATAGAATATATCAATGCATACCGCCACGTATACACATTCAAGTATTTATAGGCTTAATCGCTTTTTCGTTCGTCACTATTATTCTCTACACTGTACTTTGAAACAATGTACATGCATGGGGTTATTCGCCATAGTAAAGGCGATGAAGTGGAACTCACCTGCGGATTTTATACGGGATTTTATACTTGAACAATATCGGACAAACGGAATACTACAAACGTATATATCTAAATACACGTGATAAGGCCTGTATACAAATCGTGGACTTAGAATGCATACATGTGTGCCCTTGCACATGCACACAGCTTCGTCATAGGAACGTACACATTTCGTATTATCTCAGCACATTGTAACATGACATTATTGCGACGGCATCGTATATCTACCTGTCACGTTATGTCCGGTTGAGTAATTCAGACTTGATGTGTCCAGCGTATACGTTCGAACACCCGACTGTTTCGCCCGATGCATGAGAGCAACCAGACGACGACATCTGTCGGATGGTACGGTGTGGACGGGTCTGTGGAAGAAGAGAAACAACCACAGAACCGTGCCAACGTTGAACACCATCAGTGTCGACATCGTTACCGGTGTCCGCGCGGCAAGGCGGCACGTTTACGTAGGCCTACTGCAGCCACGCCCAAAACTCAAGGACCACTATTACGTGAGTGGTCTTGCATTGTGCTGGTGACGTCCATCTAGGAGAGAGAGAGAGAGAGAGGGGGGGGAGGTGGGAGGGAGGGAGGGAGATAGAGAATACGTGTGCGTGTGCAAGTGTATGTAGGTATGTGCGCTTGTGTGTGTATATTTGCGTATGCGTGCGAGTTTGTGTGTATATTTGCGTGAAGAGAGGGCGGGGGAGAAATGTACACCCGCGGGGGATTTGTGTTGCAATCCTAGCTACAAGTGGGATTTAGAGTCGCAACCATGAAATCGAAAAATATGCGAAGATGCGAACACAACTGGAGACATTATTGTTTCTCCATTGACTTCACGCACGCACGCACGCACGCCCCCTCCACACACGCGTACTCGCACACGCGCGCATGCACACGCACACAGGTGCGAGTTTCGTTCCATTCTAAACGTATTTGATCATTATGTCGGATTTGACGCTCGGTTTGTTTGTTAACATGGCTTGCCAGCCTTCGTTACCTCTGTCGAGTGTTTGTCACAAGTGGAATAGCATAATGGCGCGATCCGCCCTTGCGCTAATTACCCACTAGAGCGGCGCCCGGCTAAGTGATCACGACAGCTGCAGGAGCAATCTGACGACTCCTCGCTACGGTCACAGATCAACTGATGGGAACCGTAGCCTGAAGGCTGTCGTCAATTCTAAGCCTAATCTTACTATTAATAACAATCGTCTTCGTCATCATCATCATATCCTATATATTGTCATAATCATATTCATGATATTCATCATAATCGTCATCATAGTAGTTATCGTCGTTGTCATTACGTCGATTCACTAGATGAGTAGTTGGGACTATCTTGGACCTGTTCTCAAATGATGATGTTTCTACGACAGAACTGGCGACAGAGTTACGGCTTGAAGCGGAAAGTGGATACAATCGATTTGACCCTAAATGACGTCACCGTTACATTGTGACGTCACAACAGCACACGTTCTCACGATACAGCCACATACTACATTCTACATACTTCGTACGACGCGCGTTTCGTTTCGTCTCGTTTCGTTCGATGTCTCGTTTCTTATTCAATCGTCAGCCACATCATCAGGCGTGCTCTATGAAAATACAAGAACAGCGACTTTTCCAGTTCAGAACGTAGCATCAAGGCAATATCTTACAAGAACACAATTTCCAATCCTACACCTCCTACATTAAAGATACACAGTATGGTAGTCCCCACATGCCAAATCATGCTATATAAACTATATAATATATTCTAACATATTTACCGTCCAGACGTGTTTTAATGAACTACACTTTTTAAAACATAATTTGTCCTTTATATGTTTACGGGTACCGACCTTGCTGTTTATCATGCAATGTAGGCATGCTATTCGAGTCGAAACATTCAAACTAAGCATATAACTGTCAAATTGTATTAAAAAATAAAACGCATTGGGACGGTTCAGATGATAGAACAAATATTTATATTTCATATTATATAACATTATCCTATGACAACAAATGATCGCACTTTGCGCCTTTAATAAACTTGTTGCGTGTATGAGCAAATATAGGGTTCCGTAACTCACGCAGAACAGCGGACCTTGGCACTGATATCAATGCCTCGGAGTAGGATGATTATCTCCGTCGACGCTGACAGATTTGGTGAGTTTTCAAACCTGTTGTATTCGTTCCATGGTTGGAATCCTTCCAGAATGAGCGTCCAGAAACAAGTAGCGATATGTGATCTGTCAAACCCTGGTACTCGCGTCTTGTGTCGCTGTCAGGACGTCAGACGTCTGATCAGTATTGCACAATTCTGGAAATGTTACCATCCTTGCCAACATTTTCCGTGTTAAGGGTCAAGGATGTTGTTTGGGAATTATCGCATTAGGGTTAGCGTGTACTTTGCCACCAGAACATACAACCGTGTTGCAGCTAAGCGAAATAAACTTCGAAGGAATTATTGATATCAAATACAACTAAAGAAGACATTTTACATTGCTTCATTATCCATACATATAGGGACAATCTACTTGTGGTTGTATTGTAGATACATTATATACATTATGCATCTATCTCACAGCTAACGCACATTTAATTTCACTGACACATTTAATGCATGAAAATAAAATCCTTTTATACCTTCATCGGTTGCAAAAGTGTCTGGTGATTTTAAACATATATATTTTTTCGGAACACCCACCAGGGATTGGTGCAGACAGAAACGGCTGTTTTTTCATTTGCTTAGCCAGCAGGAAAACTACAGAGACACATGATGTCAGTATTGCCAACTCATGTATATTTGTTGCTACAAGACAAATACATCTTTCTCTTGTTGACGTTTCGTATTCTGTCTGTGGACATATTTTTCTATCGCATGGATAGAGTTTAACTTGTATTTTGAGGTTATTGGTCCAGTCTATTGTCTTAGGGCGGGGGTTCTTAACCGGTGGTCCATGGACCCCCTAGGCGTTCAGGGGGAAAAAGTTGATAATTTCGTCGACTTCCTTGTTGTTTGTGTGCATTGGGAGTCCATAACTTTCTTTATATTCTCAAAGGGGTCCATGGCCCAAAAAGGTTAAGAAAGACTGTCTTAGAGGAAGCCTGGTGGACGAACTTACAGCTGTGATTGACGTTACAAGTGATCAACTGTTTCCATTATGCTACGTCTGTACGCATCAAATGTCCGCATCGTCCATGTAGAATGTCTATGCGGTCGATGGTGATCAAATTGCGTCAAATAAGGTCATATTTGTGAGTTGAGGTTGTAGGGTTGGGGACAAGGAATTGATTTCTTGTCATGTTATAGCATGGGACAGCTTCAAGATCCTGGCACAGTAACTACACGTCAAAGGTACACGACAAGACCTGCTGAACACGTGAGGTTATCTGCATTAGTATGGGGGAACCCAACGTGATGACCCGGCACGAGGAATAATACCCCCACGCACGTGTATGGCAGTCTGTTTGTTTTGTATGGCAGTCTGTTTGTTGTTGTATGGCAATCTGTTTGTTGTTGTATGGCAATCTGTTTGTTGTTGTATGGCAGTGTGTTTGTTGTTGTATGGCAGTGTGTTTGTTGTTGTATGGCAGTCTGTTTGTTGTTGTATGGCAATCTGTTTGTTGTTGTATGGCAATCTGTTTGTTGTTGTATGGCAATCTGTTTGTTGTTGTATGGCAGTGTGTTTGTTGTTGTATGGCAGTGTGTTTGTTGTTGTATGGCAGTGTGTTTGTTGTTGTATGGCAGTGTGTTTGTTGTTGTATGGCAGTCTGTTTGTTGTTGTATGGCAGTCTGTTTGTTGTTGTATGGCAGTCTGTTTGTTGTTGTATGGCAGTCTGTTTGTTGTTGTATGGCAGTGTGTTTGTTGTTGTATGGCAGTGTGTTTGTTGTTGTATGGCAGTGTGTTTGTTGTTGTATGGCAGTCTGTTTGTTGTTGTATGGCAGTCTGTTTGTTGTTGTATGGCAATCTGTTTGTTGTTGTATGGCAATCTGTTTGTTGTTGTATGGCAATCTGTTTGTTGTTGTATGGCAGTCTGTTTCTTGTTGTATGGCTGTCTGTTTCTTGTTGCATGGCAATCTGTTTGTTGTCTGTTTCTTGTTGTATGGCAGTGTGTTTGTTGTTGTATGGCAGTCTGTTTGTTGTTGTATGGCAGTCTGTTTGTTGTTGTATGGCAGTGTGTTTGTTGTTGTATGGCAGTGTGTTTGTTGTTGTATGGCAGTCTGTTTGTTGTTGTATGGCAGTGTGTTTGTTGTAGTATGGCAGTGTGTTTGTTGTTGTATGGCAGTCTGTTTGTTGTTGTATGGCAGTATGTTTGTTGTTGTATGGCAATCTGTTTGTTGTTGTATGGCAGTATGTTTGTTGTTGCATGGCAATCTGTTTGTTGTTGTATGGCAGTGTGTTTGTTGTTGTATGGCAGTCTGTTTGTTGTTGTATGGCAGTCTGTTTGTTGTTGTATGGCAATCTGTTTGTTGTTGTATGGCAATCTGTTTGTTGTTGTATGGCAGTCTGTTTGTTGTTGTATGGCACTCTGTTTGTTGTTGCATGGCAATCTGTTTGTTGTTGTATGGCAGTATGTTTGTTGTTGTATGGCAGTCTGTTTGTTGTTGTATGGCAGTCTGTTTGTTGTTGTATGGCAGTCTGTTTGTTATTGTATGGCAGTCTGTTTGTTGTTGTATGGCAGTCTGTTTGTTATTGTATGGCAGTCTGTTTGTTGTTGTATGGCAATCTGTTTGTTGTTGCATGGCAATCTGTTTGCTGTTGTATTTCAATCTGTTTTTGTTGTATGGCAGTCTGTTTGTTGTTGTATGGCAGTCTGTTTGTTGTTGTATGGCAGTCGGTTGTTGTATGGCAGTGTGTTTATTGTATGGCAATCTGCTACTCCACCTGGCGGTCAGTGTGTACACATCGCTTGCATTTATAATGTTCTATTTACCGTCTTCCATACGTCTAGTTGACTTGTCGTTTAAGCAAGACTCCGACTGAACCCATCATCAACCACATAATAACGACAAGTACGGTTGATGGGATGCATTGCCATAACTTGTTATATTAATTGCCATGTTTCCTGTTTTTTTGTTTTAGGGATATATATATATATATATATATATATATATATATATATATATATATATATATATATATATCTATATATATATATATATATATGTATACATTTAAACATTTACATTCCGCTCGAGTGTTACATATTAGATCAAATTTATGTTATATGTGCACACACACACACACACACACACACACACACACACACACACACACACACACACACACACACACACGCACGCACACACACACACACACACACACACACACACACACACACACACACATACAGATAACATGAATTTGATCATAAATGTAATACTCGAGCGGAATGTCAATGTTTAATTGTCAACACATTGAGTTGACATTTAAACATTGATATTCTCAGACGATTTCTGGAGAGGCACCTGGAGATTCCCAGCGAGTCAAAACAGCTACCCCACCTAGCGGGTATCGTGGTGACAGATTACCAATGAAACGCCAACGTCTGGAAAAAGAAAATCGGAAAGCAGAAACACGGAACACACATTGGCAGCCAACAGCATGCGTTTCTTTGTCTACACGATGTGTAAGCAGAAGATTGGAGAAAGGTCAAACCACTCGAAAACAATGTTGAGAAGAAAGTAACAAGTAAGACATATCAATCAACGTTAAGAGGCCCACGTGGGGATTATCAGGGTGCCAAAACAGGTACCCCACCTAGCAGTTGCCGCGGATACAGGTTGCCAGGGCAACGTGCATCGTCTGTTCAGAAGGAATGATATTTACCGGATGATCAGAGCGCCCAACTGAACTGAGGTACTTGCAGTGCCACGTTTTTTTCTGGACAACAGCACAGATTCGTTACATTCAGTGTACGTCTAGGTCTAAATCGTAAAACAAACTGAATACGTAGGCCCCTACTATAGATTGTTTGACGGCTATAATTTGTTTGGCGGTGATTATTTTCATTTGCATAATGTCAATGACGCTTTTGTAGACGCGGTGGCGTTCACATGTTACTTCCAATTGAACACAGAGCATGTTATATGTGTGTAATGTAGATCAATGGTGATTAGGTAATCATGATTCACGCTAATGTTTTAATAACAGCGCTGGATTAAAAGAAGTGTGTGTAATATGATCAACAAAACACGAATCACGCGTGAAACAGCTTAGAAGAAACGCCACCTGGTGAAGATGAACTCAGAAGAGTAAAACGGAGTCGGGTCAGCGTGACATGACCCCGTTTGAACTAGTTGTAGACGGCCATGATGAATTAGACTGTCTGATGTCACTGTGACCTTGGAAAAAAATAGCTGCGTAGTGTGACGCCACATATGTCATTACTGAAATAACGTTGGACACAGTTAATTTAAATGACATATTGTTTGTTGACTTAGGAATAATTTTGGTGCCGTGGGTCGATCAATGTATGTAATCTTATAATGTGTAGCCCCTATTTCTCTAACGTCGTACGATGAAATCCCATCAAAGGATAGGCATATAAGGTATTAGTAACCTCGCGATGTCACGGAGAAGCGTTCTATCCATTTATATTATGGACAATTATTATGGACATTTATATTGCAATTTAAACTCCTTGTTACGAATATCATGTGAATGTTGTTTGGCTTATTGTTTTACGGAGCGAAAATTCCCCACAGTGAAGAATCAGCCTGATCGTAGTTGGGGATAGTGCACTATTAATTTCTCATTGAAGGCAATGCTAAAATAATTCCATATTGTGCGCAAAATTACTAATCGTTTTTATGAAAACTGCATGATTTAGATTTTTGTCTTGTAACCGATCTGCAATAACGCTTTTGTCATATCATTCTATTTTGTTTTCGAGAAAATCAAGACGGAATAGGTTATCGTCATTTGCAGCCCAAACCAACCGGACTCAATATTCGTACACGGGGAATTCTTCTATCACTGACACTTGCATGTGCTGCCAAGTTAGGGTTATTTGCAGCACAATTCGTATTCCGGAAATGTAGCCTTTTACTTTTTCATAACTAGCATATTCGCTTCAGGGTGCATGCAAACCGTCTCAAAATCACCGGCACGTATATGACAAATCCGGAAGTAAAATAATGATCCGACTCCAACCTACGTATAAAATAAAATAAAAATGTAATAATAAAAAAAAATACTGGGCCGAGTCAAAATTCCGCAGAAAAAAAGAAATACACTTTTTGCCATCTCATCGAAGCTATTTACTTTCATTAGTTACCGATTTAGCGATCAAGGTAATTATGTTGATTATTTTGACAAACATACGAGCTCTTTCATTAACTCGGCTGTGCATATTACTTAAACTTCAACACATTACAGACTTGAATATCAACTGATTCGCGATGGGCTAAATGAATTTCGGACGCAGCTACAACTGCCGGTTCTCGTGGTACATCGGACATTATTTAACATTATTTAAAATATTGGATAGATATGAGAAGATATATATATATATACGTAATATATATATATATATATATATATATATATATATATATATATATATATATATATACATATATATATATATATATATATATATATATATATATATATATATATATATATATATATATATATATATATATATATATATATATATATATATATATATATATATATATATATATATATATATATATATATATATATATATATATATATATATATATATATATATATATATATATATATATATATATATATATATACATATATATATATATATATACACACATATAATAATATATATATATATATATATATATATACACACACACATATATATATATATATATATATATATATATATATATATATATATATATACCGTAATATACATATAATTTTCATGCAGTGCTAAAGCGAACAATGGTTGCTCTCTCGATATGCCACTGACTTCCTTGTCCTGTTGTCACCTGGAGCCTATTGCTCTAGGGGACAAATTAACGGCGCAGGATATGAAATCGCGTGATAAAGATAGTTGGGTGAGCAATAACATTCACACCGTTGCAATTAGGCAGAACCGTTTAATATTACAGTATCAGTCACACGGAATTGATTTGTTTCAGATTTGAATGTGTTTTTTTTCCGAGAAAAAAATTAAGTATGTCATTTTCATGAATTTCACACAAGATTATAATAAGCCTAACAAGGCCCAGTAATTTCGTAAGGGAAGGAGCCATCGTATACCATAACAAATAAATACGTCACAGTGGCAAATATAAAGTGCGTGTGTGTGTGTGGGGGGGGGTGGTTGTGTCTGTGTAAGCGACACGAAGCGTAACACGGAGGTGGGTGAAGTCTTGGTGATAGTTGTGTAACAATATAAAATTATACCATTTCCCTTTTCATGACTGCAAGGCAGTGCCAGTGACCACGAAATAAGTGTTTTGAGTTTTTTAAAATGTCCTTACGGTTACTGCCAAGCTACAACATTAGGACAAGTCGTTCTACATTTGAAGTCCTGTTTTCATTTGATAGTTTCATTACGAAGCATCCTATCAACTTGACACCAATACAGCCATGACAGAGTCCTCAATCTGCATTGGCAGTTTCAGCTTTATCGAGCATCACCGACCACAGTGCAGCTCTGAATTGTTACAACCAACGCAAGTGTAAACTAGAGCTGCTAGCCAATTTAGTCCAAATTAATTGCTGCTTGACAACTTGCGTGCCTAGTTCGCATTGCTTCTTATGGCAGTTCACAAAGATATGTATTGAAGTAATCAAATAGTAACAGTAATGTTGCTAATGTACTATGAAAAACTTTTGTTGATTCCATGACAGTTTGCTATAAGCGGCCTCTTGTCATTAATACTATAATATATATGGGTCAGTATAGTAGAAGCCAGTTGTTGGTCAGGGTATTTGCGTGGAGGACAGGAAGCGACCAGGAGGTGTAAGTCAGGTATACTTGTGTGGAGTTTTATCCTGATTTTGCTGTTGCTGATCCTTAAACTGCCTTCAACATTTCGTGTTTTTCATGGCTTAGTCTTAGATAAATAATGTTTATGTTCCAAACTCACGTGAATAGGGGATCACCGTCTTATGCTGTACTAATTAATGTGTCAGTGTCAGTAAGTATCATTAGACAATGTAATACATTTGACAAAATTTCAGTTTCCTAATGTATACTAATATTAAACGAAAAATCCACCGTACACTTACTTGATCCCAAACGTTTAGGTTTGTAATGTCAAAAATTAGTCACTAAATAATTTCAGTTATTTAAAACCAATAATCGCCTTCACCTTGTAAAGTTTGAACCTGTGTGTGTGTGCGTGCGTGCGTGCGTGCGTGCGTGCGTGCGTGCGTGTGTGTGTAAAGCACACATAGAAAGTTTTTCCACTAGTGTTGTACAAGTCGCCCAAACAAATACGCTGACAGTTCTTTGTGATATTATACACTTCAGGTGTAAATGAAGTAACTTTCTTTATGTGCCACGAGAGAGTGTGTATGGAGATGAATTACGGCTATGCTGGCAACAGTACAATATTCAAGTGTTGAGTGTTGACAGTGCAATTATCATAGTGGTGAAACTATCTCTGAGTCAATTTCTTTGGAAAGAAGTTTTTGAAAAAAGATATCCTCTACCACAGCATGCATTGTTTGTTGAAACTACCGCCATAAAATAACTCAACCTAGTTTTCCATTACATTTTATTATTACAATGTTATGTTTGTGTAGGAAACCAAATTGAAGTGTGCACAAAACATTGCGGATGGATTATGTGTTTAAATATTGCATGTGGAATTACCTGGATCGATGTATCCGCCTGGATCACCTAATCACCTCTATCCCTACCGTGATGCTGACTGTACACTGGCATCTTTTTCAACTTTGGCACATATAAACATCCATTCGGCTTTGTGCACGAAAACAAAATGTACTTCCTAAACTGTGAATACAATGCACACGTTCCGGTGAATGCCCACTACTAACAGACCTGGGTCAATTAAAAGGAATCTCAGTCGTCATAATATATACTTGGCATAATTTAAATATGCGTAAGATCAGCACCATTCAACAGTAATAATAAACCAAAACAGTCTCAGCCACGCTTACTGGTAATATAATGCCGGCTGTTGACGTGTTAGATGTGCCAAAACGAGATCTGAATTATTATGTAACAATCACCAAAATTAAAAACACCCCAGACCTGCAAGGCGCTAGACGCAGGCTGCTACAGCCAAACCAACGTTTTTTCAGTCGCCACCTCATGTCTTCGCATGACCTCATCTCTAGTAAAAATATGTAATATAGCAATAACTAATGTTATTTTATTTACATGTATAGCAAACAGCGTTTGGTCGAGGTAGGCGTTGGCAATAGTAGTAATAAATAATGTGGTGCTTGCAGTTGCCGGTGTTGTACATACGCGTAACTGTCGCTACAACTGCCGAAGTAATCATCGTTAAATGAATACGTCGCCACCATAACAAGGCAGCGTTCATTGTTGCCCAATGAAACAGTTCAATATTACGTACTTCGTTCGGTAGAAATACTGCATGGAGTGTTGACATTAATGGATCACGCGCAGTCACACGTGTTCCTCTGTTTATATTGACCCACTTTCCACGATCTCGTGAAAAACACGTGACCGACAAGTTCACGGATTGAAGGCTAAATGTCTGCCGAGTTATCGAGTGTGGTATATGTTACCCGATATAACGCCCAAAGTATATGCTTTCGACGATTTCAACAAATGTACGCACCTTTTTGTTAACCCGACTGCGGATATTACTTAAAATATTCGCACACTACACATTTGGACATAAACGAACCGGATTCGCGGTGGGCTGAACCGTTGAGGAAGCAGCTTTAAAGAATTTGAACACAATGTCCAAAGGACCATGGCAACGCTGCAATAGCCAAAGGCGATTGTAGCCTCAGCACTGCGTAATATGAATGAGTCGGCCGTAGTGAAACAAAAACTTAACTTTTTGACGCGTCCTGTGGAGACAGATCATGATTGTATGGACGGAATCACTGTAGACGATTAAAGTGCCAATGAAATTGAGACGGATCAATGATATTTTGCACCTTTTGCAAACAGGTGTGAACAGGAAAAAGGGCATATTTCCGGACTACGTCACTTGTTTACATTTATAATTGCTGGTTGGCATCACTTGCACGAGTCAGTGATGGAAGGAAGAATCCGTTGGTTTGAGCATCCTCGTATGACTAATGGTTTATCAATTACATACATCAAGGTGTGTATCCTGGACACTATTTATATTTCAAATCGCCAGTACAGCCGCTGAGGTAACGGAGAACAACAATTAGTTTTAATTTTTGCATAGAATGAACTGTTTTGAGACATACTTGAGTTGCAATCAAATATATACAATACATTTTTTATTAATTATTATGCTGGATAACGAAAGCTATTCCGTGCATTTGTCATCTGAAACATCGAAGCGAGCAACATTTGCCGAGACGTGCGAATTTTTTAACGAAGCATTTGATTGGTTGGTACGGCAAGGGGCAAACCACATTTGCATGACTCCTGCATCTTTGAAATATCCCTAGACAGCTCATGTGATTCATTTCACAATAACTTC
>BSQZ01000014.1:11110000-11335000 GCA_033239005.1 Lamellibrachia satsuma
TTGGAATATATCTGATTTTGTAGTAACTATAACGGTGAGAGGTTATTTTTTAGGTAGCAACTGCTTAAGGATGAGTATCGATCCATAGCGAACCAGAACAGACTGGTTTATATGACTATGCTCAGTGCGGAATGAGGCATCATTCTTCAGATTTATCTCGACAAAATATCAGTGGTCCCAAAACTTGCACACAGTTCATTGGTGTTTGGGAAAGTGTAACATATGTGCACTAAGATCTGACCTTTCAGGTGACCACATCTAGAACCGTTGGTAAACAATATGGTGGGAAATATATGGAACTTACGCTGTATTTTTTTTCATTATGTTCATGAATGTCATTGTACACTGTAATTCTTGCTTGTTATTGTACACTGTAATTCTTGCTTGTCATTGTACACTGTAATTCTTGCTTGTCATTGTACGCTGCATTTTCTTGTGTGTGTGTTTGTATGCCATCATCAACAACAATATGTGAATGCTAATTCTCAAGCATAGTTGAATAAACGAAAGGTATGTTGTTACCACCATGGTCAGTACCACGCGCACTCGGTACCCCCCTCCCCACAAACACACAGAGTTTGTGCCAGGGTCCCATAAATTGTTAATCCGGCACTGTGCACGAGGCCACTCGTTTATTAGTTTATTAAAAAAAATTGGTTTGTCCCAAGCCAAATGTTAAAATACCCTTACCCAAAACAAAAATAATTGGACATTGATCGCGAATACACGACTAACCATTTACTAATGCACTCAGTGTTGTTTAGAGTGAATATGTTTTGTTGTAAAAATTAAAAGACTAGCCAAAGTAATACTAGTTTTTACGAGTAGTAAAAATAATATTCAAACACAACGCTCGGGGAGTTTTTCTAGCTCACATTAAACAATGTTAGAATACGTTTTAAGTTGGAATAACTACTGTCACTGAAACATTACATTAACAAATCTTACATAACTTAGTACTTTTTGAAATAAATGTAATGATAAAAATGAATACGTTGGAACCAAAATAATTGCACAGTAGCATACGCTCTGCATAAATCATTAAAAATATATTTATAAAATTTGTATATGGAGAGCATATATATATATATATATATATATATATATATATATATATATATATATATATATATATATATATATATATATATATATATATATATATATATATAGAGAGAGAGAGAGAGAGAGAGAGAGGGAGGGAGGGAGGGAGTGACTGTGTGTGTGTGTGTGTGCGTGTGCGTGTGCGTGTGCGTGTGCGTGTGCGTGTGTGTGAGAAATTACCAGCATAAATTAAACAAAATATCACTTATTTAATTGAACTGTTGCATTTAATGAATACATTAAATACTGTTGCATTTAATGAATACATTAAATAAATTAATGGCAACATCTATACAACAATTGTTGTACCATTATATTTTTCGCAAAGACGAAGTATAGGTATTATAGCAAATGTAAACATAATTGAAAGCATAAATAAATCAATAATCTATTTGCTAGATATGGTTTGAGTTGAACAGTTCAATGAATAAAACAAAATTACCAGTAGCTAGTGCTTTCTGTTATATTTTTATCTCGAACCTCTATTAACACGATTGACATTCATGCTGAAAGTCGTGATCTCTTATTTGTGTTATGGTCGTCATTGTTTTGTATGTCGTTATTTAATTTGGGTATTTCCTTGTGATAAACAACTTTTTTGGATTTTGACATACTTTTTTATTATTGAAATAATACGTATATATACTACGACTGTCATGACGCTGACACGCTGTTATAGACTAGAGTCACTATGTCATTGCTTTATTTTCGCCCGTAGAGAGCTACTGTAAAACGATTAATTTCATTAAATTTAGCGATCTTATTGATTGAAAAAAATCCACTAGCATTTCCTCTCGCTAAAATTTACGCACACAAAACGTTTCTTCCACGCGAAGATTTGTCGTTGGAAATAGGTGCGTGTTTCGGCGTTTGTGAATTCATATTATCTGACCGTTTTGTCACGTCGGTAGATGTTAGGCTATTTTATATAGAAATTATGGTTGATGAAAAGTCCGAAAAAGTGCCC
This sequence comes from Lamellibrachia satsuma, assembly GCA_033239005.1. Classification (NCBI taxonomy): domain Eukaryota; kingdom Metazoa; phylum Annelida; class Polychaeta; order Sabellida; family Siboglinidae; genus Lamellibrachia; species Lamellibrachia satsuma. The sequence goes on from BSQZ01000014.1 coordinate 11,112,072, forward strand.
AATATAGCTCAAGCTTCGCAATAAGCGTACGCGTTTAGAGTAAATGTTAAAGCCTTACATTGTGATGGCGTGCGTTTCTATCATTTTCATAACATGACGAGCAGGTAAAAATTTCACATTGAGCAACGTGGTAACTAATGAGGTGGCAGTTTGCTTTATTAATGATTGGGTACTCTATAATTTTCGAAGGTAATATTACTGTATCTTTTACATCGTATATTCCTGTAATGTTATGTAGGCCTACAATGCCCTTGTTGTTGAGCTATTTCAGCGAAAGAGCTTCCTTGCTAATTACCGTAAAACCCGTGAATATTCTTAGTTTTATGAAACACCTAGTGCAGTTCCGATTAATCGATTTCGTCGACGATTGATTGGTTCAAGCTTCCGAACGAGGAATTGATCACAATCTCTTATATTGATAATGGCGTATACAAAGTCGGGCAAGGAAATGATGGACTGAATTAACTTTCTCGATTCCCCTCGGTGGTTCGCGAGGTGGATAGAAGCGATTGAAATACAGAAGCAATTGGATGTGAATCTGCCCGACGCATGACCAATGCCACTGAATTTGTATACATGGTGAAATCTCAAATAAAACAAAAACTGTTTTGTTTCTCTTTCTTTGATATATATTAATAATATTACATAATTTGATCAATACACATATAAACATTAATATCTATCAAACAGATGTTTGCTCGTAGAGAACTAAGTATGTCAAACGGTTCATGGTATGCCTATTTATTGGATATGAAATTCGCTGTCGTAATGCCGTTCCAAATTCATTTACATACACGATGTTTATATACGTCGTCTGTGTGGCTTCTTATTTTTCATTTACAATTATTATATTATAAATTATGAATCCAGTTGTTTTATTCTGAAGCAACAACAATAGTTGTAAATTTTATACATTTGTTTGTATTGTATTGTATTGTATTTTATTCAGTTCCAACAGGTCCGAACACCCGGACAGGACTGATAACGAAAACATCAAGAACAATAAGTATAAATAATAAAAACAGTAAGAACAATAGTTATAATAAGGGTATAAAACCACACAATTCCGACATTACTAACATTACAAGCTAAGGCGGCATTATACATAGAAATGTTTTTAAATTACAAATCTGAAGGTATTGGCTCCTATAAATGTAGTGGTTCAGTTAAATACAATATGTTGAATGTAGTCATTCATCTATTTAAAACGGAGTATTTCCTAATGTTGTTTCTGCTATTGGAAATTCTAAAAGGAGTGTAGTTTCGTCGAGATCTCGAAGGACAATGATACTGGATATTTTCTACCAGATAGGATGACTCTAGAAAGATCAGATGTGCAACTTGCCTACGATGTTGAACGGACGGTAGTCTAAAATCATGGCAAAGCTCATGATAATTATTGCCAGTGGAGTACTGTATTTTGGATTTGTAACATTAATACTTAATGAATTTTTTTTTTTTACTATGTCTTATTATATATATATATATATATATATATATATATATATATATATATATATATATATATATATATTTGTCAAGCCATAACTTCAGTTAGAATTGAGCGATCTTCTTGCTTGATATAACACGTGAAAGCTAAGATTCTGCTCTATCAACGCTACTAATAACTCAATTAAAAACATTTCCGACATGTGACTCATTTTGTTAAGATGGGTCACACACACACACACACACACACACATATATATATATATATATATATATATATATATATATATATATATATATATATATATATATATATATATATATATATATATATATATATATATGTATGTATGTATGCATGTACGCATCCATGTATGTATATATATATATATATATATATATATATATATATATATACCTTTAAACGTTAAAAACAAACCAATGTTTTACATTGTTGCATTATAATATATACCACCATGATTAGATAGAGCAACAATGCAGCAAATGGGTGGATGGGTGGATGGGTGGATGGGTGAGTAGATGGGTGGGTGGATGGATGGATGGATAGTATAATTATAGTATTATTACGTCTTAGTCTGAATTTGAATTTATATGCGAACTGAGCTGCGACCTTGTTGCGTTGTTGCTCTATGTAATCATGGTGGTGCATATTATGCAATGCAACAATAAAAAAAATACAGTGGCTTGTATCAACAAGCCACTGGTCGATCGGGGTGTTGGGACGGGAAAGTGCTATAACTTTGGAAAAACCCGCAATTCCCGGAGCCTAATACAGAAGTTCCCGAAACCAAAGAATGCATATTGACAAGACTTAGTTAAGTTCAAATGTTTGGTTCTGGTGTGCATATACCTTTAACAAGACTTAACAAGATTGCTTTCCAAAGCAGAGAAACCCAGAAGGCAATTATTCAATGGTGCCAACCTGCTGGTAATTCCTCCGCGACCAGATATACAGAATAGACGGTGACTTGCATATAACATTTGTTGACAATGTTCGTCTACGGATGCTGATCATTTGCAGCTGTTTCTGCGATTCAGCTTCATCAACGCTAATGCCTACGTTCAGTCGGTGCAATTGTATGACTTTTTTCCCGAACGTCCCTGGACAGAGCTTCTTTGTTGTAAACAACTCGTAGCTGCTGTTACATACTGCGAACGAATTACGCAAAGATACAACGCAGTATTGATAATCTTGCCGTGTAAAATGGAGCTTGTTATATGACATAAAGAGTAGAATCCCACATTTGATTGATGGAAATAGAACAAAACTGACTGTCATGAGAACACGTTTGTTTGACGCGCACTTGTCACGCACTCATATCGTAATCAACGATAGGTTGGTGTAAACAATGAATATAATCTACCTACTCTGCTGAATCAACGAACTATTATGCAACGACTAGTTGGAACTGGTTACGGAATTACGTAAGACAAAATTGTCTGTTTGCACCGACCAGCGAACTTTGCATCCCCAGCCAGACAGACACCAGACGTCTACGACGTGTCACGCTACAGAACAAGAAATATGGCGTCTATGCACTTCACTAAGTGTGATGTCCACGTGGCCAGCAGTCCAATTTGCACACCTGCCAATTGTATTATACTTTTAGGTTCATGTTTGGCAAAAACATACCCAGCTGTCAGACTATCATAGCATATTACTGAAACGGAGCAACGACGTTAGTATCCCAAGAGTAAGATAAATGCGCACATTTGTTTACACAAAGGTTAGCTGGTGAATATATATATATATATATATATATATATATATATATATATATATATATATACACACATATATATATACACATATATATACACACACACATAGCCAACGATCATGATCTATCGCTGCACGGGCGCATGCGTGACGGACGTAAAACGTCGTCTACGTAACGTGTTCTTGACGTGACGTAACAGACGCAGTGTTTTATGGAAGAGTTGACGCTAAGAGTGGAACGTGAAAGCAAGAAGTCAATTTGAATGAACACATCATTAGAAACGCCTGAGATACGTAGATTCTGTTTGCTAAATGGGTATCTGAAGAAAGAGCATCACAATGACATGAAGATGACTCAAACAAACACGTCATTGGGAAAACAGGTAAACAATACGATGTAAACAGGTAAACAATACGATGTAAACAGGAAAACTAAACAAATAAAAAAATATTTAAGTACGTGATGCACTGGACAAGTAGCAATTACTTTATTTACTCAGGCCAGTTAGCTAGCTGAGAGCGTAATCCATCAGGAAATGTTTCCCACTGGAGCTGAGCGAGTGACCCCACTGAAGGCCAACAAGGCAGTCAACAGAGACGCCGACAGTTTGTGGATTGGGCTCAGTTCCATGCTTTGCGGAAAGTCAACAAATGTTCGTTGCCATCTTTAGCTTAAATTCACCTGATGCGATGTATTCGATTTATAACATTTTCCGGGCGTATTCAAAATAACGGTATGACGAATGACACCATTGTACATTTCTAGTTTATCACTAGTTCGGGCAGCTCAGACTGTTGTGACACCGTCTGTTACACATTCGTTTTGCTTTTTAGCACTTGCACCTGTTGCTAGTACATTTCTAAACAAGACGGCAACAGTCATATCTGACAAAACATTGTCCACCAATTTCTGAAGTTTTTAATGCATGCCGGAGAGATATCTGTTGGTCTTGGCTGGTGCCTGACTGAAATTTCATGTAATGACTGAAATGTTCAGTTATATGAATGAACTGAACATTTCTTTAGCACAATTTTAGCAGGCACGTGTCTGCCTACGACCAGACACTCCATTAATGCTTTTTGATGTTAGAATTTGATTAGCCTGGAATTTGATCTGTCAGTGCAATCATGGATATCTACCCTTTTCTTCGTGATTAGTATAGTGATCATTGGCTGTACCATCGTCAACTGTCTGCTGGCAAGCTGTTAGAAAACGTCGGCTTTGCTTTCTGTTGTAGTAGATAAGAATGAAAAAACAAATCAACGTACTTTCTTCTAACTTCCACTTAAAAGATATGCATGTCCTGTCAAAATAACCAGGACAGGAAAAACAAAACGGAATGATAAAACTTGGTTAACAATAGTTCTAAAAGTGCCTGATAAAGAAAAATAACATGTATTTAGCGTTTCTAAAAGGTAGGTCAGAATTAAAAGAAAGTCTCTACAAAAAGTATAAAAACAAGTTAACAAAACTCTTACGTCTAGAAAAGAAGAAGTATTACAGAAACAAACTCGAAGATTGTAAACTAATACAAGAGAGACTTGGATTCTTAACAACATAATAGGTAAAAGAAAATCTGAAACAAAATATTCCAACCAATTTCGTATTGGTGAAAATCGAGTAGTATTAGAAAGTAAAGAAATAGCTAATCATTTCAACACATTCTTTGTTGACATAGGTACAAATTTATCAAGCCTTATAGATCCCTGCCCGGGAACAAAGCCCACTGACTTCGTAAAAAGTCACGTATCACAGTCAATGTATATACACCCAGTTACTGAGCAAGATGTACGTGACATTGTGTCTGGGTGAAAAAGTAAAACTTTATACGGACACGATGAGATCAGCATGAAAACAGTTAAGCATATAATAAAGCAAATTGTAAAATCGCTAACACACTTTTTTAACAGATCGTTGATCTGCGGATCATTTCCAAATGATATGAAATTGGCAAAAATCATTCCTGTATTTAAGTCAGGTGGTCGTTTTCTATTTTCTAATTATAGACCCATATCTCTTTTATCCCAATTTTCGAAAATACTTGAAAAAATATTATATTTAACAAAAGGCTAACATCTTTCATTGAAGCACAACACATTCTGTCAGACGGGCAGTATGGCTTAATAAGTAATCATTCGACCTCACTAGCTCTAACTGAATTTGTCGAAAAGGTTACTTCTGCAATGGATAAATCCCAAACTACGATTGGTGTCTTTGTCGATCTAAAAAAAAGCTTTCGGTACCGTTGACCACAACATATTGCTAAGTAAATTGCAATGCTACGGAGTAAAGGGTTTAGCTCTGGAATGGATAAAAAGTTATTTATCCAACCGTAGAAAATATGTATGTTACAACAATAGTAACTCAGAATTCAAAGAAATCAAGTGTGTAGTCCCGCAAGGATCTATCCTTGGTCCATTACTATTTATCTTGTACATAAATGACACATGCGATGTTTCCAAACTACTTCATATTATCCTATTTGCAGATGATACTAAACATTTTTACTCGGCTAGTAATATTGATGATGTAACACATGTATTTAACAACGAACTAAAACAACTAGGCATATGGTTCAGAGCGATGTGCATATAGTTTTGAATGGAACAAACATTGAGCAGGTAACACATACAACATTCCTTGGAGAAACTATTGATGAAAACCTAACGTGGAGAGAACATATAAAAATGGTTGAAACAGAAGTATCAAAAAGCATAGCAGTTTTGTATAAAACTATGCATGTTCTTGATTGTCAAGCGTTACACACGTTACATCAATCACTTGTTGAACCACATATGTCATATTGCTGTGAGATATGGGGAAGTACGATTCTGACTCAAGAAACTATTTCTGTTACAGAAAAAAGCTGTACGGATTATTTATAACCTTAATTACCATGATCATACATCTGTATTTTTCCACAGCTCAAAAATACTTAAACTTCAAGATTTAACAAGATTTAACAAGACTTGCCATCCAAGCCAAAGGCCCAGATGGCAAGTGGACAAGGAAGCCATGGCTCATCGAGAGTCCAACAATGTTCATCTACTTATAACCTGCCCTCCTGAGAAATGTGTCAACCTTGTTTTTAAACATATCCACGCTGCTAGCAGTTACACAATCTGTAGACAATTTGTTCCATTCATTTATTGTCCTCTGTGAGAACGAGTGCTTCCTGATGTCCAATCTACATTGAACCTTTACTAATTTTACCTCGTGTCCTCTAGTTCTGCTATCCTTCTTGAGTGAGAAAAACATATTTCTATCAATATTTTCATACCCATTCAATATCTTAAAAACTTCAATCTGATCTCCTCTTAACCTCCTTGTCTCTAGAGTTGTTAAACCACATTCTTTCAGGCGTTCTTCATAACTAAGGTCTCTCAGTTCTGAATTCATTTTAGTTGCTCTCCTTTGAATGCGTTCAAGCGTATCTATATCCTTCTTACGATAATACTTTTTATGGTCTCCATGCTTGTATACAGTATTCTAAATGAGGTGTAACTATTGCTTTATAAAGAGGTATAATTAACTTTTTCCCTTGTATGTTATGTTTCTTCTAATCAATCCAAGAATTTGATTACCCTTTGAAGCTGCAATACCACAGTGCTCTGGAACTTTCATATTAGCGCTTATTGTAACTCCTAAGTCATTTTCTTTTACAGTAGTACCCATAACAGTATCTCCCATTTTATAGTTTACATTCAAGTTCCCATGTCCTGTATGTAGGCATTTACATTTCCCAAAATTGAACAACATCTGCCATTTCTCAGACCATTTCACTAATCTGTCTAGATCGTTTTGTAAATGTTGTTTATCACCATCAGTATTAACCTTTCTAAACAGTTTTGTGTCATCCGCAAATTTCAGTACGTTACTTGTTATACTGTCGTCCAAGTCATTGATATACATTAAGGATAATATAAGTCCTAATACTGATCCTTGAGGTACCCCACTCAAAACCGATTTCCAATTTGAAACTTCTCCATCTACTACAACTCGTTGTCTTCTGTCAGTCAGCCATTGTTTTATCCAGTCAGTTATGCTATCCCCGATACCATGAGCTTTTAAATTAAGTAGTATTCTTTGATGTGGCACTTTTCAAAAGCTTTCTGAAAATATAAGTTGATAATATCTACTGGCGATCCCACGTCTATCCACTGGGTGATTTCTTCCAAAAAACATAACATATTTGTTAAGCATGACCTCGCTTTAAGGAATCCATGTTGAGATGAATTTAATAATTTATGCTTAACGAGGAAGTCCACCATGTATATGGTCTTTAATTAACCTTTCTAATAATTTACAAGTCAGTGACGTTAAACTCACTGGTCTGTAATTCTCTGACTTATTTCTCGAACCCTTTTTAAATAATGGTATGATGTTTGCTTCTTTCCATTCAAACGGAACAACTCCCTCTTTTAATGACAAATTGAATACTCTTGCAAGTGGTATACTGATTTGTTCTACTGTTTCCGTTAGTAATTTTATAGGAATCCCATCCACTCCCGGTGATTTGTTATCCTTCAATGCCTTTATTTTCTTAGCTACCAATTCTGGAGTTACAACTAACGGCCTAAATAGTCAGATTTAGCCTCCTGAAATTTAGCATCAGCAACTGGTAATGAACTAATATCTTCTTTGGTAAACACTGAACTGAAGTAACCATTTAGGTCTTCCGCCATTAAAAACCCCTGTGATATTATATTTCCAGCACTGTCTTCTAGAGGTCCAACTTTGTCTTGTACGTTTTGTTTACTCCTGACATATGCAAAAAAACTGTCATTTTTTATGTTACATGCTAGTTTTTGCTCATAGCTTCTTTTAGATTGTCTGATTTCAGTTGTAGCTGCATTAAGTGCCTCTTTGTAATTTGCATAGTCTTCTTCCTCTCTGGTACGCCTATAAACCCTCCACATAGTTTGTTTTAACACTATTTTTCTAATAGCCTCTTTTGACAAGTGTTTCTTTCTACACCGTTTTCCTTGTTTTTGGAAGGGAACAAATTTATCGACGATACTCTCAATTTCATATTTTAGAATATTCCAACATTCAGTTGCGGTCTTATTCATCAGCATGTTATTCCAATCTAGCTTTGCTAAGTATTTTCTCATATCCTTGTAGTTACCTTTGTGGAAGTTTCTCTTGTACGTTTTCTTATTTTTACTTTCTGGTTTTACATTGGTGTCAAAATGTATTTGATTATGGTCACTGTTACCCAATGGTTCAAATATTTTTACATTGTCCACTAATTCTTTTTGTGATGACAAAACTATATCTAATACATTTTCTTCCCTGGTTGGTTCTAGCACGTGCTGAGTAAGAAAGCTATCCTGGATTAAAAATAGAAATTGTTGGTCCTCAATCCCTGTGCTCTCTATAGAATTCCATTGTATGTGTCCATGGTTAAAATCTCCCATTATGATACATTCCCCTTTACTAACTTCCTTTATAGCGGTTTTTATTTTTGTGTTGTCCTCTTCGTTTATGTTTGGACTTCGGTAAACTAATCCAATAGTTAATTTTGAATTTCCTGAAACAATTTTGCACCAAACAGCTTCATCGCAATCTGCTTTCCTTTCTAGTTTTATTTCATAAGCCTGAATAGATTCTTTAACATATAAAATAACTCCCCCGCCCCTTCTTCCTATTCGATCTTTCCTAAACATTATGTACCCTGTCAGTCCTAATTCAGTATCTGTTATATCTATGTTGGCCCATGATTCAGTTATACCAATTATGTGAGGGTCAATTACTTCTACCATAATGTTTAATTCGTTTTTCTTATTTATTATGCTCCTAGCATTTAAACTTACGCATCTATAACCTTTTTCAGATATGTTTTTCGGACGATTTGATATTGGTTTATCTGTGCTAGTGGCCTCTTGTTCTGCTTGAGACACCTCATTAAGTTACATACAAGACTATGATTATACTTTATAAAGCAAATAATCACTCTTTAAATGGTCGGGTTCAAACATTCTTTAAACCAAAGGCTATACACATGCATGGTACCAGACAAAGCAAACTGTTTTATCTTAAACAAACAAACGCCACCCTCAGACTACTGCCACTCACTGTCAAAGGTATAAATACGTGGAACAGTTTAGCAAATGAAATAACTCAGCTACCAAGTTTAAACAATTTAAAAAGCATTGAAGTTGTCATTACTTAGAGCATATTTATAAACTTTTAATTGAAAGTTATGTCAATTAGTTAATTTATAATTAGCACAAGCACCACTGTAATAAGTTTATAAGTTAATTGAGAATTATATTTTGTATTTAATTTTTTACTTGTACTGCATTTATTTAGTTTGAGAAGGGCGTAACACCTTATAAGTCGTATGACTTCAGCTATGTCCCTTCAGCAGCAGCACCAACACACCATACTGTGCACCTGTATTATGTTGTTGTTGTTGAATAAACTTTCAGTTCAGTTTGTCTCTAAAATGGGGTAATCCAAACCCTCCTCAGTCTCAATGTAAATACTGGTTTACACACTTTACCGTAACGTTTGGGGTAGTTACAGAAAGCTTATAGTCCACAGTGTTTGCAACATATCAGATTTGCAGGTGACACACGCAGTATAGCTTACAACGGTCCTGTTCAACAACTGTTTTCCCATCTGTCCTTAGTATATTAGGTAAGCACAAATTTTACGGCAAATCTTTTTATGATGTTTATTCGATGAACAGCAACACAAGTAGTGTGCTGACGACAGTGTATAGTCTTACGAGCATTGTACATAAATCCCTGGGTAATGTCTGAGTTTGGACGGCTGTGATCTAGTGTTCGGATGCCCTTCACCTACATCCTCAAAGTTCACGATGATCATGCGTCAAAGGTATGACACGTCACGAGGTAGCATTTTCCAATGCGTAGACCATCCTCGTGAATATGATCTGCGTGACATGTGTCAGCAATACGGGAGTTGTAGCACTCAGCGTCACAAAGGCCTTGAGTGATGGACTCCGGAATTAATCCGACAAACCTCTAGTTGAACACACTCCATTACTGTCACTGAAAAACACGCGATGTCAAAACAAGTCGTGGCTGTCTGTGTCTGTTAGTGGACAAAACACATGTGTTTTCCTTTGTGATACGAGCATAATTAATGGTGTGCAACGACGAGTAGGATTTATTCATTCTTCCATAAAAAGAATAAATAAATAAAATCCCACTATCTATACAGTCTGTTGAACATGTTTCTAATGAACACATTTTAGACGTGTTATGGGATCAAGAAAGAGCTTCAATTTGAAGAGAACTTTCTTTGAGCAGTATGTGGGTAATATTAGCGTTATTTCAACATGATGTCAGTGGTGAGTGAATCGTGGTTAGTTTAAAGATAAATTCGAATTCTTGGAATTACATAAACGTATTTAGCGCCAAATAGCTCAATTAAATAATCAGTGACAACTTTGCGATTCAAGGAATAATTGTTGCAAAAAACTAATTAATTTGTTTTAGAATTGAGACAACGCTATTCCAGTAAATGTGTGAAACATGTTTGTTTAAACACCGGAAATAAATAGGAACTTTCGAAGTAAATAAGACCACCGGCAGTTTAAAAGAGATACTATTTTATACATCAAATAACGTACACAGGTTTAGGAAATTGTAATACGTTAGTCAGGGTTATACACATACACACACACACAAACACACACACACACACACACACACACACACACACACACACACACACACGTGCAATCGTATGCATTTACTTGGTGTTTGTGTGTGCGCGCATGTCTATTTAGCTATAATAAAATTCTAATGTGTACGTATAGCAAATAGTGACATGATTAAATATGTTCTACTTTATGAGATTCAGCTCACGCGGGTTATTCTACACGCACTCCATCACATGGTTATTCTACACGCACTCCATCACATGGTTATTCGACACGCACTCCATCACGTGGTTATTCTACACGCACTCCATCACAATTATGCGAATGCGTCTCTTGTGACAACGAAATCAATCCACACGACTCGACTGTGACAATTCGTCAACTGAATGACGTCCGCTTTCAGAACTTTAAGTAACTACACACTTTAAGTAACTACACACATCTGGTTCAAATCAACATTGTATTTTGCATGTCCACACTAACTGGGCACACATGTGTGACATAAGGGTTGAAAGGTAAAGTTGATGGTGTGTCATTCATCTCCTCGTTTCATATGCTAGTATCAATGACATAGAAACAATAAAACAAAGATAACGTTTCCCTTCACCTATATAGTCGACAATTGTGCTATTTGCATAACCTTTGGACCAGTGACAAAACGCTGTGCGGGAATTATTTTAGTATTACTTAATTATATTAATATATTAATCATTTGAATAAAATATGCACCTGGTGTTAGTGTGCATATGTCACGTTGTCACGCTGGTCATAGTTGAGAGGGGTAATAATGAACTGTCATGCATATGTCACGTTGTCACGCCGGTCGTAGTTGAGAGGGGTAATACTGAACTGTCATGCATGTCACGTTGTCACGCCGGTAGTAGTTGAGAGGGGTAATACTGAACTGTCATGCATATGTCACGTTGTCATGCCGGTCATAGTTGAGAGGGGTAATACTGAACTGCCATGCATATGTCACGTTGTCACGCCGGTCGTAGTTGAGAGGGGTAATACTAAACTGTCATGCATATGTCACGTTGTCACGCCGGTCGTAGTTGAGAGGAGTAATAATGAACTGTCAAAACAAGAAATTTGAATAAAATATGCACTAGATGTTAGTGTGCATATGTCGGGAGAGGATGGGATTTCTCCAAAATTACTAAGCAAACATCATACCATTATTTAAAAAGGTTTCGAGAAATAAGTCCGAAAATTACATACCAGTGAGTTTAATGTCAGTGATTTGTAAATTATTAGAAAGGTTGATTAAAGACCATATGGTGGACTTCCTCGTTAAGCATAAATTATTAAATTCATCTCAACATGGATTCCTTAAAGCGAGGTCATGCTTAACAAATATGTTATGTTTTTTGGAAGAAATCACTAAGTGGATAGACGTGGGATCGCCAGTAGATATTATCTACTTAGATTTTCAGAAAGCTTTTGACAAAGTGCCACATCAAAGATTACTACTTAATTTAAAAGCCCATGGTATCGGGGATAGCATAACTCACTGGACAGAACAATGGCTGACTGACAGAAGACAACGAGTTGTAGTAGATGGAGAAGTTTCAAATTGGAAATCGGTTTTGAGTGGAGTACCTCAAGGATCAGTATTAGGACCTATATTATTCTTAATATATATTAATGACTTGGACGACAGTATAACAAGTAACATACTGAAATTTGCAGATGACACAAAACTGTTTAGAAAGGTTAATACTGATGGTGATAAACAACATTTACAAAACGATCTAGACAGATTAGTGAAATGGTCTGAGAAATGGCAGATGTTGTTCAATTTTGGGAAATGTAAATGCCTACATACAGGACATGGGAACTTGGATGCAAACTATAAAATGGGAGATACTGTTCTGTGTACTACTGTAAAAGAAAAGGACTTAGGAGTTACAATAAACGCTGATATGAAAGTTTCAGAGCAGTGTGGTATTGCAGCTTCAAAGGGTAATCAAATTCTTGGATTGATTAGAAGAAACATAACATACAAGGGAAAAAAGTTAATTATACCTCTTTATAAAGCAATATTTAGACCTCATTTAGAATACTGTATACAAGCATGGAGACCATATCGTAAGAAGGATATAGATACGCTTGAACGCATACAAAGGAGAGCAACTAAAATGATTCCAGAACTGAGAGACCTTAGTTATGAAGAACGCCTGCCTGAAGGAATGTGGTTTAACAACTCTAGAGACAAGGAGGTTAAGAGGAAATCAGATTGAAGTTTTTAAGATATTGAATGGGTATGAAAATATTGATAGAAATATGTTTTTCTCACTCAAGAAGGGTAACAGAACTAGAGGACATGAGGTAAAGTTAGTAAAGGATCAATGCAGATTGGACATCAGAAAGCACTCGTTCTCACAGAGGACAATAAATGAATGGAACAAATTGTCTACAGGTTGTGTAACTGCTAGCAGCGTGAATATATTTAAAAACAAGGTTGACACATATCTCAGGAGGGCGGGTTATAAGTAGATGAACATTGTTGGACTCTCGATAAGCCAATGGCTTCCTTGTCCACTTGCCATCTGGGCCTTTGGCTTGGATGGCAAATATTGTTAAATCTTGTTAAGGTGTAGCTTGATGTAGCCTGCAACTAATGTTTTATGACCACTTTATCTTCTATATCTTAGCGAGTAAACCGCTTTTCAAGTAAACTTTGCACGACATATTGCTTGATTATAAATAATTTCTTTTAAAATATGTATATGCTAAGACATATTTTTTTTATAAATATGTATAGTTTTTGTACCGTTACGAATTACTTTTGATTTGAAAGTACATTATATTTGCTTTAATAAACGCCATTTTAGTAGGCTGCTCTCACATTTTTTGGGTGAATTATAACATGGCATGAGTAAATGCTTACCTTCGGCGTTGATGTCAGTAGTATGATTGCAACAACAATTCAACATATAACACCCCAAGACACAGCAGATCTACGCGTAAAAGTTACACACACAACACCTCAAACATAACACCCCAAGACACAGCAAATCTACGCGTAACAGTTACATACACAACACCTCAACCATAACATCCCAAGACACAGCAGATCATAAAAGATAACAAATCATAAAAGATCAAGACATAATATGAATCATATCGTCAACACGCTGTAATACGTATTTAATCTCATGTGGTAGATATACGTCTGTAGTTTAATTGCTCCGACGCCACTGTACCCAAAGTAATATATAACATGACAATGAAAGCTGTCATAACATAAAATTAATTACAATTTAGACAAACCATCACAAAGACAAAGACAAACCATCTCAAAGACAAAGACAAAGACAAACCATCACAAAGACAAAGACAAGCCATCACAAAGGCAAAGACACAGACAAGCCATCACAAAGGCAAAGACACAGACAAAGACAAAGACAACCATCACAAAGACAAAGACAAAGACACACCATCACAAAGACAAAGACAAACCATCACAAAGACAAAGACAAAGGCAAACCATCACAAAGACAAAGACAATGACAAACCATCACAAAGACAAAGACAAACTATCACAAACACAAAGCATCGCAGCGCGGAACTTCCAGCAGGTGAGCATCAACGAGCGAGTGGGCTGGTGGCTAGTCAGTTAGTTGGTCACTGAATATCGATCGATCAGAACAGGGGTGATGTGATCGTGTTAGTTAGAGTGGATTATGAGACGGGTTGCAGCAGTTTGCACTATCTGGAGTATGGTGAGAAATGTATCACAAATACCGTATAGCAGGTTCTTGAGGATATATGCGCTGTAGAAGTTCATTATTGTCAAGGCGAGATATTTTTATCTGTTATGGTTTTTCGATCCATAAGATTTCGAATTCTACCAAGACTGTGGAGGTGGGACTATGCCACGCGACATACATGGTTCGTCATACTCAGGACATTGTCCAATTAAACTCAATGTTCTGGGACACAGTGGAAGTAGGAATGGCGGTACCATCGATATATCTGAGTGTCGTAGATATAGTGTTCTTCATGTGAGGCGAACACATTACTATAGCCTAATTTTTTTAAAAGTGAAACCAAAGGCATTGTTTTGGGCCTTTGCACCTATAGGAGTTCCTAAAAACTAACCATTTGCAACTATAATCAAGAATATCACGCAAGTGGTTCACTGGTTCACCGGGAATATGTTCTAAAAGTGCGAAAGTATGGTCTAATGTCAGTTTTCGTGGAGGCTGACATATTCATCAATGTTTGCAATTTTGGCCAATCAGCAGCGAGCAGCCCCTTAACCCTCAGCGCTGCTGTGACGTAGGCTGTGTGGATCTCGTGTTTTTTAACGTGGTTGAGATGTGCAGTTACATTTTTATTTGCTTTTATATTGTATTTATACGCAGGAAAAACTCTTACAATGTTGTACTGTGCAGCATTCGGATGTAAGCATGATTCAGCAAGATATAGAGAGTTGTCCGATTTCCTCTGGAAAAACAGACAGTAGTGAAGCAATGGATTCATAATTGCGGGCGGGCTGGTTTGAAGCCCACGAGATATGTTACACTTTGTTCAGCCCATTTTGAAGAGTAAGGTTTTGAAGTTGATATATATTTATCAACTAATTGGTCAAGATCCTTCAAAACGTCGGCGACGGAGAAGCCTGAAGCGGTACCGACAATCTTCCAGCATGTACCTCAGCCGAAGGCTTCGACGCAACGCAAACACTCGATCAAGAGAACTGTCAAATCGGTACGCGAAGAGGTTAGTAAACAATGAATGAATGGACAATATTGCCAAATAAGTTAATTTGAGATGCAAACGTTATGTCCAAACGTATTGACAAGTATGTGACTAAACTCGTCTACGTCTACGACCAGGCGTTGGAAGTTGGAGTTGTGGGAAACCTAGTCAGCACTCTTGACGTAGGATTCTGGAAAAAAATATGGCGCTGCCCATACAAAAAAAATTTTCTGTGTTCGACGAAGTATATTTAGTTAGCCACTTGCGTGATTTTCTTGATTATAGTTGCAAATGCTTAGTTTTTAAGTACTCTTATAGGTGCAAACGCCCCAAAAATGCCTTCGGTTTCACTTTAACATATAGCATGAGTTTATTCAAGCGCATCCATCCATACATCCTCGTATTTCAAATACATGCGCTTTTATGGGCTTTGCAGCCTTGGTTAAGTCTTTTCTGAGAGTAGACTGAAAGTTATGCATAGTTGTTCGTTTGTACCTGTATATTTTACTGGCAAGTAATGTCCTTCGGACACATCACGCCAGCGTCACCTCCATATATATGTATATCGAATCCATTCCGACGTGTGCTATCACCAAGACGTGCCGTGTAAGAAATGCACATCAGCGGGCCGAACATGAAAACTTTCGGGACCCCTTAAGCCACTGGAGCTGCCGCTGATGTTCTACCGCGCACTTGAATAGTTGAGTTATGCTTCCGTTGATTGACGCATTTCCATGTGTTACCAATTCTACGTTTTCCGACGTGTCGATCTGATGCAACGTCGAGGCCGTGAGCGGTGGGAGTGACAAGTGAATAATGATTGATACACGTTGATTCTAACTTTGACGGACTGTCTTCGATGCGTCGATCGATGATGACGCATGAGGTGCTTCTGCGTTTGGAAGGATATATTAATCTTTTTTTGTGCCAACTGTATCATCTCTCCTCTTTTCCCAAGTAATCTATTTCTTTTTGAACCAATTCCTGCCATTTCATTTTGAGCCAATTCATGACACAGAATTCAGGCCAACTCTTAGCAATACAGTTTTGGAATCAGTGCTCTTGCGGAGGATGTACTGCGACTGAAAGTGTTCAGTAGCATCACTAGCTTATGCGTGGCTGCTGCAAAGACGGCAACTCTTCAGTATAATCTGTCCCACTGAATTAAGAATACAGGCAATAGAGAAGACAGCAGATGGAGAAGCTGAATCCTCAGTGTCTGAGAATTAAAGAACACTATAAACTAATTCGTTGTTTTATTTGGGAGTTCTACTGCCATGATTGTACAGATAGTACATAATACAATTATTAGACTTTGTATGTGGCTAAGAACCTTTTTCATGGCTAATACCCTTGAAGCCATCATTAAAATTTGTTTGGTATTGTGGGATGGTTGCATCCACAATTCTTCCATTGTTTTTTCTCCAGCAGGATAATCTCCTTCATCGCAATTCCTTAACTTGACCCTTCTGCGTCCGGTGTAACGGCTTTTGTAGACGCAACAGAAAATAACGGCAAAACGTTATACATTAGCTGTGAACAGTTCGAACTACATTTATTGCTGGATAAAGCATCACAGAGTGTAAGGAATACTGATGAACAACCGAACGAACGAATGTTATGCTCGTTCCCATATTAAAGTTCATATTAAAGTACATTTTACGCTCGTTCCCATATTAAAGTTCATATTAAAGTACATTTTACGCTCGTTCCCATATTAAAGTACATTTGCACAGTAACACTATAAGCGCAACCTAGCTTACGTTTGTCGCCATCTTACAAACATCGCGATAAAATGTACACCACGAAAATTAAACTCATACTTTGCATTGACGAGCGTACCCTCGAAAATATATGTATACAATCAATGCGCGCACATTGTGTATTGTCGCGAAATGTGCCGTGGATAGTCCATGCAACCAGTACTACACGATCACACACATTTAAATAAATTGGAGCGCCAAGTAAAATTATAACTCATAAAATTGTACGTTTCGACAGCAGCAACACATATCTACGTTCACCTAATAGTCGTAGGCAAACACGCGCACTCGCACACACCAGGGACGTACAATGTTCGCACCCATACACACCATAATGAAACTTCTCAACATACATGAAACTCAAATAGTCACTCGCAGTTGCGCAACCGTGAATAGGTCATGTTCAACAAACAGTGCACATTTGAGCGTGTGATATGTCACGCCTTTCGTTACATTAATTTCAAATATTGATCGTTCAGCTTACCACACTAGCAAGTTACTGACTCATTACAATTGCGTACACTGACGTAGCCAGGATATTGTAGCACCGATGGGTGCAAGGGGCTATAAATGTCCATCTACCGATACCTGGTGGCATATACACGGAAAACCAATTACAAGCAAATGCCTGGGAACCGGGCTGTCATTCCCTGGTTACCCAAGGCCAAATATACGCACGTACTCTTTTGATTCAGATTATGATTGGTTAGTGGATGTTATTTGAATTAAATAACAGCGTAGCTATCTTTTTAAAACGACACATTATTTGGCGACGTTACATACATTTTTCTTGACATGGCCTTACGTCTTGTAAACACATTTCTTAATACACACTTCATAAATATCTATACATATAAAGACCACTTTCGTGTTTAAAATGTTATCGCCACTGCAGCAACAATATATATATATATATATATATATATATATATATATATATATAAACATACACACATGTATATATATATATATATAATATACATATATATGTATATATATATATATATATATATATATATATATATACATATATATATATATATATATATATATATATAATATATATATATATATATATATATATATATATATATATATATATATATATATATATATATATATATATATATATATATATATATATATATATATATATATATATATATATACAACTGTTCCTCTCAACGCCAATTCGAAGGAGATGGCTGAATCACATATAGCATGTAGCAGTAATTGTATCCTCAAGTTATGACGTGTGTGTGTGTGTGTGTGCGTGCGTGAGTGCGTGCGTGCGTGTGTGTATAATATTGATGATATTGCTAGACGGTAACAATAACATTACATTAATCTAATATTTCTACGGAGACCGAGCTCAATTACAGACAACAATATTGATGTAGCCGCCAATCCGTCAGTATTAACTATCAACAACAACAACAATAGTATAAACAATAACAACAACAACAAAAAACATGACACGTTTCACGGAATCGAACGATGAAGCCGAAGACGTGCGCCCGACTATACGCGACTATAGGGAAGACGCTGGTGAGCGCCATTGCGGGGTTTCGTAGACGCAAAGTCCGTCAAGCAGTTGTCTGATGCCGGGCACAAAGTACCGCACATAAATAAGATAACGCTGACACGCGTCGCTATTTTTCGTCGGCTATCGCGCACATACATTGTGTGCTGGACCCTAGAATCGAATGACGAAGACCACGTAAGCAGAGAAAAACCCCACGCGTCTGTAGACGCTGGCCTACTTATACGATTCCTTCAGCTTTATCCCCGTTGATCTGGGCATCCAATATGGCTGACCACAAAAGTGTGTGCAAACAAAACTGACCAAATTCTCCATTTCAATAGTGTTGCTTTCCAAACCTTTAAACTTGTATTCGTCATTTATTTATAGTTCCCTCGAAAAAGGTCCAACATCAAATCTGCTCTTGCACAACCCAGATGGTATACAATCAGGCCAGTAATGTAAACCAAACCGTATTTATATTGAATCTCTTGACTTATTCTGTCTCACAGTGATTATGTTTGGGTTCCGTTCTGAAAAAAATAAGCATAGCTAGCGTCCAGCGCTAACCAAACGCTTAACAAATAGGACGAAAACGAACACGTGATGCCAAATGTGGCGTCATCTATATGGACAACACCTCCCTTTATAGACTATACGAGGGATGTGATGCCAAATGTGGCGTCATCTATATGGACAACACCTCCCGTTATAGACTATACGAGGGGAGATTTTCGCGACGGTGTCTCCTACTTAACGATGGTTTCTACTTATGCCAATGCTCTCAAGGGAATTAGCGTCACTGTACGTTTTTCTTCTAGTTAACCAACATTCAAATTTATGAACAAATATGGTAATTATATAAAAAAAATTTAATATATCCAATTTGTGCACCACGATTCAAACGGATATTTCAATCACCCTGTCACAGTCATTTTGAGAAAAAAGCACACTTTACAAGGTCGTAGACGCCCAAACACATTCCCAACTTATTCGCCTTAACCACTGACATTATTTTCAACTAACTGAAAACATAAGAACAAATTGAGCGTATGGTTTTATAGCCACCAATCTAGCAGACCATTGAACCAAAAAAGACAAATCCATCATGTGCGTAAGTGTGCGTAACGCACATGATGAAAAAAGCAAACGGTTTCGTCGAGTCAGATTTCCGTTGATTGATGCATGTCCATATGGTATTCAGGCACATTATTAAACGTCCCTCTGGCATCACCTGGGCTAATCAATCAGTGTCGGCCTCCATGTACATAACACTGCATTCGACGCATAGTTTGAATCCAAGTGTACAATATATTCCCCAACATTACTGGGTCAGTGTATTTTATTTTACGTAGCATTATTTAACTTTCAGTTTTCGTTTGACGAAATGCTTGAATAGCAATATTTTCGGACCGAACTTTCGAAGGGTGTTACGTATGGCTATAAACAACAGACGCTAAACGAAATATTGATAAGATGGGATTGATACATTTAGTCTGCCTCTGCTTTTCTGCATCAGGACGTGTTTTAACGTGCCGAGCCATTTCTAGAATCTGAACCGGACTTATCGACGAAATTTTGTATACATATTTTTCGCTTTAAAGCAAACACCAACGTCGTTTCTGAACGTAGTTTTATGTGATCATTGTGGTGCAACAGTTAAGTGTTATGTTAGGTTCGAGATGGCGTACCACGTGACCGAAATGAGGAAATATCCTGATGATAAAGCACAATGTCGTCACCCGGCATGAACTCCATGGTCTACTACGCACGCAAGCAACAATTAGTAGAATATTCTTTGCTGAACCGATTTAAATGTTGACTAGAGATAATGGTGTGCCAAAAGAAATTATGCAGATATTCCCACAACATTTTATTTTAACAAGTCATGTTAACTTGGGTGATTTGTAATGTCTAAATGTCTGACGATACGTCAGAATGTTTGTGGAGGTAACATATTGCTGTCTATTCAACACATTGATAACAACACATTGACATGATGAACAATAAACATGCAAATGCAACAAAGACCCAATTTACAAAAGACAAAATGCATTTCATGCCCAACTTGCTAAACAAACCTGTTGTAAAGAATAACAAATGGACCAAACGTAAGCTGGTATCGTCACAACATTAGCCATCTTGTTTTCACTTTGCCGAACGTTCAACGGCTACATCACGAGTTTCCCGCCACCAGACGGGGGGTAGTCCGGAGATCTGTGTCAACTTGCCGTTTTTTATCACCAGCTTTTCGTCATCTGTTCAGTAAGTGACGTAGTTCCAGCACCGCCATCTTGGAATCTTCGCATGGATGCTGAGATCTTTGCGCAGCCATGCATTGGTAGCTGGCGAAGAATGAGTCCCACGATAGTCCCTCAGTCGCACCAATAATAATACGTCAAACACAGGTTAATTCACACGACCGGTTACCATTACTGGACCATCTATTGACAAGACAAAGCGGCCGTGCTGGGTCATAAATTATATACTGCTTGTATGCGACTATAGTTTGACTATAGTTGGTATACCGCCACCGAAAAACTGGAATTCAGCTGGCATTTGGTATTGGAAGCGTGACATCAACGCACACGCTGACAACGAGATGGCGTCATCCGGTGCAGTCGCCGGTGCGCCAGCCACGGCAGTCGCGCGCCGCCACCTTCGCTGCGTCACGTCTTATGCGGCGACCTCGGGCTGTTTGACCTCTCACCTTTTGCGGTGTCGGGGCGCTCACGAGCAACCGCAGCGGTCGACAACCATGCCAGGTAGCGTGCCATGAATGACGTTGTAGCGGTCGTTGAAATAAAGCAACGGTATGGACGACACCTTTGTCGGGTTGCAACATGGCCCGGCCCCGCCGCCAGGCTTCGTCTGCGTGATGATGTGTGTGTGCGGGTACTTCTGGAAGAACACATAACCGCACTCGCCCGAGCAGAAGTTTGCCCGGTAGCGCTTCGGCGCAATGATCCAGTCCCAGTTGAACTCGACGAAGTCAACGACAAGCGGGTAGCGACAGCAGCGCTCCTCCGTCGAGAAGTCGTCACACTCGAGACCAAGCATGCGCTTGGGACGCGAGTTGCTCTGGTAGATGCGCACTTCCACGAACGGCTTCTGCAACAGAGAGAACTACCCATCTGAGCTTACAGCGGAAACATGCAATGGATACTTAATTGTGTACCTCTATGTCTCTCTATTGTCAGGAATGAATTTATCCTGACCAGTTGGCCAATTTTTGGTGTTACGAGTACCATGAACCCGTGTTAAAAAATCAGCTTAAAGCGAAATAAAAGTTATGGTTTTGTGGATGTGAACCTAAAAGAGATAATACATCTAACCATGTGCAACTAAAATAATGAATATCACACCAGTGGTTTACTCGGTAAAAAAATATTGTATGCTAGAGATTCCGGCCACTTCTCCGGTTCACTGAGGGATGAATGATAGAACAGCTCTCACTCCTTCACTGCCCCATATCCGCTCTCCGTCCCCCGTCCCCGGCCCTGCCACAGTAACGAGGACGGATCTATAATTTGATACGTTTTTGGCATTTTGTACTCTTTGGAAAGTTATTTCTGAATAGCGATATGGCCATATTTGATGTTTGCGGCAATTACACTAGTGCCCAGATTTAATGTTATATAGTGCATGGCTAACAACTTATGTGTGTGTGTGTGTGTGTGTGTGTGTGTGTGTGTGTGTGTGCGTGTGCGTGTGCGTGTGCGTGTGCGTGTGCGTGTGCGTGTGCGTGTGCGTGTGCGTGTGCGTGTGCGTGTGCGTGTGCGTGTGTGTGTATATAAATTACTATATAGTAGGAGACATTGCGCACGAAGACATGATGTAGATATTTTGGATGTTTCTGGAGAAAAAAATACATAATTTGACGAATATTTTTCAGCAGGTTCATGACAAAAAAACACGGTTAATTATCTGAAGATTCAACTATGAATTTGCGAACAACATTAATAAAACGTTAACATTGTCGCCTGTGGAAATGATTCGTACGCTGGTATTCGTTCACAGCAATTGGTGGACGTTTGCATTGACTGCGACAGGCATGTGTCTGGGCTATTGCCGCCTGTTTATGTTAGTATACGGATGTTAAGTAAATATGTTGAGATAACGGAATTTATAGCACACTCCACAAATAAACCACCGCTATTTTTTGTCAAACGTGTGGAGGTTTTGCTGGGCAGACACAGCGACACTTTTTTGATGTTAAAACGACATTGTTTTAGCATCAGTAGTAAAAACTATTGTTTAAAGGTCCATCCTTAATTGAATCAGCTCCTCGCGAATTTGTTGATGTTCAAATAAGTTGCGCGTGAATAATCTAAATAATTTGTGCTGTCGGTTTAATAGATTGAGTGATAGACCGGTTAACCTACGGAAGGGGGTAGTCTTGATGAGATCTCAAAAACATTTACGTTGTGTTTTGTCGCAGAGTTTCGGTTTGACCGAACTAAAATTAATGTAACAGTTCATTCGATGATTTCACCAAAGCCAAAAACAAATTGCGCAAATGCTAGCATTTTGTTCGATTTTGGCCGAACGAGTCCGAATTGAGAAGGCAGCATTAAACAATAAGGGTAAGACATTCTCATAGTTCGCATCGGTGAAATCATTGAGTAGCATAAGCATAAGACTTTCACATGAGCTTCTATACTCTCTGACATAATGAATACTTTCTGTCTCTGACACGCAATCCATACTGTTTCTCCACTAACGTTGTTCCGTGTTCACTAGTCCTTCAAAACTTCTTTCAATATTTGCATAACCATTTAATATATAAAATATACGAGAGCACATACGTACATATTTTTCCTCGTCGTTTACTCGTGGCGTGATAACGGCGAGCGACTGGCCCTGGCGGTTGAAAGCCTCCACCACAATGCCGAAGTTTTCCTCTCCAGTGCGAACCCATTGGCGAACGACGTTCTTCACATCGAAGTTGTACCAGTTCCCGGTCGCCGTTCGGTCCAGGCTGATCTGTACGCTGCCTATGAGCGGCCGCCTAGCCTTGTTTCCGCTTCCGGTCGACGGAACGTACTTGTAGATGAGGATCCACGTGGAGGCGTCAGAGGGCGCTGTTGGTCGGATGTAGACGTAGAAGCGCGCCCTCATTATTGTCGCCCGCTTCACGTCCGTTTGGAAGGCGAAGAAGCAGACGTGAGATTCGTTGATGCCGAGCGATGTGGGCGCTGTTAGACACACAAGGTACAGAAGGTAGAATGAAGAATGCGTTCTCTCTGCTATGGAAACAGCACAGGCAATTAAAAGAAAGAAACACAATAGCCAGTCGGTTCTCTCTCTCCTCTCTCTCTCCTACACGCACGCACGCACGCACGTACGCACGTACGCACGCACGCACGCACACTGAAGTCTAATTGGTATTGGAATGTATAGGTATACAGAGGATATATAAAGCGCTTTAAGTGGATGTATTAATGGCGTTTTCACGTAATGTGTACAATATACAATTCATTGTGTAATATTAATTATGTGCGAGTATCATATTATTAACTCAGTGTGATTATAGTGGCAATAAGAAGGAACCTACAGGTCACACTTCATGAAGATACATCAAATGTTGGTTAAGGCAAATATACGGGCATATCCGGCGTTAAGGACGTACGCCTCAGAGAATTATGGACATTTTGTCAAGACCTGCAATACAGCACAATGGAATAGGTGGATTGTGAAATGGGCATAATGTTTACGCTACCCAGTACTATTGCCAAATTATAGCCCTCCAGCCTTACTCATTTTGAGAAAAGTTCTAAAAACAGAGGAAGTGATTTTTTAATGTTGCTTCAAACATTTCAAAAACTCTTTAAAGTATTAATGCACAAAACTATTACAAAACTATGTGTTCGAACACTAGACTTTCAGCTTCCTAATAAAGTAGAAATCCAATAATTTCCTGCTAGCAACTACGTTAAAAGTTCATGTGTATGGACGTACCCTTTTACTGTTATGGACGTACATATCTGATTGTTATGCACGTACACTTCGAATTTCACTATTTAAATTGCACAAATTACGCAATATCAACTTCACAACATTACTGATTGAATTATAGCTTCAAAATGCATAATATTTTATGAAGATTCAGAATATTAATACAATTTTATTTAATGTTTTATGAATAAAATCATAATTTTCGGCAATTCTACTGATAGCCTGATCTTCGGTGTTTTCTCTATCTATTTAAAGTCAAAACATGTTGAGTAACCCAGGAAGCCATTTCATCAAGGCTCATACCGCATAACTAATAAACAAACAAGAGATCGTTATGATGTTAGGTTTTAAATAATCAACTGCGAAAAAATGCAATATTCAATAATAACCATGCATCTTTGAATAATCATGGTGTACAAAATGAGCAAATATTAGCAGTGCTGTAACTGCACTTGGTAAACTAACCGAGATGTTCTTAAGCAGAAAACGCTTAACAAACTTCATAATACCAATCATTAATTATTGTCAGAGTATTCTTAATCTGCTGCTTTATTTAATGAACAAAATGCATTTTGAATCTCAAATATTCCATCAATATTGTTCAATCGATTCTCATGAATTTTGAACGAAAAATATATGTTGGGTTTTTAGGAAGACATTGCATGCAAGAGAACTGAATGACAGAGATGTAACATAACGAACAGAGAACAACTGCACTATTCTAGAAAACATGGATGCATAAGTTGTCTCACCGTCAACCATTAATACAATAAATAGGGGCATGCAACTAGATATGTAGTAATAAAAATAGACTTATCAGACTTCTAGTAAACTGACTTTAATGTTATCAGGGAACAAAAATATGTTTATGTACAGGAGTCCTTGCACTTCAATAATATAAAGTTTTCCAGCAACAACCCTAAGTCAGTCAACTAGCCGTTACATATTTGCAAAGTGGCGCAGCGGGTGCGGTATAAAGTCAATATGTATTTAATAGTGCATTTTCCTTTAAAAATTTGGAATATCCTCACCAAAAAGACCCCCAGTAATGCTAGTAGAATCATAGAATGTATTGGACATACCAAGTTTAAACCAAAAAGCCATTTCTGTCTAAGTATCGATGTTTACAATACGCGGTCATCATAAACTGATGCGTGTCATTTCCGTTAAAACGTTCTCTCCACAACACTAACCTCCCAATGACAAACAGTACTAAACAAGTATATCATATTTTACTATCAGAGTCAGCATGTTTATAAATGTGTAGGATTTTGTTATATATTTTTACTTGGTTTTAACTGATGTTGCTAATGTATGTGTTTTAAATGGAATGTCGTCTCCAGAACAACACCAAACTGCATACAGATGCATCGGTACAGATAGCTATGTTTAATGTCCTTGCATTTGCTTTGGCTATGTCAGAATAAACGGATATAATCTTATGTTGAAAACATATGTTATGCAAGAATAATTTAACTATGATACATTTGATGTAAGGCCCTCCGGACTATGGTTGGTATGAAGAAGATGACCAAAGGGTAACTAAATTGTATAATGTTGCGCAACCATCAAGTATTTAGTTTACTTCCAACGATTGAATAATGCGTCTCACAGAATGGAATACTGGGAAATAACAATATTTTTACATGCGTTAAACCGATGTTCTGGAAAGGAAATTTATTAGAAGCATTTGTTATGAGAAAATCTCATATAACTATAGCAAACATTAAAAATTTTGATTTAACATATTACATCAATTAATTTAACTAATATTGGAAAATAATGATGTTAATTTCAGATAATTGTTATAATGTTTGTAATATTATACGAAGCTTGCCATCCAGCAGTTGTGAACGTGCTCTGTATGTGTTTGTGTTCGTATGTGTCCGTACGTGTCCGTACGTGTCCGTACGTGTCCGTATGTGTCTGTATATAATATAAAATGTGTTGAATATGAAATAAACTACACTTATTTTTGTTACATATCATTTATTTATTGTATATATATATATATATATATATATATATATATATATATATATATATATATATATATATATATATATATATATATATATATATATATATATATATATATATATATATATATATATATATATATATTGCAATGGAATGCGCTACAAGAGAGCTGTACGGATAACGAAACTATGACATGACAATAAACAACTGACAAATAACCATAAAAAGGAGACGAGAGCAGCAACTGAAAACGAACCGTTGGCAACATCATATCAATTAAAGTGCATATACTTTGAGAGATAGAACATGCACTTTAGACTGTTCGACCAGAAAACGCCTGTTTATACAAGAACAATCCTACACGGACCAGTACAAGCAGAATCATACTTTTTGGTTTGTCTTCTTGTCTATATATTTAGCTTTCATTTGTAAGCCTGTTTTAGGCACGCATGCACGCACGTACGAACGCACGAACGAACGAACGCACGCACGCGCACGCACTCACACACACACACACTCACACACTATAGTGCTGTCACGGAACCGTGTCAGGAATAGAAACCATGTGTCCCACTAAGTTCCTCTCGGTTCTCGGTTCTACACCCTTCCAGACACGGAACCGCCGCAGTACTAGTCAACAGCAATCCTATCAAACATTCTTTGTATTAAAAACTCAAAAATATCAAGTGCGTCTTTTGATTATAGCACGACGAAGCCGACTGGAATATTGTAGCTTGTTGTTTGATAAAAATGTACCAATATTACGAGTGTTCCTCTGTCCACTTTCAAGACTAGACAACTCCCAATCTCCCATATTGGAATCTGTGAACTTAGTAATAATAATAATGCACTTTAATTTTACACTCATATCCAGATTACAACTCTGTTCAAGGGTGTTTACAATGACTAAATGGACTAAAATGTGCGTACTTACATACATACATGCATACATGCATGCATGCATACATACACACATACATGCATACATAGATGCAGCATACATATCTACATGCATGCATGCATGGCATGTCATGGCATATGCAAGGCATTCCTCCTGCAAGATTTAAAACATTCTTTCTTGAGTGAGAAAAATATTTCTATCAATATTTTCATACACATTCAATATCTTAAAAACTTCAGTTTGATCTCCATTTAATCTAGTTGTTAAGCCACATTCTTCTAGACGTTAAACAAGGGTTCACATGTTCCTCCACTAGTATCATACGTAAATCCGCAGGTTGATCCAGCGTCTGACGTAACAAATAGACAAATACAGTATCAGTCTGCGGCAAGGGTTATTATCTTACAACTGGGCGATCCGACTAAGGCACCTTTCAACTCCAGACGTTGTCCCGTCTGTATTTACTGGGGAAAGTGCAGATTAAGATATTGTTCCCGTCTGCAGTGACCGGGTTAGGGCGGGCTCGAAGTTGTATCAGTGTGCAA
The DNA here is from genome assembly GCA_033239005.1 of Lamellibrachia satsuma. Classification (NCBI taxonomy): domain Eukaryota; kingdom Metazoa; phylum Annelida; class Polychaeta; order Sabellida; family Siboglinidae; genus Lamellibrachia; species Lamellibrachia satsuma. The sequence continues at coordinate 11,140,281 of BSQZ01000014.1, forward strand.
TGTACGCTAATAGATGTACACCGTAGCGCGCAGCACAGTAAATAGTCTGCGTTTAGTCCGTTTTCACAATGATCACAGGGAATAATCCGCCCATAAAACTAAAACTGACACACACGCACACGCACACGCACACGCACACGCACACGCACGCGCACGCACACGCAAACGCACACGCACACGCAAACGCACACGCACACGCACACATGACCTAAATGTCAATTGTTTTCCATTACAAAGGTGCGAAGCTGTGCGTGTTAACCGAGAACATAAAAGTGGGGGAGGAGTGGCAATTTATATCTCAAAATCCATTTATTTTATAGAAATTAAAAGCATGTCGTCAGTAGTGGACAACATTATGGAATGCGTTGGAATAGAGCTGAAATTAAGTAAAGACTTGTAATCATAGGATGTATATATGTAGAACTCCGGGAGCAAATGTGGATATATTCAATGACAACTTAGAGTTGTTACTACATAAGGTAAAAAATGCAAAACAAATCAACATATTTATGTGGCGATTATAATTTAGAACTTCTGAAGCGCGATACTCTTACCGGAACAAAGAACTTTCTGGATATCATGTACAGCTTCGGACTCTATCCATTAATTATCAAGCCAAGTCGAATTTCTGATGTTAGTGCTACCTTAATTAATAATATTTTTTACAAATGAAGCAGTTAATGATATCAGCAGTGGAGTGTTAGTCACAGATATCAGTGATCATCTGCCTGTTATGTAATTATATAGATATTGATCGGCCAAAAGAAAAGTGTTTTAAATACACGTATGCTACGCAAGTGCAAAGAATAGAGGCATTTGGTGCTGCACTATCTGTTCAGGACTGGGGTCATATCATGAAACAAAATTATGTTAATAAGAGCTACGAAGGGTTTGTTAATATATACAATTAATTATATGGTATACATTGCCCGTTGAAAAAAGAGTGCATCAGAAATAAAGGAGAAAATGGGCCATGGTTTACTGAAGGTTTGGCAAATGCGTGTAAAAAGAAGAATACTCAGTACAAAAAATACATTAAATGTAAAACAATGCATGTCGAGAATAAACATAAAAATAAGTTTGACAAATATCTTACGATATGCAGAAAAAGAGTACTACAGTAATTTACTGGAAAAATACCGCAATGAAACTAAGGGAACATGGAATTCGGTAATCAAAAGAAATCGAAATTTTACTCCATTTCCAGACCATTTTGTAAATGAAAATAAAACTCAACAAGACATTGCCAATGGTTTCAATGAATTCTTTGTCAACATTGGAACAAATCTCACCACAAACATCAAATCACCAATAAATAAAGCAAGCACTTATGACTAGGCACATGCGAATACTGAGGCCTCCATGTTCCTTCACCCCGCTGATGAACAAGAATTGTTGACTGTCGTGAAACAGTGTAAAGGAAAATCACTTTCGGGTTACGACGGAATTGACGTGTATGTTGTGAAAAAGGTAATTTCCCACATAGCTAAACCCCTTATGTATATATGTAACACATAATTCGAAACAGGTATTTTTCCAGATAATATGAAAGTGGCAAAAGTTATTCCTGTCTATAAGACCGGCGAAAAACTAATTTAACAACTACAGGCATATCTCTCTATTGCCGCAGTTCTCAAAAATACTGCAAAAGCTCTTTGATAACAGATTGGAAAAATTCATGGAACAAAATTAAATACTAAGTAACGAGCCAGGATGGTTTTCGGAAAAAAAAAACAGATCTACATATTTGGCTTTATTAGAAATGACTGAGGAAATAAATAATGCAATTGACAATAAAAAAGCTTCAATCTGGGTGTTCATAGATTTGAAAAAAGCTTTCGATACTGTCAATCATAATTTACCTTTTAAAAAGGTAGAAATGAATGGTATTCGCTATTTAACAAAAAGGACACAATCTGTCTACATTGATGATACAAAATCGGGTCTCTTAGATGTAGTATGTGGCGTGCCACATGGTTCAATACTTGGACCGAAATTATTTTTGATATATATATATATATATATATATATATATATATATATATATATATATATATATATATATATATATATAAATGATTTGTGTAATGTTTCTAGTACAATCAAATTTATACTGTTTGCGGATGACACTACTATATTTTATAGCGCCGATAGTCTAGAATCGATTAGTAATACAATTGGTCATGAGCTGAATAAACTGCACAATTGGCTTGGCTTAATGTTAATAAAACTAATTACATGGTATTTGGAAAAGAAAGGGTTACTTCAGATATTGCAATAACAATAAACCAAAACATTATAGAAAGAGTCTATGAAAACAATTCTTTGCATACTTATCGATGATAAGCTTTCTTGGAAAGCACATGTTCAATCGGTAAATCCAAATTGGCTAAAACAATGACAATAATTTATAAAGGCTTTCTTAAAGGCCTCGGCATTGATTAATTTATACTTGTAATTTTTCTTGCCTCAAGGGCTAAATATTTTTTTGTTAAGCTTTAGAATGGCCTACATATTGCACTAAGAAACTGTAAAAATATCTTCGTTTTCCAAAAAATGTACAAAACATCTATACTTGATAGATACAAAAAGGATATTTTATTCTGAGACGTAATATGTTCATTGTATTATTTTTGGGTATATTTATGCGTTAATTATATGTGTTTTGTCAGTATGATACAAGGATTACTATATAAAAGGGTAAACATATAATTATATATATATATGCGTGTATGTGTGTATATGAATATAATGTATACATAATTATTTTTACAAATCAATACAACAGGGGAGAGTACACATACGTTTAGACTTCAATTATCTCCGTTTCCAGCATAATAATTTTATTATAGCACACTATGATTTTTGCTATTAATCTTTAAAATATGCATGATTTAAATGAGCATTGTCTAGAAATGTTCTGCAGTAGCAATGTATGTATATACACTGCATATATGTAATGTTGGAAATAAAGGTATTATTATATATATATATATATATATATATATATATATATATATATATATATATATATATATATATATATATATATATATATATATATATATATATATATATATATATATATATATATATATATAATACATACAGACATAGATAGACAAACACACACACCGAGAGCCAGAGATAGATAGAGGGGGGAGAGGGAGGGGGAGGGAGGAATGGAGGGAGGGAGGGAGCGAGCGAGGGACTATATTCATCATTTGACTGCGAACAACAAATACATAACGTTGGTTTGGCGTAGAGGCTCTGCTCTCAATATAGGAAACCGTTAGTGCGGTTTTAAAATACACCCACATCATTCGCGTTTACGCTGTTTCTGTTGTTGATTGCGTCTGGGTATGTAAGATATGAAGCAACGTTCAACTCGTGTTGCATGCCTCGAGTTTCACCAGTTCTTCGACCAGACAGCTTGATATCACTCCAAATGGACCCTGCTTGGGTGAGTACTACGCCTTTTTTGGTAAACGCTGATATTAACGTCAGATCAATTAATTATGCATTCTCGCTCATTGGGCATTGAAACAAAATATGTATGGATGCAACCATGCGTTTTCGACTTTCAATGTATTTTTTTATTCTTTGTCTTCGTCCGGAACAAAGAGAAAAATTGGAATATGTTGCTATCAACTATGATTTATGATCCGTTCGTACACATAGTGATTTTTTTGCGTTTAGTAAGTAATTCAGACCAGATCACAGGTGCTACAGTCCGACACTATGTGGAGAACAATCAGCATGTTCAACTGCAGTGCAAATGCTCTTTCTAAGAAACAAGTTCTTCCGTTCGACATTGGGAATAAATCATCATAGAAATGTTATACACAAACATTGCATTATCAGGTGTGTCATTCACACTCGTGTCAATATTTCTAAACATGACAGTTCACATCAGTGATCAAGTACTTGTAAATGTAGGAACTAACTAAGTGCAACTACAAGACTTATCAAGTGCAAATACAAGTACAAATACCTTGAAATTGGTCTAGTACAAATACAAATCCACGTACATTCGCACAGACGTAGTAATCAACGATTAGCATCCACAACTCTATTTACATATATAAGTATGCGTAATACTTATAATTGACGTTATAATTTATTGTAGCATTACATTATTATTATCACATTAATACACATTATAAAATCCCATGTAGCTTAGTCGTGCACATCACTTGACATGTACTTGAAATAAACTTGACATGTACTTGAAAGTTTTTTGAAAAGAACTTGACCCAAACACTTGTTCACACGTTGGTCAGTGGCTATGTACAAACAAACCAAGAATTGTGATAGTTCAAGTTACTGATGGGTGTCATACATGTTTTCTGCTGTTCAAGGAACTTCCTAAAAGTGATTGTTTGCGGGTGTGGCGATAACTGTGTGTCAGCTTTAAAGGAACGGGTTGACTTGAGTGACAACGGGTTGACTTGAGTGACAACGGGTTGACTTGAGTGACAACGGGTTGGTTTGAGTGACAACGGGTTGACTTGAGTGACAACGGGTTGACTTGAGTGACAACGGGTTGACTTGAGTGACAACGGGTTGATTTGAGTGACAACGGGTTGACTTGAGTGACAACGGGTTGACATTAGTGATAATGGGTTGACTTTAGCGGCGAAGTTAATGACAACGGATTGACCTTAGCGACGGGGTTGAAGGTAACGACACCGGGTTGAAGGTAACGACCTCGGGTTGAAGGTAACGACCTCGGGTAGTGTCCCTGGGCGTCTCTTTACGTTAACATGGTCGGTTAGGGACGAACATAGACCAAACCCAGTCAGTTCAACGCCCCGTCCACTTCGGGACGCCCCGGCACATGGCGGGTGGTGATTAGTCCACACCGACAAAATGTGGTTTTCAATCTGGCCTGCGGCCAACACGGGATGGCTTACCAGTGATAGCAACACAATAATTAAATAAATTAATTAATAAGAACTACGTTGCACAAACACAGACAAAGATACAAACACACGCACACTCACACATCAACACACGAAACATGCAAGCACACAAACACAAATCCGAAGTACAATCACACATCGGGTCAATCACGGCTGGTGAACGTCGCATTGTTTCGACACGATGCGATGCTACTGCCCGTCGTTGGGGGGCCCAAGAGAGGACCGCCGGGTGATTAGAGGACATCCAGCTGTCAGTGACCAGTGGCTAATCAGCTACTTGCTTTCGGCGACAGCTGTTTGTCCGCAGTAGTTCCATCCCCGGGGACAAACCAGGGAGATTAACCCAGGGAGATTAACCCAGGAGATTAACCCAGGGAGATTAACCCATGGTAACGGGGCAAGTGGCCACGGACCGACGGGCAGCAATCACCGTATAACATTGGGCAACGAGTTGTAATGAAAACATTAATAGTATTTCTTCAAACGTAAGAACGTAACGGCTTATAGCAGCGCTAAGTAAAACAATAGTGCATGATTCATTATCACAAATGACGATGCATAAATTGAACACAGTATCTACTGACTGTGTAAATGGCAGCGGTGTGGATATGTTTAACGGCAAAATTGGCTGATGTAGAAATTGCGTACTATAATAACTTCGCTCTATGTCGATGGAGCAGTTTTGCGCGACATACGAGAGGAAAACGTAGACTTAGATAAATATTCGTACTATCGATAAGCTAATGTCTTCTTTGTCGACTTACCATCTGGACCGTCTTGCTTTAGTTGTGAATCTTGTTAAATCTTGAACTTGTTAAACTGATACTCAACTCATACATTAAAATGACTTAATCAGTTTCAGAAAACGATGAGTCATCGCCTCCAGACGAGACAGAAACTTTATAGTGAAGACAGTCGCCGAGAACTATAGCCAGTCTGAGAACAATACATATACACATACATACATATATGCATGCGTGCATGCATACATACATACATACATACATACATACATACATACATACCTAAATACATATATGCATGCATGCATGCATGCATGCATGCATACATACATACATACATACATACATACATACATACATACATACATACATACATATCATATATGAGCATATCTCACTCTCATTCGATTTATTCTATAATATATGGTTGCACAGTTTGGGACCAACATTTAAAAAGAGACATTAAAGCAATCGAAATAATTCAACGAAGAGCTGCACTTTTTGAAAGGCGACTACGACTACCAGAGTAGCGTCACACACTTGATCGAGGAACTAGGCTGGTCAGACCTCGCTTAGAGGAATAGGAACTTCAGATTAATACTAATGTATAAAGTCGTCCATGGACAAACTGCTGTTCCGGCCTAAAACTAGTACCTGCTGACAGACGCACACGCTCGAATCACCCTTACGTGTACAAACACGTAAGAACCAACACAGAAGAAGACATCAATTCATTTCCACCCGCACCTTCCCTGTCTGGAACATCCTGGAGGCGCAATTGTTTGACGCTCAGAACACATCCACATTCACAAAATACTGATACCATTGGCGCGATACCCAGTTGTAGTTTGCCAATTAATTAAGAGAATTAGAAACGGAACACTTGTGACGGAGATTCAGCTGGACAGAGACAACGGATGCAGAATGGTAATGCTATAGGCACGAGACGTCTGACCGAAGCCCAGGGTTATTTGTGTGGGATCTCGGTCATCGTATAGTGACACATTTTCGCGACAATTGGTGGTGTGTGGACAACTGAGACATGTATTTTGGTACACATTCACATACATCGAAACAGATACGTATGAGTGAGAGAGTCTACTTACGTGCGTGACCTATCGTCACGATCTTTAACTTGGTGGCGTGGAAGTCGTCTCCGTCGGCCGCCTGGTCGGAGAGCGTGCCGTCCATCCGTAGGTACGGATGCAGAGTCTCGTTCAGTATATCCGGGATGTTTTGACTCGTGATGTTAGGTGGCGCCTTCAGTCGCAGTTTCTGTAAAATTTCAGCTTTGATCAGCTCGAGTCGCCACCTCTTTATATCCTGACGCTCCTCACAACGAGTGCAGTTTTTAGGCCACGGGGTCCGACCACCGGACGCACCCCTTGCCCCCGCCCGTCTGGTCGAGTCGAGCCGCACGGCCTGTCCGCGTCGTCTGCGTCCCTGCTGCACCACCCGCTCGGCCTGGGACCGCCGCTCCGAGTACGGCCGGCTGCCGCCGGCCCGAGTCCGGTATTGGTCGAGGCGTCGCGCGCGGGTCTCCGTCCCCGTCGCTCGCTGCATGGCGACGACAGCCACGGACGCAGCGAACACCAGCAGATGTAGTCTCATTGTGTGGCAGGCTCAGTGCGCGAGAGCGCGTGCCATTGCACGCACGTGCATGCTGGAGACCGGCTGCTGGGTCTGTGCAACAGCTGCGGCCGATGGACGCCGAATGATGTCGTCGTTGTCCGTCGAGCAATGGACGTTGTCACATCTGTATTGCGCAGTCTCCGTTGTCGGTTGCGCAAACTTGCAGCCGTGCGTGTTACGTGTCTGTGTGACTGTTCCAGTGCACGTTGTCCGAACGAATTGCTGTCAGCGCGTTTATATAGCGGCAAGCGTTCTGCTCAGCTGTTTGATTAATCTCGCTGATCTAACGGCGGCCTCGTCTACTCACCGCCCTCTCTCTTTCGCTCCGGGATATCAGATGTTGCTCAACTGGCCGCGGCCTGCTCTTCAGAACGGGGCCTCTTTACGATGACGCTATATCTATGTATGCGCACGCGCACTTTCACACTATTCTTCCACAAGCGCAATGGTTGGTTGCGCCACGTCCGAATTTAATTCCAGGACAGTGAGTTGAAGAAGTCATTGCTTTACTTTCAAAGGTACGCCGTATGATTGGTTTTATTATTGGGGAGACCGGATCTAGTTGGTACAATTTTCAGTGAAAGTCACCTTTGAAAAAAGTGTGTTAGATACATTATTTCTCTCAACGTATACATCAGATGTGTCATTAGTGTTAATAAAATGTACCGTGCCAATGATATTCCATATTGTAGTTGTATATAGTATATAGTAGATGTGTGAAATTTCCCGGGCCCGGTCGACTGTAACAACTAGCCTCTTAAACTGGGTAAGTTGTTATATCATACAAGGAACGTTGTTACAGCAAAGAACGTGTGGTTCACAAAGCAAGTGTCAGTCGTACGTGTTACATTTATTACATTAATTGGATTATACACGTTTATGCATCTTATACACAGTGTGCATAACAATGTAGGTGTTCACAGGTCCAAGTTGTTATTACAAAAGAAATTTTAAATTTATAGAGTGAGATAAACGACTAATCTCACTGCATTGACTGAACCCATATTTGTGAATTTCACGTTGCCATTTATTTGAAGATGGACTTAGCACATTTATATGTCGCAACCATTAGCAGACTTGTATATATATATATATATATATATATATATATATATATATATATATATATATATATATATATATATATAGAGAGAGAGAGAGAGAGAGAGAGAGAGAGAGAGAGAGAGAGAGAGAGAGAGAGAGAGAGAGAGAGAGAGAGAGAGAGAGAGAGAGAGAGAGAGAGAGAGAGAGAGAGAGAGAGAGAGAGAGATGTTGACGACTATAGCGAGAGGGAGGAGGGATACATAGAGAGAGGAGGGAGAGAGATTCTCCAAGAGAGAGAGAGAGAATATGTAGTCAATATTCTATGTATTTTTTTATAGACTATTCAATATGATTTTTGCGGACATGGTTATAGAATTTGTAATTTCTATTGTCTTCTATACCATATTTTACTATGCTCTGTAGAATCTATGAAACTCTATACAAATTGAGTAGACATAGTTGCAGAGATTATATAGTATTATATTTTGTTCTAGTCAAAATATCCTATGCTCTGTAAGTTTATATAGATTTCTATACTTTTTTTTTTTTTTTGCTAAGGGAGCTGTCATTTCACTGCATTATACTATGTACTTGCCCACATGTCGCGTGTTGAATAATCGAATAATTCTTGTTATATATAATGCACGTGAACCGAGTTGACTGATGAGTTTCCCGAGTCGCGAAGTGACGGTTATTTGTCGTCATTATCCGCCCTCAATCGCGACCTGAATGACCCTGATGACAGGCGTGCACATCAATCAGTAGCGGCACGTAAGACGTCGCCGAGTGACGACGTATGCCGTCAGATAAGACGCATTCGCCGACAACGCCTGTCAAACACGTGACGGACGGTCGCAGGAGGGCGCTGATCGCGTGCCTCGCGCCACTACGTCAACGTCAGTCGGTGGATTGCGTTAAATGGAACAAGCAGAACGGTGACGAATGGCGACGACCAGGACAAGCGGGTCAGATCATTGTTTCTCGTCCGGGAGCGTTCATAGATTCTACAGATCATTGTTTTATGTCCGGAGACAGTATTTTCAAGGATTCCATGCTGATTATCCCGAAAACTAAATTGTAGGATTTGACGACAAGACAACAATCAAAGTGTATAGGTTTTATTATAACCGGATTGCTACTTTGAACACAGTGCGGAATAGCCTGGCTCACCCTTAGCGTTGTTTTAACGAGAAAAACAATGATACTCTGTAGCCAATTTCATGCATGGTAAAATGAAGTGTACACAGAATGGTCGTTGTTAACGTAAACACACACACGCACACGCACACGCACACATACATATATACATATATGAGGTTAGGGGAGACCGGGGCTAGTTGTTAAACATTTCAGTTAAGGTAGCTTTTTGTGAAAAGTATGTTAGATGCATTATTTCTTTCAACGTATACATTAAGTTTATTATTTGTGTTAATAAACTGCCCTGTGAGGGGGCAAATTATTACATTACACGGGGCAAGTTGTTACAGCAAAGAACGTGTGGTTCGCAAAGCAAGTGTCACTCGTACGTGTTACTTTTATTACACTAATTAGATTATACACACTTATACATCTTATACACATTGTGCATAACAATGTACAGGTGATCACAGCTTAGTTACCAAATTAGTTTAGTTACCAAAGAGGACTCATTCCTCGGATTCTTACATAACAAACAATTATGAATGGAATATGAATTATTTAGTGGACTATACATGAAATAGTGAATGGAAATGTATATGTAATGCGACTTGACTGTAATGCTACTTGACTGAATGATACACGCACGTACGCATTCAGGCACACGCGCACAAACACCCACATTTCAACTAATCGTGCAAAGGGCTATGCCATAAAAAATTATAAATTGCCATCCAAGACAAAACACCCAGATGGCAAATGGACGAGGAAGCCATTGGCTTATCGACAGTCCAACCATTTCTCATCCAAGTGTAGCCCGCCCTTCTGAGATACATGTTAATTTCGTTCGACGTTGCAAGAGTTAACAGTACTGGTTATAAATCTAGGCTTCACAAGTGAAATAAAGCGTTCACACGTCGTGGTTCAATACGTTTTGTTCTTTCAATCACTGTCCGCACACATCTCGCTGACTGAACCATCAGTGCGAGCCGCCCGAACGTTGTTACACCTGTAACAAAAAATTTGCAGTTGAACGCAAGTGGACGATAACAAATCCTTTTTTTAGTTTAACTTGTACTTGGCATCACCCCTCATACTATGTAGTAGACAAGTTTCAAGCTTTATCCAAGAAACCTAAAAAGTGGCTGCTTGACATGATATTATGTGGGCATACCCAAACAATTTTAAGTGACTCGTCGAGTATACGATGACAGTGAATACAGATCGCAAATGTATCATTTTATGTATATTTTACTCGCCTAATGAGTAATGAATTTAGCAATTTCAAAGCAGGGGATTATATTCTTGAACGTCGCAGTTGGTTGTTGGGTTTTAAAACAATTCAAATGTTCGTCTGCCATTTGGTAATCGATGACCGCATCAAAATATAAATAATAGTTCCGTCGTCATCGCATGTTGTAATAATAACGTATAATAACGTAGCTTAATAGCGTAAACAAATAGTTCCGTCGTGATTACGCGGCCGTTCGATTATGAAATCACAACTGCGCCATTGAATTGGATACAACATATTGAAGGCGTGAGTAATAATACATGTTATCCTTGTGACGCGTCAACACCACATTCTGGTATATACTGCGGCGCTACACGAGATATATTGTGGTCGTGATAAAGGCATGTGATAGCCGCATTATTGTCCATGCATATATATAGGTTTCCGAGTGCTTCTGAAGAAACTATAGTGCAGACTATTATCAATGCAGCTTCTTCCCAGGAACAATTCCACAATTTCCTTCGTTTTCCTTACTTTGATATCTGTTATATTTCATTTGTTTGACTATTCGTGCGCGAGCACATACTTTTCCAATCTGAAGAATGAACTCCTATGCTATGACAAAGAAAATAACGACGAAGAGCAGTAACTCTTGCCGTAGGTTGCAGATCATTAGTGTTTTTCCATAGAAACTAACGCTAGAAGTCGGTCAGGCAATTCCACAATTTGCGCAAAGTTTCGATTCGGTTTTAGTACAAACTATAAACTTTGATTGCTATTTTTTCATCGACTTGCATAATAATATAATCGACCTACATATCCATGTCATTAAGCCTGTGTGCAGAAGAAGTGACGTCATCCGCAAATTTCCCCTTTTTTCCTGTTCATAACTAATTTGTAAAGGGCGCTGAAAGCTTCAAAGGACAACAGTGTCAAAATCGATGGTCTTTTAGTCGTTGCAATATGAACCCGGAAGTAAAATAATATGAACCCGGAAGTTAAATAGTATGAACTAGGACGTAAAATAATAATCACATGTCAGGTTAACATTTATTTTTCATCGGTATTTCATGAATGTTTGCGCTTCTTATGGCATATAAGATGTGCGCGGGCGATTTCGGAGTCCCGACGTCTACCACCAGACAAAACATAAATTCTGTCTAAATAACATTTCATCGTTCACCATCGGCCACCAAACATCTAACATTTTTTCAGGATGTCCTGCTCAAACAAGTCATACGGGCTGTTTACCAAGTCGGAGCCTGGATTGTCTAACATCAAGTAAATCCTATGATGCCTGCCCAGAAGACTTTGGTTGGACGAAGATCAAAAACGTTTTTGACACGTATCCATTTGGGTGACATTTCCTGGCGGGTCAGGTGCTCTTTTGTGAAGACAACTGCTGCAATTACAAATGTATAAAACATATATGGAATGCACCGCATTATAAAAGAGCAAATGTGACATAGACTATTGTCACATTGATATGTTGACGCTCCTTGCTTTAGTAATTCCATATGTGACATTATTGACGTTTGGATGTATTGCATATTCAATTCATTGCATGTCTTAGAAAGCAGTGTCATTCAAATAATGCATTCACATTCACCATGTGAATGCTTCAGTTCATATGTGATGCTGCAAATTGTGTACTGCGCTAGAAATGTACGATCGTAAACTTGTCATAAATCACACTACCATGATGTTACACACTAAAAGATGCGAAAGCATTCATGTAACACCAATGCAAAATAACGCTTAAATTTTTTTATGGTATAACTTTCACGGAAAAATCTGGGGTCATAATGTTACTGTCCTCGGCTCAATATCGCCAAAATTTTAGCGCCCCCGGGGTGGTCCGAACATATTTGTTTTGGGCGTGGGTCCCTTTTTAAAATCAATAAGTATCAAAACGTGGTGCCTTTGTCATCCAAGGAACTATAATCGACAAAAGGTGGCCGAACCGCTCTGACTAACAGGAGTTCACCGTTCACTTTTTTTACAAGGAGCTGTCCCCAGTAGACGTGTATGGATGGCTGTGATTGAAATACCTTAGATTTAACCAGATTTAACAAGATTGCCATCTCGAACAACAAGTTCCAGATGGCAAGTGGACAAGGAAGCCATTGGCTTATCGAGAATCCAACAATTTTCTCATCTATGTGTAGCCCGCCCTTATCAGATATCTGTCAATTCCATTTTTAAACATATTCATACTACTAACATTGACACAATCATTTGGCAGTTTGTTCCATTCATTTATCGACCTCTGTGTGAAAGAGTACTTTCTCATGTCCAACCTGCACTGCTCCTTAACTAATGCTGCTTTGTGTCCTCTGGTTCTATTGCCTTCTTTAAGTTTGAAGAACATATTCCTATCAACATCCTCATAACCGTTCACTATTTTAAACACTTCTATTTGGTCTCCTCTTAGTCTCCTGGTCTCTAGTGTTGTCAAACCACATTGTAATAAGCGACTTTCGTAACTAAGGTCTCTCAATTCTGGAATCATTTTAGTTGCTCTTCGTTGTATTCTTTCTAGCTTGTCTATGTCTTTTTTACGATATGACCTCCATGCTTGAGTACAATATTCCAAATGTGGTCTAACTATTGCTTTGTACAGGGGTACAATTAGATGTTTCTCCTTATACGTGATAGTTCTCCTAATTAGCCCTAGAATTTGATTTCCTTTCGAAGCAGCAATCCCACATTGCTCTGAAACTGTCATGTCAGCATTAAATGTTACTCCTAAATCCTTTTCTTTTGTGGTTCTACATGGTACAGCATCCCCCATTTTATATTCCTCGTCCATATTTCCATATCCTATGTGTATACATTTACACTTCCCAAAATTGAATAACATTTGCCATTTTTCTGATCATTTAATTAATTTTTCTAGATCAACCTGTAAACTTTGTTAATCTTTACCATTAGTAACCTTTCTGAATTCTTTTGTGTCATCTGCAAATTTGAGTACTTTGCTAGATATGTCATCCTCCAAATCATTTATATATATTAAAAACAGTATAGGGTCTAAAACTGATCCCTGTGGTACCCCACTCAAAACAGATTTCCAGTTTGAAATCTCACCATCTACTATTACTCTCTGTCTTCTGTGTGTAAGCCACTTTTCTATCCAGTTGATTACATCATTACCTATGCCATGGGCTTTTAGTTTAAGTAACAATCTTTGATGTGGCACTTTATCGAAAGCTTTCTGAAAATCTAAGTAGACAACATCCACTGGTGAACTGACATCTACCCACTTTGTAATTTCTTCCAAAAAAACATAAGAGATTGGTTAGACATGACCTTGCTTTTAGGAATCCATGTTGAAATGTATTTATTAATTTCTGTTTTACAAGGAATGTTTCGAGTAATTTACATATAACTGATGTTAAACTCACTGGTCTGTAATTGTCTGACTTCTTCCTCGATCCCTTCTTAAATAGCGGCGTAATGTTTGATTCCTGGAATGTGTCGCTTAGTATTTGAAACATGCTACTTTAGATCGTCGCGGAAAAACATAAAAATGCCTAGTTCCTAACCGCATAGCCAAAGTCTTAAGTCTTAAGTTAGCGTAGTCAACAACAGAACATAGTCGATGCTGATGCATTTCCTATATCAAACGATGAACAGTTCTCGCTAAATGAACGATTGTGCTGCTTTGGAAAAACGACGTGTTATACCTGGCATAGACACCAGTTAGAAGAGAAACTCACAGGCAACGCGGTGTGAACGAAATTGCCCACGTTCCTAAACAGCAGCATCTGGAGTCGATCCCCGGTCCTCTCAATTGGTAGTCCGGGGCTCTGCCGCGCTGCCTCGCCCCACTATACTGTCAATAATTGTACACGGATAAACATAATACACCCATGCCTAGTCATCTTTCGACGTCAACCGTGCGGTATTTCACACAAAATAAAATGCGCTTCGCGCGAAAGGGCAACGGTTATTTCCGACCATGCACCGCGCAATAAATGACGTCAACTGACAAAAACAAATTACGCAAGAATGGACCGAAATACGTCAGGTGTATGTTAGAGGTGTTGTTGATCTGGGAAACGAGGACATGTGGTTCGCGCCCGGAACTGATGACGCATGATAAACGAGGTGTGGTAAGAAATCCCAAGAACACCGTTAGATGTGCTGATATATGAGGCTATGACGATCCGCAGAATGTATTACGGTCGATACTGCACGTTCGTGAAATGTCGGCAAGAACAAAAATAGCAAGGCGTTGTATTAGTGTGATGACATAGCTAACATTACAGTTGAGTCTTCGGTCGGCAATAGATTTTTTATACATGGATATGTCCGGCATAACGATACAAAGACGCACTTGTCTAATGCGAAATTATATGCTGATTATGATAGAAAATATATCGCCGTACTTGTAGATTTTCTGAATAAATATACGTTGTATTCACGTCGTTTAAATATAAAAGGTTAGCATTAGCCAGCTTTTTACTCGTCAGGGCTGGTGTTCACGAGAGATTTACATTTATTTATCATTCCAAAGGAACGTTTATAAAGTTCATGTTCTAGTGGGAATGGCGTAGATTGGCAAACTGATTTACGCAGTACGATATAATATTTGTAGCTTGGATGCACAAACCCGAGTCTGAATGTGACGATAATTTAAATCGAAGCTGGTGCCAAATGGCCAGATAACAAGCGCTTTATACACGTATTTATAGATCGAAGAGTTGCTCTGACAAAGCTGTATTTACAGAGTACATGATCATAGATACCTGTCCGCCCAGGAAACGGTGTCAGTTAATAATAGTCTTGCAAGACAAGTTGTTTTCACCGGTTTGAGAGCAACTTCCGGTAGCGATTAAGGCGTGTTTGAATGCGACGTAATTCACTCGCCGTGCTGTTTTGCTTCGCATAATCTAGGTTGGTTTAGGTGTTTCTTCATTCGATTTCGCAATCCAATTAGTGAGACGACAGATGTCTATTAACGAACCCATGGTACGTCAGCAGCTGATAGTCGACGTCGCCAGCGAGTCGCTCACTGACAGCTGTATTCAGAATCTCGGCGCGGAGGCTTCGCGTAATCTGGGCCACTTCCGGCATCGGACGCTTCCGAGCTGTTGTAGCCTCTGCGCTGACATCGATAACTCATGTTTGGGAATTTCTTGCGGCAGAGGCATGAATTAAAGGTTCCTCGTCAATTCGATTTTTTTCGCTCGTCTAGTTTCAAAGTCATTTCAGGAAGCATCCAGTCGACTACGAAATGCTAACTTGTTTGAATTTTTTTTTTGTTTAGTGGTGGCGAAATCATCGGACAAAATGTTGCATTATTTTTTAACGGAACCGGTCAAAATTCTGCGACAAATGGCAAAGGCGATCCGACTTTGTTTATTATAACACAAGGTTATTCACACTTTCGCAAGTTACCCGATCTAACGATCAAAGATAATTATTTCGATGGTTTTACCAAACGCACGCAATGTTGATAATCACTAACATCACCGAATATTGGAAAACAGCAAATTAAGAGCAGCTTACATTGTCACAGTGTTACTACATCATGTCAGTTCACATTGTTACAGTGTTACTACATCATGTCAGTTCACATTGTCACAATGTTACTACATCATGTCAGTTCACATTGTTACAGTGTTACTACATCATGTCAGTTCACATTGTCACAATGTTACTACATCATGTCAGTTCACATTGTTACAGTGTTACTACATCATGTCAGTTCACATTGTTACAGTGTTACTACATCATGCCAGTTCACATTGTTACAGTGTTACTACATCATGTCAGTTCACATTGTCACAATGTTACTACATCATGTCAGTTCACATTGTTACAGTGTTACTACATCATGTCAGTTCACATTGTTACAGTGTTACTACATCATGTCAGTTCACATTGATACAGTGTTACTACATCATGTCACTTCACGTTGTTACAGTTTTACTACACCATGTCAGTTCACATTGCTACAGTGCTACTACATCATGCCAGTTCACATTGTTACAGTGTTACTACATCATGTTACTTCACATTGTTACAGTGTTACTACATCATGTCATACCTAATGGCCGCAATATAACCTTAATATTGGGAATGGCAGTGTTTTTTATTCTGCCATAGGTGTAATGATATAAATTATGAATGTGTTGTGTTGTATTGACCACGATATAGTAAAAAATAGAGACACTTCAGCTATTTTATAATGACTATTTTACTAATCAATCAATAGTTGATGTGCTTTTTCTTTCTTTTCAAGAACGATTCCATAATATAAAATGGTCGTGACATTTTACTATTCAGATTGGAACCAGTATGGTACATTATTGTAAAGTACACACATTCCAGATTTTGCTACATCTTAATTAATTATTGTTACATCTTAGCGTACTCTATGTTTTGTCACATGCGAAAAAGTGTGTACTGTTTTATACAGTATTATGTAGTTTATTTATGTGTAACAGGGCAAGTAGTTATAAGTATTACGCTTCATCTTGCCCTTTGTCGACAATTGCACAGTTCCATAACGTAATAATCGCTACTTTTATTACGTTTGTTTTGTTGAAATAAAGATTCATTTATTAAATTACAGGTACCGTTGTATTCAAGGGGCAAACTTTGACACGACATATACTTTGAGAAACCTACAGATTTCAAAGAAATGCACAACGATAAATGCAACGCAGTTTTAGAGTTGTTTTTGCATCGACGAGAGAGCCAAGAAACTGTTTTTCCCGATCGATCACAGGAATAATTCGCGTGACGCGGTAACACATGGAGCGGATATAATCAACTGCTACCTGATGCGAACGACGCGTTGCTCCACGAAGACACCAAAACGGCCAGAAATAGCGATGCCGCCTGAGGAATGCATCGACTGGCACGCGCTGCATACACGCACAACTGAGGTGCGCTGACGTATCGATATCTCGGGAGCCAGTTATTATCTAACCTCTCTCCCACACATTCCAGTCTTTCCCTATTTTTAGACAGCGAGCGATCCAACTCAGCTGATCCAGGAACCAACTCAGCTGATCCAGGAACCAACTCAGCTGATCCAGGAACCATCTCAGCTAATCCAGGAACCAACTCAGCTAATCCGAGAACCAACTCAGCTGATCAAGGGACCAACTCAGCCGATCCAAAGACCAAATCCAAATCAGCTGATCAAGGGACCAACTCAGCCGATCCAAGAACCAAATCAGCTGATCCAGGAACCAACTCGGCTAATCCATGAACCAGCTCAGCTGAGCAAATAAACAACTCACCTGATCCAGGAACCAGCTCAGTTGACCCAGGAACCAGCTCAGCTGATCCAACAACCAACTCAGCTGATCAAGGGACCAACTCAGCTGATCCAAGACCCAACTCAGCCGATCCAGGAACCAACTCAGCTGATCCAGGAACCAGCTCAGTTGATCCAGGAACCAACTCAGCTGATCCAGGATCCAGATCAACTGATCAAGGGATCAATTCAACTGACCAAGGGACCAACTCAACTGATTAAGGGACCAACTCAGCTGATCAAGGGACAACTCAGCTGATCCAGGAACCAACTCAGCTGATCCAGGAACCAGTCCAGCTTATTCTGTGAGCATGTGTGTGTGTGTGTGTGTGTGTGTGTGTGTGTGTGTGTGTGTGTGTGTGTGTGTGTGTGTGTTTGTGTGTGTGTGTGTGTGTGTGTTTGTGTGTGTGTGTGTGTGTTTGTGTATGTGTGTGTGTGTGCGTGCGCGCGCGTGCATGTGCGTGTCGTGTGTGTCGTGTTTGTCGTGTATGCACGCATGTATGCATGCATACATACATACATACATACATACATGCATACACACACATACACACATACATACATACATACATACATACATACATACATACATACATACATACATACATGCATTATGGTCAGATCCATATTAATATAAAGGTCCAATCGGGAAATAAACATAAAAAGACAAACTTCAACAAAGGCAAATATAAAGAGATAAGAACATATTTTACAAAATGTATATAGATTGGAATAACTTACTGACGTACAAGACTGCAACACAATGATGTACACTTTAAAAAGAGATGAGACTGACGGTATTATTGAGGACGAAGAATATAAAATGTGGAATATTATATACTACACGTATAGAACCACCAAAGGAAAGGACGTTGGAGGAACAGTTGGTGCTGACATGAAGGTTTCAGAGCTACGTGGAACGGCTGCTTCAAAGAGTAATCAAATTCTAGGGCTAATTAGGAAAAATATCACACATATGGAGAAACAGCTAATTGTACCCCTGCACAAAGCAATAGTTAGGCTTCATTTGGAACATTGCATACAAGCTTGGGGCCATGACGCAAGAAGGACATAGGTAATCTAGAAGGGAATACAACGACGAACAACTAAGCTGAACTGCGAGAACTGCGATACTTTAGTTATGAAAGCCGCCTAATATAATGTGGTTTTATAACTGGAGACTGGGGACTAAAAGGATCCGCCAGGGATGGTAATAATATATCACTGTGCTGGGGAAAACTCTGGATTGACAAGTAATTTGGTGCATCCCCAGTTTGAAACTGTCCACCCCGCCACGAACATTGCAAGCAGACTTCTCTTCTCCATGTCAACTGTAATCACGCACCCCTTGGCAAATCCCTGGCCTACTTGGCGTGTGCCTCTTTCCCAGGTCCAGGACACAGTTTTCCTGCTATTCGAAGACTATATCCTGGGTCGAATATCATAATCCCGGACGTCGCGAGGCCGCAGCCACGTGTCAAGTGCCTGGTGCACCAAAATGTGGTGTCTGACGAGTGGAACAGATCGGCCGTCCACGTTTCCAGCGGAGTTGTCTTGGCGTGTGTGACGCAACCAAGCCGTTTTTAGACGTTTGCCGTGTCATCCTCACATGCATGTTATGTATCAGACAGAAACGAAAACAAAAACACATCTTTCATTTTTTTTTAGTTTTGTCAGCTGTGTGGTTTTTTGATGATATGTGGAACGAATGCCAGAAACCCGGCTAAAGATATATGGAACATACGTAGTGACAACCGTTCTATATTAAGAGTATTATGTGGCGAACTGTGTCCTAAAGTAAGTATGTTTTACAGAAGTGTACACTCCTTGAATTATTTTGTTGTCACCAGTTATGTTGTTAATATAAGTTTACTATCTCGTGCACGCATGTTACCGCATGACTATACACGCATTCAATTGCGAGTAGAGTGTTACATAACATAACAAATTCTATAGAAAAAAGATCAACAACCATCATAATATTGGCAGCAAAACAAGCCGTATTCTGGCATTATTCCACGGAGTTTCAATGTCGGAATCGGTGTTTTTTCCAACTTACAGTCGCACGCTCTCACTAAGTGACATCAATGCAAACATTTGGTTAGTTTAACAAGATTTAACAAGATTGTTTAGACAATTATCGACGTTAACTCGGCATGATCGTCTTTCCATCTCAACACGTCTGCCACGTCCGCTTCACGACATTCCTCAATGTAGTCCTCTGTCATCCCCTGTAGTACATTTGCCATCCACCGTGAACCTCCATACACTTCATCCATACACTTCATCCATATACTTCATCCATACACTTCATCCATACACTTCATCCATACACTTCATCCATACACTTCATCCATACATTTCATTGTCCTCCTAACGTATAACATCCCGAACCACGGCAGTCCGATTCTTCTCATATGCTCACCACACTCACCTCCTGTCTTATGTCTTCAGTTCGTCTTCTCTCTCTCAAAGATATACTCGAAATTCAAATCAACATTCTCATCTCCGTTTTCTCAAGTATTCATTCTTCATTCTGGCGCATGGCCGACGTCGCTGACCCTTGTCAAGACTTTAAACATGGTGCAAACCACCACCCGAAAGATTTATTTTAATGTTAAGTTTCTTGCTTACACACCCACCCACACATTACACGTACGCCTATTTACACACACCTTAATACACACCCACATTTGCACACACATTCTCTCTCTCTCTCTCTCTCTCTCTCTCTCTGACACACACACACACACACACACACACACACACACACACACACACACACACACACACACACACACACACACACACACACACACACACACACACACACACACACACACACACACACACACACACACACACACACACACACACACACACACACACACACACACACACACACACACACACACACACACACACACAACACACACACACACACACACACACACACACACACACACACACACACACACACACACACACACACACACACACACACACACACACACACACACACACACACACACACACACACACACACACACACACACACACACACACACACACACACACACACACAGTTTTCTTTAATAAAGGTGTGATGGGTCAGTGCAATATACAGTAGAGTATATAACATGACAAGAATCTGCGAACATTTATACTGACGTCGTCCGATCACACATCGACTTCCCATGCACGCCTCGTTTAAAGTGCAACGTTTCCGAGGACTGGAATCAAAGCTAGAACTGGCACGACCGAGTCAGCCAAGGAACACGCGTCGTTGTCAATCAACATTTTCACCGAAACAGTCACGATGTGTTCACCACTGTTTAAGCGCCAACGGAGACGACTGACAAGCCGCCACCCATGCAACAGAAGGTGGCGGCGTGCAGGCACCGGGTTACTTTCCCGATAGCGTCACCCCTAATAACGACGCCAGCCCGACTGACGAGTTCATCGCGTTCCGACGTAAGACGCCTGACACGCTGACAACGAGTCGGGCCGGCGATAGTCGAATTTCATAAATGTCAGAAGTCGTGCTCGTGTTATGACGCTCGAAGAATAAAGACGAGTTCACATACAGAAGAAGAGTGGCAATCTTCCAACAGCAACCGATCATAACCATAAGCTTACCACAAGCCGGTATATCTACACTTTGATGCCTCGCATCTGACTGTATCGTTTATACCTGGACAGCTTGATGCCTCATAGCCTGACCAGAAAGTTTAAGTGGAAGAAATGCTGAAGGTGAACCAAGAATAGTTCTCGTTCCATGCCTTTGTATTTGGTTACACTAGATATTACAATCAAATGGACCACCAGTAGCTGCATCGTTGGACAGTCTGACAAATCAAGCTGTCATCAACATTACAATGAACAAGAATCATGGTGAAAATTGTGTTGCCATTGTGACTTAAGTTTGACTATATCACAATATGTAATCAATATAGCTGTGGTACATTCGAACATCTTAACAGAGATTGTATTTGGAAATAGTTGTGTACTAATGTTGCATGGAAAGTAGCGTTTCCTCGCAACATACATGATTCCACCCCAGCCAATATATTTATTGTATTAAACCGCTGATTATGTTATATGCGATTGGGTTAAGCGGAATCCACTGTACATTTGGCCACATTTCGTCAAGATATCTACGATTTACCTGCCTTTCCAGCAGACCTATCACGCAGCGTGTGAGCGAACTAAAGATCGGGTATGACGCCTCAATGCCGCATATTAGGCAACGCAGGGTACTGTCACAGTATCACGATCGTATGCACTTGCTGACAAACACCAGCTGTTTCCAGTAAATGTAAATATACAAATACCAATTTGGTGATGCCTTGTTTCCTTGGCAACCGTAGAGCCGAGATCTGGAAATAGCGTGGTTCACAGAAACAGAGGAACTGCGAAAAAGCTGCCACACACGTTGACGGTTGAATAGCAGAAATCCCCGGTTTGACTGTTTGTGACACTGCGATGACGCACGAGAAATATATATTTTATTTATAACACCCTTGATGGGTGTGTGGCACACTCGACCAGGCTATGAAGATAATTCCGGACACACGCACGCACACACGCACGCACACGCGCCCGCGCGCACTGCCTTTGTAGTGAGTGAGAAGGTCGTTCTGCTCAGAGTAAAAATACCGTTCTGCTCAGAGTAAAAATGTATCGTTCTGCTTCGAGCGTTGCATATGGTTAAAAATAATGGATCACTGGAACCGCAGTAATAATGTTCAGAAAGTCCAAATATGTAGAAAATACAGAACAACTCACAATCCCCAAAAATGTGACAGTTTAAATGACAACCATTTTGATTCAAAATCTTACTTTCATATATGTCACTCAGCACACGGTAGGTCATCTTATTCGTTTGAAAGGCTGCCGGCAAATATGATTACGGTATATCATCGGTCGTCCACATGACTAGACGGCATGGTCTTACTTTTATCGTACTTCCGAAATGTCTTTGTTTATACATGTTCACAAATTACTTATATCATTTGTATCAACCTTAAATTCGTCGTTCATCTTAATTACACCAGTGAAATAAAATCGGTTGACGAGAGAGACGATTGTTCGGTACTCGCGCTAATTAAGAGTGGCAGCGCAAAAAAATTAACAGTGCGACCTCTACGTTGGAGGTCGTGTGTTTGACCTCTGCGTTGTAGGTCGTGTGTTTGACCTCTACGTTGGAGTTCGTGTGTCTAGCATTCTTGTCTGGATAAGACATGGCGAGATGTTTTTGCTCCGGGTCTCAACAAGGGTATTTGTATCTGTTGAACCCACACGTGGAATGTCCTTAAGTTTGTTGAATATTTCCAAAAGAAAACTAACATTTCTAGGCATTCACATCAAAGAGTGTTTACACTATGCAACTGTCGTTGTAGAGATTTCGTCGGATAATTGTGGTTGGTTAATTCTAAAACCTTATAATATATATATATATATATATATATATATATATATATATATATATATATATATATATATATATATATATATATATATATATATATATATATATATATATATATATATATATATATATGTATATATATATATGTATATATATGTATATATATATATATATATATATATATATATATATATATATATATATATATATATATATATATATATATATATATATATATATATATATATATATATATATATATATATATATATATATATATTTATATAATATCGAAACAACGTCACTGTTCATTCACACATTTTAACACAATAACGCAAGTTAACATGCACCCGTGTGTAAGCCCTTGTTTTTATCAGCATTTTGTTTGACAGGTTCATATTCCCCTAATGGAATTATTTTAATTTCGCTCACTCCACATAGTATCTGGTCACTCAGCTGTAGAAATAGACAGTGGTGGATATACATATGAACGAATAGTTTTTTCGCAGTAATTGCCTTCAGCGGTCCTAAACTAAATCTAAACTCTTGTAATTATCCATCATTTTGCCATGCTAACTTAGCTAGCAGAAGAAAATGCCTTTTAAAAAGGTACGAAATGCATCGGAGTCCCGTTTCACAGAACAAGGACTCTTCTGTATAAAGCACAATAGGCACGCACGCACGCACGCACGCACGCACGCACGCATGGACACAAAACCACAACACTGATTATAGTTAATTAATATCATATGAAAGGATCAATTACGTGAGCAAACCATGGAGACGTCACATAATGATTGATCCTTTGTTTGCCTCAAAAATCCGTTGTCACTTGTGGCTACTATTCAACTTTATTGCAACTTCTATCTACAAAAACGAGGTCTAATAGCGAGGTCTAATAGCAGCAATTCCTTCGTGTTAAACAAAATCTGTCTAGAATTCAATTACACTGACATAGGCACACTAATTAATATAGCAATGTATGTAATTTGTTTCTTCTGGGTGCTTATAAACATGCATTTTGTGGGCATTTTGTCACATTAACAACTGCGTTAAATCATGAAACGTCATCAAATAAACCTAAAACGCAGTGTTATTCATAGAGTATTAGACCTTCTTAGTATTTCAACTACAATGTGTCAAAACCCGATGGTTAATCAGTGGGACACGGTAGTGTAGCGGTCAGAACGTTTACTGTCCTTACAACGAAGTAGATCTTCCGGTTTTTTTTTGCAATGTTACTTTGCACATCTGCATTTCTACTGTTCTTCTCCACCCTTGGTCCTCTGTGGGTCAGAGGCACATCATTTAGTTTGTTCTTCTCCACACTTGGTCCTCTGCGGGGCAGAGGCATATAATTTAGTTTGTTCTTCTCCACCCTTGGTCCTCTGTAGGTCAGGGGAACATCATTTAGTTTGTTCTTCTCCACCCTTGGTCCTCTGTGGGTCAGGGGCACATCATTTAGTTTGTTCTTCTCCACCCTTGGTCCTCTGCAGAGCAGGGGCATATCATTTAGTTTGTTCTTCTCCACCCTTGGTCATCTGTGGGTCAGGGGCACATCATTTAGTTTGTTCTTCTCCACCCTTGGTTCTCCGCGGAGCAGGGGCACACCATTTAGTTTGTTCCGCCTTCTCGACGAGTCGTCTCCATCCATCGCGACATTATGCCATTCTTTCCACTCTCGGCTATTCACATCTGCCTGTTCGAGACCTCTCTTTTAACACTGTCCCTCCATATCCATTTTTATCTTCCTCTTCTCCTTTTACGACCCTCCTCTGTTTTTCATATTCTCTGTCTAACTCATTCTGTTGAAACTACTCAATTAACAACAAACATAGAATAGCAGCCCCATCCAGGGCCGTTAAAATGATTAAATATTGATAGTCAATACAAAAACACACAATGCCAGTGGAACTGAACGTGCTGCCACCTATCATGCTCTTTAGTACCTCGGTTGATTCGCCACCTCGTGATTATAACCTGAAACACAGCAATACCTGTACTGTCCTCTACCGGGTTGTTTCGGCGCAATTACAATGTTTACTTCCGGACGAAAGAAAATATAAACGACGGGTTTTGTCATCTGTAAACACAAGCGTCAACATAGGCATAGTTAACTAGGTTTATCAACAGCATGACATCGATGCAACCATTTAGTGGTACGGTAACCTATTTAATGCAGTTATTTCTCGAAAAATCGTTGCTTTGCTAATTGATATGGTAATTTTGAACTGGCCTGGCCCTTGCCCTAGCCTAGGCCCGGCCAGAGCCAGGCTTAGATTTTAGTCTTTGAGTTAGGCTTTTTACTCAACTGAACTGTGGTAGTTTTTCTAATCTAATCATGAGCATCTCCAGTCAGCATAAATTAACGCAGCATGTCATCAGGTTACGTAGAAAATTACCGTATTCTTCATTGACGTAATACATTAATAGATTACCGTATTCTTAACGTAATGACGTAATAAATTAAATTTAATAGATTACCGGATTCTTAATTGACGTAATAAATTGATGTGCCAAAGGTTTTGGCTTTGCCGCAAATCCAGAGCAAAGGCAAATAATTACTTATTGCTTGTCATTACTGGAACTGTTGTCTCTGACGAACAGCTAGTGTGTGTTTTGCATCAGTGCCAAAGTGAGTGGTTGCTATTTAATATAATTTATTGTCATTAACAATTTATTAAAACCAAAACATTGAGTGTATGTCAATCAGATTGTTTTTTCTTTTTGCCAGAAATGGATCGGTATCCCATCAAGCAGTGGGAGGCAAAGTACTACAGCAACAGCACAAAGAAATGGTTGTCTGGGCATCTTTGCCTCATGGGCAGCTCCATCCACTTCTTCACTGCCAATGGTACAGATTCTCTGCTCGTGCTTCGCTACAGAAACATAGTAGATATACAGAAAACGTTCAGCATGCTTATATTCAAAGCTCTGGTCATTAGATATTCCTCCCACGAGGAACACTGGTTCGCATCGTTAACCAACCGAGACAATGTGTTCAATCTCATTGAACATTTCTGGCGAAATTGCCTCATTCCTTCATCGCAGAAGAAACCAGTCAACGATTTGCACAAAACATCACTGGGTCGAGAGCTACTGCAGATCACTGCTGACTCCCAGAAAACGCTCGGGCAAGCCAGCGAAATGCTGTCTTGCCAAGGGGAGCAGCTTGGTCATGCCACAGCACTGATGGTTGACCTTCACAATGACCTTGATGTGGCTGAGCCGATTATTAAATCTCTTGACAGTTGGTTAGGGCGTTGGAGCATGCCATCACCTCAAGACCCGGCCGAATTTATCAGTCATTCAGTTGCACCTGTTGTTAGGGAGTTTCCCATGTTATTCCAGAGGACATCTTCTTCCTCTTCGTATTTGAAACCAGGACTTGTGCAAGTGTCAAGAGATGGGCTCACGATACTGGACGATGCACACATACAAGAAGCACACTTCAGAGCTCGTGAAATATCTCACATCAAGGTTACAACACCATGGCAGATTACTGTTACTTGTGTGAAGCTTGGCGAACCAGATCATTCATATTTACTCTTGTCTGCACAGATGTCTGTTGCGTTAAAAACATTCGAGCGCTTCTTTAAAAAAAAGTTGCAGTTTGAAGACCCTCCACCAGGTGTTAGCACAGAAACCAAGCCCGAAGGTTTGTGTCAGTCAACCTCATCTTATCTCAAGCAATTTATCTTTATTCTCATTTTTAATTATTCATTCACTAATTAGACATAGCTTCACCAAATATTTCTGCGGTTATTTTTATACATGTTGCCAGAACAGTTCAAGGATGCACACATCTAATTAACTGGCTTAGTTTTTGATCTTAAAATAATAGATCTATTATAGTCTACTTTAATGTTGCACATCTTTTTTCATCAATGTAAACACACCAAAGTATCTGGTTGTTACAAAGTGTACCATATCATTAACTGACATTCAACAATAACTAATTTTGATGGATCATACGCTGTCAGTGTATTGTCTTGAACAATGATTTGCTATGACATATGAACTGGTGAAATATGTTAGCTATGGAAATGTCTTTATTATACATTCATGCATATGGACACATGGATGCATGCACGTGCACACGCCCACACACACATACTGTCACATTTTAACCCTAAAAAACTGCATATTTCGATGGGGTGTCAATTTCAATATAAGGCACGTTTTTTGTGTCAAATGCATTGATTGCCTCGTTTTGTAAAAGTAATGTATGGTGTATATTGCATTCCGTGTAACCGGGGTGACCGTTTATTGCAGCACATCCACCCAATCAAGTGCTGCTACCTGGTGATCATGTTTTCCACAAATGTGGTCCCATCGCTGTGGATGAACCACATGAATGTGGACCTGGAGATAAAAGTCAACAACAGACATTCTGCAGTGGCCGGTCAAAGCATGGTCAAGTAAGTAAGCGACCAAGAAGTGGCAGAGTTGACCGACATGTTGTGTTCGATGAAGCTGACGGCTCTTGACATTCAGGCTGAGCAGGAACGACAGATAGAAACAATTTCTGAACTGACAGATACCGTAGAACGTGGCAATATCAGGCTAGAATCTGCTAGCAAAAATATGAAAAAAATGCTTTGATGTTGGAATTATTTTATTGTCAGTTTTTCTGTGGTTTTGCAGTTATATGATGCATTAATTTGCATTTTGTTTGCATTTTTCATACATTTTGGTTATTTATTGGTAAAAAATTTGAAATGTGCTGCCATTATTATTAATTGACAGTTTGCCCGTCAAAATATTATGGTGCCATAGTAGATTTTTTGTACCTTAGCAGCCTTACATCATTGTTCGTTGAATTGCTATAACATTATATACGTGTGTATATCTAGATACATGCTGGTCTTTTTAATCTTGTCTCTGCTCCATTGACCTAGCAAAATTTAATAATTTTCTGGAAAGTGTCAGCTTTCACAGCCAATAAAATGTGATTAAAACTAACTGTGATGCATGATGTAATTAACCTATGTGCACTCCATGCGCATATGAAATCAGCTACATTAACAATGACATCAATAAAAACCTATCAGTCAATCTGTCTACAGACAAATGTTAAGACAAACATGTCCATGAACAGACAAACATTGCTCATATTTGTGTAGCTCACCCATATCAAATATTTGGGTTATTCCGTGTCAAATCAGCGAATGGTTAAAAGTTGATATAATAGAATTTGCTAAAAATTTTATCAATGAAAAATAGCTATACCTGAGCACTTCTGCTAAATCAAGAAACTTATAAGTTAATGCTCAGCTCGAACACGTAGTATCGTAACTCCATTATATGTATAAATCGATGCCAGTGATCTCGGCCTTTCGGGATCTCGGCCCTAGTGATCTCGGCCTGTTTTGGTCTCTGGTGATCTCGGCCTCGTGTTGCGATAAGTAAATAAGAGTGTTTATGCCTTCGAAATAATTATAGTAGTAGTATGTACTTATTGTTCGGTATCTATGGTCGCTGTTAAAAAAATGTGTTTATGCCGTATAAATAAATGTTGTATAATTCACTCAATATGTCCTCGGAATGCCTCGTTTTCTGCCTATAAACTGTTCAGCCGAATTTTTAAATACAGAGTGTACAGAGAAATATCGATAATAACGGACATAATATGTTTGTAATGAAGGTAAGCTTCTATGGTCTTTGATCTACACAACGTTTCCAACTGATTGAATCCTGGCTCGTAGCGACCGCGGTTGTAAATGTGAAGCATTGTATGTCCATTCTATAAGACAGAGCTTTGAACATCAGCGGTTTCTAAATAAACATGCCTTTACTTTGATTAGGACTACAGGAATAACAATAGTTGAAAATGGGTTAATCCGTTAGACCCTACTAGCCGCGTTTCCCATGGTTGCCATGAATGCTTTTAGTTGGAAATGAGGACTTGAGTAGATCTTGCGTCACTTCAGTCTAAGCCACTAGTTAAAAACACAAGTACAATTAAAATAACATTAAACTGACTCAATCCCTTTATTCAATAAGAGTACAATACATATAAATAGACGTAGATAGATAGAAATATCAAACGTTTCAACATCAATCATCATCTGTCATCTGTGAGTTTTGCTGGACCAGTTCTACGGACGACTAGATGATGCTGATGATGATGACGACGATCTTCTTAGTAGGCCATAACACCTCCGCATATACAACAGTGAAGGCTTAGGTTCCAGTGAGAATTAG
This sequence comes from Lamellibrachia satsuma, assembly GCA_033239005.1. Classification (NCBI taxonomy): domain Eukaryota; kingdom Metazoa; phylum Annelida; class Polychaeta; order Sabellida; family Siboglinidae; genus Lamellibrachia; species Lamellibrachia satsuma. Next base: position 11,169,913 of record BSQZ01000014.1, read on the forward strand.
TGCAGGCAATGTTTGAAATCTATGTGAAATGCGATCGTAATTCGGTAAATATTACAGTTAACCAACTTAACGGAGAAGATTATTGCAGTGCCAGTTATGTCGTTCAATGGCTTCACACCAATTGTACTTGTGTTGGGGTTGTTGATCTCCCCAATCAAACATCGCTTTGTTGTGGCGCCTAAAGAAGAACACTCCAGAATGAATGAATGGACTTTATGTGCCGAAGCGATGCGCTCAGGTGTCAGGCGGGTCGAGTATTGGGGATAAGACAAGCGGTCCAATCAGATATACCATACCTATGATTGGCCGATCAGAAGCGAAGGTAAGCCACCACCGGGTTATTTAGAAGGGAGACTCGCCACAAAAGTCAACTTACAGAGCGAAAACACGATTATTTGTTACAATCATTATTTGCGATCGCCGTACGATATGCAGTCCGAAGAGACTTGTATGAGTTGTTTGTGAATTGTCAATGCGCGTCAAGAGGCCCTGTTGTGCGATGGTTGCACCCGCTGGCAACACAGAGTATGCGGAACAGGTATGTCGAATATGTTATGCCGGTTTTCCATGTTGATTTAATTTGTAACGGAAACATAGAAAACTAAATTTGCTAGGTGGGAAAACCGTTCGTATTGACTACTGTATACAAGACCTTGTGGACGGTCTGAGTATCGGTTAGTTTATGTACGTAACAGTTCAGGAAGCTGTTCTTATCCACCCGCAATGTAACGTGAGTGAATTGCAAATTCAAGCCACTTTGAATATCCAGCAAACAATGAGTGTAGGCTATACGGAGGCTTTATCGTTGTGCTGTGTACTGGCAATTTAACAATTATAATGTTTACGGATCTATTTGCTGTGTAACTTGAGCATGATGAATGTTTCTGTTAGTGTCCCCGTCCCGATAATGGTGTCTACCTTTCCCTTTGTTCAAGCTTGCGTTAAACGGTAATGTCTGCTTTCAAGCGTGCTCAACAGTGCAACTCATTGTTTCACTCCCATTTCGACAACAGCAATCCAGTAAATCCTACAACAGTTTTCCTTTTATAGGCTTTGTGCACTGACTGGATTGTGAAGTGTATTCACCACTGGCTACAGCCGCCCCGCCAGATCTTACAAAATGTATATCGTAATGTAATGTTAGTATTTAATTATTAAATTCGCATGTATGAGCAGAATCACTTACAGACATCTGGTGAAGGGATCGGTTGACCTTCCCCACTGGAGGCGCCTTGATGCATCAATGGCCATCGAGGAACCCATTGAGGCAGAGGACGACAGGCAGATCGCACCACATGTAAGTTGAGGTAACATATAAGTGCACCAAAAAGAAATGGGCGGCTCTCATTGTCAGTGAAGCCAACAATGCGACATTGAATTTCATAAACACATCTTACACATTCCCATACTTATGCCCGCCAATATTTGAAAAAATAAATCTAAAAACGCAATGTCCTGTAGTATGGCATGAATGTAGACATTTGAAAGAATTGTTTACTGCTACAAGTGTGCATTCATTACGCGGTTAATTTTTGTAATGTGCCAGAATGTGTCTTCTTCGAAGGTGCTCACACCGCCGCCGCCGCCGCCGCCGCCGCCGCCGCCGCCGCCACTCCGACACGCACCGGCAGCCTCAGTAACACCCACTGCTCCCCTGGCGAACAGCTCAGTCGGCTATTTTCAGCTGGGCTTCAGTTTTGGCGGCACAACACGGCAACAGAGACCACGGGGGTAATTCCTCATTTTTTACTTTTTCTTCTTCGTGGGATGTGTTAAGCAAATTACGGTGTGGTTATTTAACTTATTCCAAATTAACAATTACATTAATTCACCGACTGCTTGTTACAGAGGCACTGACTAGCTTTTATAGCATGTTATCTGCTAGATGAGCTAGGATTACACCCTTGAAATCCTCGGTGTTATCATAACAGTTGGTTATCTACTTTATTTCTGCTCTACCTCTATGTCCAGCTTGTTACAGAGGCACTAACTAGCTTTTATAGCATGTTATCTGCTAGATGAGCTAGGATTACACCCTTGAAGTCCTCGATCGGTGTTATCATAACAGCGACCATAGATACCGAACAATAAGTACATACTACTACTACAATTATTTCGAAGGCATAAACACTCTTATTTACGTATCGCAACACGAGGCCGGGATCACCAGAGACCAGGCCGAGATCACAAGAGACCAGGCCGAGATCATCAGAGACCAGGCCGAGATCACCAAAACAGGCCGCGATCACTATGATTCGTATAAATACATGTTCAGCTCGAGCGGGTATTATTTGACTTTGACAACCGGCGAGTGGGGTGATCCTAGCGTGTTTCCCTAAGACTAAGTGCCTACAAACCTCGTGTTGTGTGCCACGTTCGTAGTCGGTCGTTTAATAGCAACATGTCGCAGGTAAGAACCTAGTTTCGTTGAGTACTTTATGACTTGCCACACAAAGAGGCTTTTAACCGAAAAAGTCTTGGAGCCACGTTAGGCTAGCCCCAGGCCAGGGTCGGAGGGTTGCTGACCCGCTGTCTGCGCTTGCGGGATTGAGTCATTTGACGCGTGCACAGCGCCGCCTTGTTCAGCTCGTTATTTGCCTACACTTAGCCTGCCGACAAGCGATAGTGTTTGCGTAGGTTTGTTAGTAACGGTTTGTTATTCTATTTGTAATTCTTTGACACTTAACAACTCCATATATCCGCTCGACACAACTGAAAAATAAAACGACTTAGCGGCTTAGCCTAAGCATAGACTATGCTATGGCTGGCTGTGCTCAGACATAAAGTCAGAGCTATCCTTTGATGACCACATTAACCAAACAGTAAACTAAGCAACAAAGTCAAAGATGACAAAAATAATTCGCAGAACTTTCCAATTTTTTGACAAAGATGCATTCTTGCCATTGTATAAAACAATGGTAAGAACGCATCTTCACTATGCCATAGCAGTATGGTATCCTTACAAAAAACATAATTGCAATAGAAAACGTCCAAAGAAGAGCAACACAAGAATTACCAGGGATGAGAAACTCATAGAAAAATATTACAATTATTAAAACTTCCCTCATCATATAGACATCTACGAGGCGATATGATTGAAGTTTTTAAAATGATACACAATCTATATGACATTGAATCTTCGTCTAAACTCTTAAAATGGGAGGATGTATCCTTCAGGACAGGAAATAGAGGTCATACTCTAAAATTATTTACTCAGAACAAAAACAAATATAAAAAAAATGCTTTTCCCATGAGAGTGACTGAACCTTGGAATTCCCTCCCGTAAACAGTCATTCAAGCAAAATCTTTAAATACCTTTAAAAACTGCCTGGACCAATTCTGGTCCAATCAGGAAATTCTGTATAATTCCGAAGCACCATTAAAAACAGGAACCGGAATTCTTAAACTATTAATAGACGACGAAGTAGATCTGATAATTGATGGGTCACAAGAATCCTGTGATCAGAACAATCTTAAGGTAAGGTAGGTTATTTGTGGCAAGCACTGGCAACACATCATGCGACTTGGCACTTGCTAAATTAGTTGCTTCCAATTCAACGTAGCACTGCCACTACTCAGTAGTACCTAGTTTGGCTAGTGGCTGTAGTGCAACTGCAGTGCTAATGACTCATGCCTCATCTCAAATACTTGAGTCAGAAGTAATCCACATTGTCAATGGTGTTGATTACCAACGACCAAACAACTGCCATATATTACATAATCATTTCTCACACGCAGTACTTCTGTATTGGATATTAAGTTACACTGACTTGAAATGAAGTGAGTACACTTCTCTGTTCCACACGTGAGTGGAGGTGATGGTTACCTGGGGTCGTGTGTTTCGTCAATGGTAATGATGTCGAGGGCTAAGTTGACTGTGGAGCACTTCCAGAATTTTCCAGGTAGTGTCACGGGCCATTCTGGGAATTCCACAATGGCCCAACAGAGTGGGAATTATATATTTGTTCAGTCGCTTGGCAGTAATGCTGTAATTGGCGTGGTGAGACGGATATTGTCCGAGTTGAATATTGGATCTCCCTAGAAAAAATAGGCATGGGTCAATTGGCCCATACAAGCAAAATTGTATGGGTCATTTCAATGATGATTGGGTCAATATAGTTTTGGCCGGAGATCTGTTTTACATTACAAATGCGACGGATCAAGTATGTCAAGAGAACAACTTATGTTGTACATACAAAACTGGTATGACGTTAAAGCAATGATTTAAAGTGAAACTATTATGGAGTCCTCCACAAGCCCCGTGTAAAGAAAGGCTGTTTTCAAAAAGATTTACACAAGGAGTTAATATTACTGCTATAAAAATTGTATGTTGATGTATGTGTCAGAGTTGGCGTTGATTTAATCAAATTGATTAAATCATCGATTATATCAATATGAAAAAATCAAGATATTGATTTTTTTAGATTTTTTTTCAGATTATGTGATCACCGAGGCATGACTTTGACTGAATGGGAAGAGGGCAGAGAGACATACCTTTATCTGTATTGTCACCTGCAAAGGACCAACTGACTGCAGCTAATTGCATGCTTTTATTTAATCAGTTGATATGTGGCTTCACGGTGAAGCCACATATTTCTTGAGGGAAGGGACTGCCAATCCTACTGAGAAGCCAGGGAATAAGGGCAGCAAGGTATGATGCAAGGCAGTCTGGTATCTAGGCTTAGTAAGTTAGTAGGCAGAACATTCTGATGGTCATTGCGATTGCACATTGTGGTTGACTGGTTGTGTCACCATGCCACGTCAACTAGATTCTGTGTGGAATTATTTTGAGAAAGTTGTACAAATTGGTAAAACGGAACGACATATTATTTCTTATAAGATTTGTCGAGAATGTTGAAAAAATCAAATAAATCAATTTAATCAAAAAAATCCGATTTAATCGAAAAAACATTTTTCAACCCTGGTATGTGTATAGAAGGAAGTATTTCATTGTCAGCAGACATGCACAAGGCACACCAGTATGTGTACTGTATCTGCAGCATCAGAATATACATACTGACTGACAGTCTGGATTAACATATATATGACAATCAAATCACAAGAAGAACATCTTAGACAAAACAGGTTTTTTATTTTGACTGGTGTCAAAACAATCTTTGAATATAATCAGTAATACAAATAAAAGTCAGAAAATTATCATGAAACTGCTAAAAAAAATTAAATATACTATACAATTCTAAAAACTACTTTCTACTAAGTTCAGTAGTACAAGTGAAACTAAAAGAATGGCCATAAATATGCTAAGAAACTAATATATACAATATCTGATGCGTGCACATAAAATATACTCATCTGTGAGTGGGTTTTTAAAAGTGTTTTAAGCAGTTGTAGTGATTTCGCTTCAGGAGAGAAGGTGTTAAATTGTTCTATAGAATGGCTGAACAGACATCGATTACCAGCGATTACCATCTGTGAAGCCGGTACGAACAAAAGCGCTGGCAGTGAAGCAGATCGAAGAGTTCCGTTAAAGGGGCGGTAGCTAATTAACTCAGCCAGGTAGTCTTGCACCAGACCATTTATAGCACAATAAGTAAAGAGAAGCACTTTGTAAATTGATCGCAGATGAAAGGACAGCCGGTCTAAATGCTGCAACACGGGTGTAATGTGTTCGTATTTCCATGTATGGGTAATGAGGTGACCAGGACAGTTCTGTACCTTTTGTAAACGCTGCAGCGCCCTCTGTGGGAGACCATCAAGAAGTTCATTTCCATAATCTTAAAGTGATGTCACTAGTGCGTGAGCAAGTGTCTTGTATGATTCTTCGGTCAATTGTTGCCGAAATTGCACATTTCTAATCTGATAGTAGCAACTTTTCAGTGTTGGCAATCTGGTGTTCCATTTTCAGGTTGCTATCAAATAGCACACACAAATAACACACCCAAATTGCACACACAAATAGCACACCCAAATTGCACACACAATGATGGTGTGTGCAATTTGGTTGTGCTATTTGATAGCAACCTGAAAATGGATTACAGTATAAGTAATCCTCGAAAAAAGGCCATTCTATCACACACAGACTTTTTTGCCAGATCTGCACATTTGTAGATGAACTGACTACCCTCTGTAATCAGGCCACCCCTTTAATCAGTTTACTTTATCTCAGTCACTCTTTAGAGCCTAGGGTAGTAGAGGGGTTATACTGTATATATGAAACATTTTACAAAAGCTCCTTAGTCTTGCAACATGAAAACAACACAAACTCTATACAAATGGTTTCACTTGACATCTGTGTGAATTATATCAGGTTTTGGTTGTCTTTAGTAATGCAAATCATGTCAAACCAAAGTCATATATACCAACATGAATCCCAACACGGCATTTGAATAACATAATAACATAATAACATTATTTCTCACCATTGTGGATAAAGTAATTATAAGATGTCACCATCATTTAATACTTTTTGGCTGCATATATCGCCTTTTGTCCTACACTGCGAAAATTGTGTGTTGGGTTTTTGATCATTTTCATTGGCTGGCACCTTTTTGATGCGACTACTTTCCGGTGACCTCACCTAGTGGATCATTTCGCATCTAGCGGACTGGCATGGAATCACCCGATAATTGTGGGGATACATTGGCTGGAATAAGAATATCTCATTTGCTGTGGCGTCTTGACTATTCTGCACAACATTATAGGATAGCTCCAAAACAGTCGGACAAATGGAGGGATATTCCTGTCAATTAATATAGAAGTACATTTTGTGAGGGCGCGTCAACAAATTTTTTGTGCGCCAAATGACACATTTATGTGCCCGTCGTGCGCACTAATGCGATTTGGTTGCGCCCGTTTTTAAACTATTGCGTGAGTGGCACAAAGACGTCCTAAATTGAAGCCTGTAGTTATATATAGTGTGCCAAATAAGTTTTTCTTGAAGTTGGATTCGATAGGTCATGTACTTTTTTGTAAAAAGTTGTTAATTAAGAGAGTCCAAACCCAGGAAATCTTTTGTGTTAACCCTGATACCCTGGCTGCCTGGTGATGGCCCCAGAAACAACATGTTTGTATGAGAGCAACAAGAACTAATGGTTCTGTTGCAAGAAATGGCTATTGAATTGTTAGCAGAGTTTGCTACCACACTGAGTGGTCAGGTAGCATTTAGACAAAACTTGCTGCATTTCCTGGTGTTCTCCATACAGCCTGACACTCACGCCAGTATGCAAACACATCAACTTTGTAGTTCTTTGTATTGAATAATTCCCTGAAGTCATCGGATTGTATGCGCAAGCACGAATAATCTAGGGAGGAAAAGAATCAGTGGATTTAAGTAGATAAGCGTTGATCAGTTAGAAAAGAAAGGAATATATACATTTAATTTAAAAAATAGTGAGCATATTCACATAATCTTGTCTGTAATCTAATTTCAGTTTTGCATCAATAACACTCAGGTTGTTATTAATACAGAGTATTCTGTTATTGTTTGATAGTTCAAACTGTGCTTGTTTGTCAATTAGGGGTTCACAGAAGCTGCTGAAAAGGTAAAGAATCTGAAGACGAAGCCAAATGATGCTGAGATGTTGGAGATATATGGGCTTTACAAGCAAGCTACCGTTGGTGACGTCAACATAGGTATGCCAATGTTGATGGCACAGTTTATTTTTACTAATCAATCAAAAACATTTATTCAAACTTTCTCATTTCCAATCCTCGCCGTAACTTGTAATATGTTCGACTAGCAGGCCTGGGGTCTATTACATTGCAATATAATAGGTTACTTTTATTATTACTAGTTTCCTTTCTATTACTATTACATGCTGAAGACAATGTAATCTATTACTATTACCTTTTCCATCGGAACGATTAAACATTTAACTTACTCTATCATTCACATATTAAAATTAACTAATGTGTATAATTAATTAAATTACAATTAACTAATAAATTTCCCAATTAAATTAACCTCACACAATTTCAGTCTGATGTAGAAGTTTCATATATTCATTGGCATGAAACAAAAAATCAATGTCACTATTACATAACAGTCTGGTTATCCCATAGTAGACCCATACTGCTCGGCTGCTGCTTGGTGGACACTGGACAGTAAATTATTGGCTCAAGGGTAGGATTTTCACACTTGTGTTCAATAGTGTGAAAGCTAGAAAAAAAAGAGTAAAACTTGGTATAAGCCATTGGGTTTTGTTCAAACATTACCCAGGCTCCAGCTAGGGTTGGGAGATGGAAATGATTGATTCAGATGTCAGTCTGTTTAGTGCTGGAATCCTGGAACCCCTATCCTGCTGGAACCCCTATCCTGCTTCCCTGAATGAATGAATGAATAGGCTGGTGTGAAAAGGATAGATGGCTGGTGGACCTGTCTTCAAATGACAAATTAGCCATGCAGCAATCACACTGTCACAGAGTCTCGTACTAACAGTGCTGAAGTTCATCAACTGTCAATATACGGATACTAATCCATTTTATCACTACTGTTGGGAAATAAATACAACTGCATGTGAAAGACTGAACATGATGGTTGTCCAAGTCCCAGTGAGTCAAAATAGAGGATTTTTTGGTCTGAATATTTTTAATGAAATTGAATTTTGGTGTGATTGAAATGTTCAGTTGGAATAGCAAAGTAATAGCTCAGTTACTATTACATTGCATTCTGTTCCATCTATTACTATTACTTGAACAACTGTAATCATTACTATTTCATATTACTATTACCCCATGCCTGTCCACTACCAGTAAAAAAACACTCATGTTGTAGTGCTGTATTTAACCACTTTTAGCCTTTGTGCCCTAAATGTAAATATTCTTTCAGCTGTTCACTTCAAGAAGTTACCAAACATTTTTTTGTACTTCAATCATTGTCTGTTTTATTGAAAGTTTTGACGTTTACATTGCTTGTTGAACAGCAGTGTAAACAGTTACGGGTCAAGGTATATTTAAAAATTGGTGTTCATTCAAACACATTTGGATGGCGAAGATGTTACAATATATTTATATATCACTGTCTTACAATAAAAACTATTACAAAATATCGATTGGTTTGACATGGAAATACTTATATTGAAATATGTATACCTGTTCATCTTTCAGACCGACCTGGCATGTTTGACATGAAAGGCAAGGCAAAATGGGACTCCTGGAATGGCAGGAAAGGTAGCTATGGTTTCAGTTGATCAGTACATAGGGCGGTTCTCATAGGTCAAAGTATATGTTGACAGGAACGTCCAAAGATGACACCACATGACAGGACACTGAACTATGTTTATGTTGACAGGAACGTCCAAAGATGGCCCCAAGTGACAGTACATTGAACTGTGTTGATGTTGACAGGAACGTCCAAAGATGATCCCAAGTGACAGTACACTGAACTATGTTTATGTTGACAGGAACGTCCAAAGATGACCCCACGTGACAGTACATTGAACTGTGTTTATGTTGACATGAATGTCCAAAGACGACACCACGTGACAGTACACTGAACTGTGTTTATGTTGACAGGAACGTCCAAAGACGACCCCACATGACAGTACATTGAACTGTGTTTATGTTGACAGGAACGTCCAAAGATGACCCCAAGTGACAGTACCCTGAACTATGTTTATGTTGACAGGAACGTCCAAAGATGACCCCACGTGACAGTACATTGAACTGTGTTTATGTTGACAGGAATGTCCAAAGACGACACCACGTGACAGTACACTGAACTATGTTTATGTTGACAGGAACGTCCAAGGATGACCCCACGTGACAGTACATTTAACTGTGTTTATGTTGACAGGAACGTCCAAAGATGGCCCCATGTGACAGTACATGGAACTGTGTTTATGTTGACAGGAACGTCCAAAGATGACCCCACGTGACAGTACATTGAACTGTGTTTATGTTGACAGGAACGTTCAACGATGACCCCACGTGACAGTACATTGACCTATGTTTATGTTGACAGGAATGTCCAAAGATGACCCCACGTGACAGTACACTGAACTATATTTATGTTGGCAGGAATGTCCAAAAGATGACACCACGTGACAGTACACTGAACTATGTTTATGTTGACAGGAATGTCCAAAGATGACACCACATGACAGGACACTGAACTATGTTTATGTTGACAGGAATGTCCAAAGATGACACCACATGACAGGACACTGAACTGTGTTTATGTTGACAGAACGTCCAAAGATGACCCCACGTGACAGTACATTGAACTATGTTTATGTTGACAAGAATGCCCAAAGATGACACCATGTGACAGTACACTGAACTGTGTTTATGTTGACAGGAACATCCAAAGATGACCCCACGTGACAGTACGTTGAACTATGTTTATGTTGACAGGAACGTCCAAAGATGACACCACATGACAGGACACTGAACTGTGTTTATGTTGACAGGAATGTCCAAAGAGGACACCACATGACAGGACACTGAACTATGTTTATGTTGACAGGAACGTCCAAAGATGACCCCACATGACAGTACATTGAACTATGTTTATGTTGACAGGAATGTCCAAAGAAGATGCAGAGCGGCAGTATATTGAAGTTGTGGATAGGCTCATCGAGACTTACGGCTTATAATCGAAACTAATCATCACCGAGTGCCATTCCATGATTTCTGTGTCCTATGGTAGCAACTTTTGATGTAATAATGCTTGAAATAATATATCTGTCACTTGTCAAAATGTTGATCTCGTATGTTCATTGGTCACTTTGATGTGAATTATGAAATCACATGATGAAATTATGCTTTTATTTGAATTCTTTGGCATTACCTGGATATATATATATATATATATATATATATATATATATATATATATATATATATATGTGTGTGTGTGTGTGTGTATATATATATATATATATATATATATATATATATATATATATATATATATATATATATGCGTAGTTTTGCTGAATTGGAAACTGTTAGATAAATGTATGTAAAGGGTGGTCTGTGACCTTTGAGAGTATAAAAACCATATTTACGTACACTTGGTATGTTACAGCAATTTCCCATTCCGACACTTAGTGGTTTTGTTATTAATGATCTACAGGTTTTTTTAAATTGTACTTTTTGCATTAGAATCGCTTGATAAATTATGAAGTTATTACATGTTTGTTATATGGTAATTGATTGATAAAATGATCATGAGAAAATAAAATAAGGTACAAAGGGTCAGTTTGTTGGTGTCTTTACAGTGATCCATAGATGCCAACCTTGAATGATGCACAACCGTAAGACTACTACCATAATCCATAAAATCCGCAAACCTGTACAATTATGTACAGCTACATAATATAATTGTACATATATCGTTTAATTGTGGTAGATATTAGTACTGCACTGCCCTACAAAGGAAACTAAACTCGGAACACTGTTTCTTATAAAGTATCAATATTAGCAGGGGTGGGGGAGGGCGAAACACGGAACGAAAAAAAATTAAGCCAAATGGGGCCACGACTTGGTATGTGTTCCAATTAACTTCTATGATATCGCGATAATTTTGAAGCTATCGCGACAGTCACCCGTCTCTGACAGTGTCGCTTATAGTCGCCTCCAGGGGACTGCCGAGTACCACAATACCCCGGGCAGATAACCCCGTTGAAACGTGTAACTTCGTGTTGCTGCGTCCCTACGAAGTTTTGATTCGGCCTACATTCACACATGCTGTGGGAAAACCTAAGTTTCACGTTTCAACAGGTTTATCTGCCAGGGATCGTGTAAATATTTTGCAACCCCTGGTTAGCGAATATAGTATCGCTATTATAAATGTGAACGTAAGGATTTATATTTGGTGTTCGGGTGTGTGAAGTTGTCATATTCACTAGGCGGCGCCATCTGCTATAATAATAGTTTGTCTCTCGACGATTATCCAAGCTCCGGGATGTGGCGCCACCATTTGTCGCACACAGCTTGGAATTTGCCTCGATTATCCAGACTTCGCGCTGTGGCGCCACTATTTGTCGCTGACATCTTCGCCTGGATGCAGAGTGGGGGTTTTCATTGTGGCGGAAATTATATATGCGCCCATACATAAGTAGCTAATTCAGATCTCACCCGGGTATTTGGCTAATTCATAAAATAAGAGAATCTGGCAGCAGATGCGTGGTCTCGTTGTTATCCACTGTCACCACTCCGTTTTGTGTAGGCGTTCCCGTGAAGCGCCAGCAGCCAATCAGCGTCGTTATCGAGATGCTACAATGACATTTTTTTGACTGATTTAACTTTTCAGTCGGACAGTTGTGTCAATGTAATCAAAGTTTAAGTCAATTCGAATTGCATCGTATACACTGATAAACGTTCACTCTTATGTTATGAATTGGCCAAATGCCCGGATGATATCTTAATTATCTATTTATGCATGCGCCCAGAATATGGGTGCATGCATCATTTCCGTCACAATGAGAATCGGCATCCAGGCGCCACAGCGCGGAGCCTGGGCGCGGACCACAGACAGTTTTGCCATAGGCGACCATTATAACGTTCGTATGCCTACATAGAAAAGTTATCCTACAATTAAACTTTCACAGCACATGACAGACCCACTAAGACACCTGCTGTGTGAAATTCGTGAAAAAGACATACCTCCTTTTCGCACAAATTGCTTCAACGCGCGACACCCCTGCATTTCTGCCATGAAATTCCCGTTTCCAAAATTCTGCCTAATGGCCATTGTGTCCTTTTGCAACATATATATCAACTGAGAAATGGCATCATTTCAAAGCTCAGATGCTAGGGTGCACACAAACATCACTTCCACTCACAATTTCTGCTCTCACAAATACATCCAAACTGCACAATTCGTTTTTTCCTAGGGACTCTTTATCTGTAATGTATGGATTCTGACTGTGGTCCGTGCCCAGCCTGGAGAATCGAGGCTAATGTCTATGAGGCTAGGTTCTTCTCGACGAGTTCACGAAGGCGTGCGAGAGTCGGGTAAGCGAGATTACAGTTTGTCGGCTGAATAGCTAGACTGGTGCCCAAGTCCACCGTCCGGCGCCATCTTTTACATGCGCACAAAATGGGATTGGGGAAAACGACCTTCACCTTGACCCGCAAAGTTCATCAGCGTGGCGGCTGCTATTGCGTTGATTCTCAAGAAATGTCGATGTATTAGTGCTACTTTTTGTGAATGAATGCTGCATATATTTAGACAATTACTCTCATTTATGTCCAATGATTAATGACCGGATTAGAGTTCGACGATTGTACATGTTTTAATGCATGTGCGTATATTTATATTTAAAAACAATGTTGACATGTATTTTTTATGAATATGACGTATATTTTGCATGGTTTAATTTTAATATTTACGTGTACTTTTAATGCGTAACATGTGTATATATTTATGACTTATGTATATTTTACTTGTATTTTATGTGTACACGCACACACACACATACACGCACGCACGCACGCACGCACGCACGCACGCACGCACGCACGCACGCACGCACACAAACACTCATATGAAATAGCTCAACATTTAAAATTCTGACTATACCTCTGGTTTTGTGCCAGAAGTAATAAAACTACCCAGAAACACACTTCTTATAATGTGTATGTTTATTGATCAAAATGTGGTTCAGTGAATACTGAATATTGGCACGAAATGTTTGCATAAAAAATAGCCATTAAAAAAATCAATAGTGGCACTAAACTTTTATGCATTTATGTTCAAAAGTCTAAAAATAGCTACTTTCATTAATCAATATTTGGATCAATAAACGACAAATTCCTTAGTAAAATCTATGATTTATCAACAACAGTTTCGAAAGAACGTTTTGTACCAGAAGTACTAAAAAAATCTAGTCTGAAACACATATAAAAACATAAATAAAAATAGCCATTTTCATTAATTTATATTTGGATCAATAAATGAAAAATTCCTTGAGTGAGAGTTCCTTAGATGAGCGTCATTTGACAGCGCAGTTGTTATCCTTTACTTCCAGGTCATAAATTGTTTGAAAAAAGTAAATTTGGGAGTAGAAAACAATAAACAATTACATTTATATGAAATTTGTGATTTAATCAACAATAGTTTCGAACGAACCCTGTTGATCCTTTCCTACGCATAGTGTGCGGAGCGCCTCTATGGAACGATCCGGGAACCAGATCACAGACTAACGGCTTATGTTGGATCTAGGGCACCCGCGACGGGATGTTTTGCATAGATTACCCGCATTTTTGGTAGGAATATGGCCATATACTGTAGTTATACGGACCTGTATCAAATGTATTTATACAGAATTTAAAAGTCAAAAGTATGGATTTCAAACAAAACAGTAAATTTGCCGTAATGTGCAGATAAACATTCGTTATACGTGTATATGTATACACACACACACACACACACACACACACACACACACACACACACACACACACACACACACACACACACACACACACACACACACACACACACACACACACACACACACACACACACACACACACACACACACACACACACACACACACACACACACACACACACACACACACACACACACACACACACACACACACACACACACACACACACACACACACACACACACACACACACACACACACACACACACACACACACACACACACACACACACACAGAGACACACACACACACACACACACACCCACACACACGCACACACACGCACATTACGGCAAATTTACTGCTTTGTTTTAAATCCGTACTTTTGACTTTTAAATTCTGTATAACGGATATATGTATATATATATATATATATATATATATATATATATATATATATATCCGTCAGCATGGTATTCAGTTATATAATGGATACCAATCTGCTGGTACCATTCATTTTATATTAATTGGAAGTACACACATTCCTTAATAAACAATCCGGTTTATTTCACAATTATTTTACATAAACGAAGCGTAACTAAATTTGATACACGCAACCACGTCCACGTCTGTCGTGTGATTCTTGTTCTAACGATCAACGTCAATCTTTTACACGACTGTCATACAAGTGCCCACTCTTTTTTATTAACTAAACTGACTGCGCGCATTATTTAAACTATGAACAAATCAACGAATGTGATTCGCGATGAGTTAAGCGATGTTCGCCGGAAAGCATAACGTTTTGAGGAGAAAAAAAACGAAGGCGACGGATGAGATTCTAATCCAGATATCACACCATCAAAAATCGTTCGTTTACTCGAGATTGCGATGCGAACACACAACACACGGGAAGACTTTCTCACGCCGACCGAGACGGTGTACAGTGCACTGCAGCGGTTTATAATATTAGGAGCCGTCTCGTCAATCACACGAACGTATGCAGTGTTTGTGGGAGACTACAGAGGCTCCCGCTGACGTCTCGGGAGCGGGAGGTGTGCGCGGGAATAAGGGAAGACATCAGCCTGGCAGATCGAGGATTCGGGGCGAAAACGACTCGACCGCATCAGAAGCGGACACGAGAGCCCGGGTTCAGGCGACGTGTACACACCTTCCCACCGCCCACGTCTATGCCACGTGGAACGCTATGTACTGTACGATAGCGCTTATTTTAGTCAAGTTGGTGGTCTCCTTATCCGGCACACATATACCTGCGGTGAGAGAGCAGATGCATTAAGACAGAAACATCCGTTCACTGTCGAGGTCCTAGCTAGTTGGACTCCCGATGTAAGGATCAACTTCTTAAAAGCAACAGCTCGTGACTCCCCGTTCTGCCATGAGCTGTCGCGTGGTCACCTTCACTCGTGCTCATGGAACACCGGATATAATTATGTAAAAAATACCGTTGTTACAGGGTTAATACTTTCCAAGCTTTCGTGTTCACGTTTCACGAGAGATAAAACATCACTCAGTGCGATAAATACATGTCAGGATATCTGGAAGAAATGGAAACAAAACCAATTCACCCTATAAATAAAATAAACGGCCCTTCGCTATCCCATAGGAACTGTGCGGACACAAATGCGTGTAACACAAACGAACATCAAATATTACTAGAGCGACTTGGTCGGGGTGGGCGGGGGTGCGAATACGCTTATATTAAACAGAACTACGTCGACGGAGCAAAGATGGGTCGGGCTGACAGAACAAACTAGCGGCTCTGTACGTGATCAGTGGAGCAAGACGCGTGTACGTGCGTCTATTCACGTACCGAACTCCTCTTCTATCTTCAGCAAGAATTCGGTGACGCAGAGGCGGTCGACACCAAAATCCCTCAGCAAATCTGTTCCCCATAGAACCTAAAACAACCGACAAAACGCACACGGTAGGTAGGAGGGCGCCTGGCCTTCGTAACTAGACTATTTCTGTATTATTTGCCTTCCTCCTAGATAGCTAATGTCTTAAATTCACGGCACATTTACAATAAATCTACAACGTTGAACATACTTGTTTTCTATGTTTTGACGGTGCATGGCTACGCATCCACCGCATCAGGCCAAACAAAATATGTGTAGTTCCGTAGTCTGATCTAATCTACGAAAATAAGCCATGCAGTAGCACCCCAGCTACAGCATTTTTCGGTTTCCCATTAAACAACCCGAAGTACCATGTATGTATAATAAGCTTGTGTCCTGGAAACATGTTTCTCACCACTGAAGAAAACTAGATGTCTGATGCACACGAACTAATATTACAAGTTGCTGTTCGGAGAACGATAATTCACACCCCTCCACCCATAATTGTTTCTCAACCATTCGTTAGGTGGCGTTCACTTCGTGGTGACGTCAGAGATTTGCAGGTAGACCCGTCTATCTCCTTTCATATCATACATTTATATGCAACAGCGGCCGTGCCGTTGTTTAGGGTCGTGGTTAGGATCTTTAGGATCGTGGTTAGGGTCAGTAAATGCTCTGATATGTGCCAACGTTTAGTGCACTGTCCGTACTTTATGTATTGCTTATGTGAAACTATCGAATCTCTGACGTCAGCCGTGATGTGGGCGCCACCCATCCTCGTGACCGATAGGTAGCTCTAATGTCTACCTCTCGGAAAAAGGCTTTAAGAAACGTGGATTTCTACTATGTCCCACTTGATCTCTTAATCAATCGTATTATGAGCATCTGGAACGTTGACCTATACAAGGGCACTTAACGTTGGCAGTCACAGTTTCTCTTTCATTCACTGATTCCGAGAAGCAGGTTTCAACTGTAACGAACCATTTGGGGGAGGTGCCTGGTATTATTTGTTAGATCAGCCAAGATTGGTCAACAGAAAAAACGTTAATAATCGCCTGTGGTACGAAGGCGGCCAGTGGTGCGAAGTACAAATCCTCGTTCCCAATAGTCCTTCTACCAGGGGTAGACAGTAGCCGCCCACGGATCACGAGGATAGCGCCACCTGACGGCTGGTGGAAAAGTAATTATGTATGATTTAGCATGCTCCTTGCCGGTAGGTGGCAGTACCTGTTCGTCGTCGACGTCGAAGTGTTCGGCAATCATCGGCCGAAGTCGGTCGAGGATCTCGTCGACGGACTACAACAGACGGGCTGAGTAAATACAACGGCCGACAGACTATCGCCGACTGCTCCCTGCTGGAGCTTGTGTCAACACTACCCGTTGGTAACCTGGGATGTGTTAATCGTGTAACTATGACAGCTGCCACTAAGACTAGGCTACATTTTCAGAGATCACGATCTCACTTAGGGCGAAACAAAACTCATTGTTTTGGAGATAGATATGTATATAAAAGTTAATACAAACGAACAATTTGAAACTTGTGACGTAGATTTATGGCGCTGCCCGTGGAAAACAGTTTTCTAGTGAACCATTATCGTGATATTATTCATTATGGTTGCAACCGGTTAGTTTTTATTAACTCTTACAGGTTAATTCATAGGCCCAAGACCACGACTATTGTTTCACTAATAGACTGGTGTTGAACCACTGCATTAAGCTCTATGCGAGTTGTATTACATGGGGCAAAACATTGGAACACAACTAAGAATGTAGATAAGACATTGAAAGCGTCAGTGGGAGCAGTGCACCTCGCTGGGGAGCAGTGCACCTCGCTGGGGAGCAGTGCACCTCGTTGGGGAGCAGTGCACCTTGCTGGGGAGCAGTGCACCTCGTTGGGGAGCAGTGCACCTTGCTGGGGAGCAGTGCACCTCGCTGGGGAGCAGTGCACCTCACTGGGGAGCAGTGCACCTCGCTGGGAGACACGGCTACGATTGGACCAGTGGCATTGAGTGGAAACAACTGCCCAAAGACAGACTGGCCTGGAAGACTGGTGAAAGGGCCTTCATCTAGCAGTGGACTGAAATAGGGTGAACAGAACATAAGACGTAACAATACCTCAACCAACCGACCAATCGGTTGACCGATAAATAAATCGACAAGGCGATAAATTAAAATGTTTGATAGATTAGGTACGCATCGCAATAAACTGTAAATCATCAACTGAAACGCATGACAGCCGACAGAGTTACAAACCTGTAAACTGTAAACGCCAAGATATCAATGACGTCGGACGAGGAGGATTCTACAAAACCTTCAACTATTCCCTATCGGCCTTCGCTCTTGGAATATAGCAATGGAGGAAAGATAAAACATCACGTGTTACACCACGTGTTACATCACGTGGTAGTCGTGTGTATTTAAACTGTTAAATTGTTATGGCCCTATTATCCCATGGGTTCGGGGGGACCCAGGATAGTTTCATGGGGTGGCAAATGTGCAACATTATGTTAAAATGACACATTAGGTACACACAAATAAAGCTCGGGACGTCAACTGGTAGAACGTGGACATTTTGCTGAGCTGAGAACATCTGGGAACCCCGCTGGTGTGACGTGCACGATTATATAACATCGCTTTTTGTGAATTAATAATGTGTTAATTAAGTGCACGTTTGTTGTGTTCCCGCACTAGGCAGTGCCTAGATACAGCCGAGTGACGCCACAGATGACGCAGGCACCGGATTTACTGGATTTCTGTGTAAATGCCGCTTCCGAAGAACAGATGTTTCCTGTCTCCTTCCTTTGACTCAGCCCTGTGCTGGGCGACTAGGCAACTCAGACCAACTATTAGCGTTACACAACCAGGTGGGGCCGTCTTGAACCCACCACCTGCTGCCGGAAGCTGCATTGCCAACGTGCCAGCGAAGTTCTGCACTGCTTAGAGCTACGCTAATTACCTTACCTGTAACGAGCCAGCAATGCCGCAATTGGGTCCGTGTACTACCTCGCTAAATGGTAAACAATGTTCGGCAATTCGGAGGTTTATCTTAATTTAAATGTACAACGTCTGATAATATCGTAAAATCATGTTGCCTAGCAGTGTCAGTGTAGCATATTATAATTGTCATATGTATGCTACAAATATGGCAATTTTATTGCGGGTCAAAATATAGTAAAATCACACTTAGTAATCGTTTGTTTTGAACACACTTCAAAAATATGTTTAAAGACGCCGTAACGTCAGTAAAGCAGTATCAAAGTCAATTAATTTTTTTATTTGAAAAATTGCGTAACAGCGGCATATCTTGATTTTTTTAAAGACATTATAAAACTTCTCAATTCGAAGCAGGCCTGTAATAGCGGCAACAGCTAGTGCAACAAGCAAGCATATGTTGCACATAACATTTCTGGTCGGTGAGGAGGCGGATACGCCACGCGTAACCAATTTCCTGGTAATCATCGCATATGCGTTTTCATCATCTCCTGTCGACGTTTATGTTCGCCAAGATGTCAGCAGCACTGAGGCAAAATGACTTCCAGCAATATTTAGTGCGATATCATTTGACGTTACGCATTACCTCTCGCTGTATATCACCCGCGGGCTGCCCCTTAACCCCGTCGAGGCTGGCATCCCGCTCGCCGAGCTGCGTCTAAAAGTGCCAAGATGTGAACATCGAGTTTTTTCCAGCCGCGATTAGGTTCAGCCAATACTTGCTATTTGTTGATATCTCGACGATCTCCAACTGTAAATACATGTCGCTGTGGTCTGACTGTTTCTGGCACTCGGGATGTTCTATTAATTAGCTAGATGCTACCGTTGTCACTGGCTCTTACAGGCTCATATCACTCCAATCACTCCAATTATAAGAACGATTGGCAGCCTAGCTGTGTGTTGACTCTGACCGTGGTCTCTGTCGGAGTGCACTATGTCCTCTGTTATTCTGCATACATATATTAACGAGGCTGGAACATAGCTTAGCCATGTTTTGGTGCCACTGACGTAAATATCACGTCACAACCCTGGCGACTCACCTGTAAGTCTTAGGCGTTCTGTATTACTGGATGCGGCCTGCTTTTGTCAAATGACGCGTGAATAACATATCATCGGTTTACACTGCGAGCTCCTTTTGAGCATGCGCGGCAAGCCAGCGTAGGTAGATAACCATACGGGTTTGTTTGCGGGTCTTGCGGATTGCTGGTACGGTGTTGCCAGTGTGCGCCATTCAGTGTTAGCATTTATGGTATATATATATATATATATATATATATATATATATATATATATATATGTTGTCCGCGGCCGTGTGTATGTTTGATATGTGGTGGCCCCTAAGTTCACACTGTCAACATCTCGAACTAGCTCGACTTGAATTCAAAATGTCAACGTTAGCTAAGATTAAGATCAGTTTTGAATCGAACCGTCTCCGAGTTATAAATGGCAGAGACGGGTCATCGCTGTTATGTGCTGACTAAACCGCGCCATCGTAGCGCTGCGTCGAATCGCATCGCGCCATCGCTCCATCGCACCCCACCATCGCTCCATCGCACCCCACCATCGTGCCCCACCACCGCCCCATCGCGTTGCAAAATTCAGCACACAAAAGCGAAGGTCCTTCTAGGCCACCACAAGAAACCATCGACACGCAGTGGAAAGACAGTGAAGCACGGGTTATTATATTTTGGTTAATTTTGCGAACTACATTCATTAAATACATGTTTCGAGACACGTAGCGACATGATTAAACCCCTCCCTCGAGAGTACTCTATTTGCACTATTTTATCGCAGTGCTCTGTTTTTTTTGCGTCTAGTGAATGCGATATGGTTGCTATCTGTAAATGTTGGCATTCTGGCTGTTGGTATGTTCTTTGGCTACGTCAGAATACGTTGTACACAGGATATGGACAAAACATTCTGCCTCGTGCGGGTATCAAAAACTGTCAACTGGCGAGGGTTTTTAAATTCTAATACTAATAATTACTGGAGTGAAAACATTTCCAGTAACGTTTACTATTCATGGACGTAACGAGGGGTGTCACGGGTGCCCGGGGAACCCCTTTTTCACCGGGGTACCTATTTTAGCCAGGCACCCGTATTCATCAAGACATCAGACACCACCGTTTCACCAGGGAATTGTTTTTTCAAAATCCAGGCTATGCCCCTGCAATTCACATACGATATTACTAACATCAGGTGAAGCCAACAAGAGGCGTAGCACGGAGCACCAAATGATGTTTGTGTCCCCGGGGGGCGGGGGGTACTGCCATAACAAAGTGGTGGAGTGTGCCACCAGAGCCCCATGGAGTACATGGAGAGAGAGAGAGAGAGAGAGAGAGAGAGAGAGAGAGAGAAATCAAGAAATTTAGGGTCATCAAGAGAGAATTATTGAACAATTTATCTAATATCTATAAGTATAAGGTAAGCCCGGGCGGAACGTTTTCATTGGGAAATTTCCTCTTCGATGAAAGAGCGAATTATCAGATTTAATTGGGGCACAAAGAGAAAATTTACATTTTTTCTACGGACACAGAGAGAAAAATGGCCAAAAACAGGGGCATTTGCGCGGCGCATACATGTATACCTCAGTATAGGGAGTACCCGCCACCCCGGGGGGTTTATGTAGACTTGGGCCGCTCACAGACGCCGGCTGGTGACCTCGGTTACAGGAACAAGCCTACATATGGGAAGGGCCGTAGGCTGGTGGCGAACCAAACCTAAAAACCGCGGATTGCCTGCAACTATACCGTAATATACTGTAATATACCGTAATATACTGTAATATACCGTAATACATCACAACGTTTCCTGGCTAGAGTTTACTGCTAACTACGTGTGTTGCCAACGTTTTTTTACTGGGGGTTATAGTAGTTCCCTGTAGCTAACCCCAGTAGTTGAGCTACGTCTTGACTTGTCACGTGACGTTTCCACATCACCCCAGTAGTTGAGCTGCGTCTTGACCATACGTGACGTTTCCACATCACCCCAGTAGTTGAGCTGCGTCTTGACTATACGTGACGTTTCCACATCACCCCAGTAGTTGAGCTGCGTCTTGACTATACGTGACGTTTCCACATCACCCCAGTAGTTGAGCTGCGTCTTGACTATACGTGACGTTTCCACATCACCCCAGTAGTTGAGCTGCGTATTGATTATACGTGACTTTTCCACATCACTCCAGTAGTTGAGCTGCGTCTTGACTATACGTGACGTTTCCACATCACCCCAGTAGTTGAGCTGCGTCTTGACTATACGTGACGTTTCCACATCACCCCAGTAGTTGAGCTGCGTCTTGATTATACGCCACGTTTCCACATCACCCCAGCAGTTGCGCTACGTCTTGACTATACGTGACGTTTCCACATCACCCCAGTAGTTGAGCTGCGCCTTGACTATACGTGACGTTTCCTCATCCCTATAAGGCCCGATTGTGATATTAGAATCAGCCGATATTGTTTACGGCTGAAACTTCTAGACAAAGCCGGCCGAATAGGCCCACCCGCGGGGTTCACTTCGTCTAAACCGGTTATACTTCAAACAGCCCCATGTCCATGGCTGACGTGGAGTGGCATTAAGTTAGTGTGGTTATAGATAGAAACGACCGGTTACATATTTACCACCGTGTGGGGTGTTTCACTACCGACATAGACACCAGGTAGAAAAGATCTATGGCTTTAAGTATCTTATCCAACATACAAATAATTTCCAACTACCATGGTGGCTGGAGAGTCGCCTAGTTGCAATTTTGTCTGACTCGGTGGGTCGCCAGTCTGGGGCTGGGACCCATGGCAGCGCACTCTGGTGACGAGGGAAACACTACACCATTGAGCCACCATGTCGGGTAACGAATGCCACGTACCCCTCTTTGGTCTTTTGCGGCTACGTAATATCCGTACTGAGCAGTCGCTGCTTCAGGGGCTAACTCGATTTATGTCGAACATTCTCATACTTATATCGGAACTCCCAAAACTTGTCCTTGTCGGAAACATTTGTCGTATACGTCATATGTCGCTCAACAGCTAGTGTTTATCCTAACCCGTGTGAAACACAAAACAGAGAAAGCCATACGTACCCCCATCCTCGCTGCGTTCGCTTGGGAGACTGCCGCGAGATCTGCGAAGCGTTGCCACGAAGACGCGCGCCAACGCCACAGACCGCGCCGGCCGAGAAGTATAAATATAGCGTGGCGCCTCGTGCTTGCCTCAGCAGCGGGAGAGGTCAGGTCGTATTACAGTCAACACAAGACACGTGGACCGAAGTCGGTGGAGCAGAATGGACCAATTTACGGGGTCCAGATCACAATTGTACCTTTCGCTGGGTTATAACACTATTCTGGGTTCGTGGTAGCCGAATAGTGGCTTAACAACCCTAGAGACAAGGAGGTTTAAGAGAAGATCAAATTGACGTTTTTAGGATTTTGAATGGGTATGAAAATATTGATGGAAATATGTTTTTTCTCACTCAAGAAAGATAGTAAAACTAGACGACATGAGGTAACATTAGAAAAGGATCAGTGTAGCTTGGATATCAGGAAGTCTCGTTTTCACAGAGGAAAAAATAAATGAATGGAACAAATTATCTACAGATTGTGTAACTGCTAGCAGCTTGAATATGTTTTAAAACAAGATTGACACATATCTCAGGAGGGCGGGTTACACATAGATTTAGACAATGTTAGACTCTCGATAACCCAATGGCTTCCTTGTCCACTTGCCGTCTGGGCCTTTGTCTTGGATGGCAATCTTGTTAAATCTTGAATAAAGGGCCAGAGATTTTGAAACGGAAATGTCCAACGTAAGTGAATACACGACCTCTAATGTTACGTCACCGAGCCGCCATCTTGTGGCTACCTCTGACTGACAGCCAGTATCCTTGGGCAGCGTATATGGCTGAATTCTACATGGCCGTCGTCGGGGGGTGGGGTTCGAACCTTTTTGAGAGAATTTGTTTAACTGTAACCTAATTTTACAAACCATCCCAGAAATCCTCGGCTAATTGTACACGCCCGACCCCCCCCCAAAAAAACCCCGAAGACGGGCCTTACTTCAGTAATAAATTGCTTGTCTCTATACAAAGGATACTGTTGGAGGTCAGTTCTTAACAAGTTCGTGTTTAGCTTAAACAAGTGAATATTCCAGTTGAACCACTGATATATTCTAAAGGGCCATTCACAACTATTTTTATTTGAAAACCAAGATATAGTTAGAATTTGCACATTTGTTGAAAACCATCAGTGACATTTATTATCCAGTTTACACGTAACATATCGCATTCCAACCCTGAGTAAGAACAAGAACACGATGTAAAGATGAAGTATTCATGACAACCTGCGGATAATTCTGTACCCCATATTGTATTTTACAAACAACAGAACATTAAATATGATCTTTGTAAATTTTACATTTTGTGGAGTGTCAATGCTCTGGATATGTTCTATAGTGTTAAACAATAACTACACATTGAAGTTTATACTGAAAATACAATGAAGTACATATTTAGTGCATACTTACGACAAAAATACCCCAAATCCAAATAATGTAAGGTGACTATGAGCCTAACATACAACATAACGATTATATCTATATTGGTCTTTTATGCAGTAAATTAAATTAAATGTACCAAGACATAAATAAATAGAAGGATATACAGTTGACAATAATATTAGAAAGGGCATTGCAAAAGGTAAGTAGCCGGGGTACAAATTACCCCAGGTACGCATATGAGGGTTAAATTGCGTAACCGTCGATGGCGTGGTGCTGTATTACAGTCAGACATTTTGGAAATTCACAAATTCGTGGAAAACAATTGTCAATATGTTGGAGTTCAACATAATGTATGTAAACATATTATGGTGTTGTTATTACATGTCTTTTGTCCTGTGTACAAATTTTCGTCATAACATTGCTACATCGATATATTTTTCAATCTGAGAAAATTATCAACATTAAAAAAGAAACTAAATCGAGGAAGGGGTATATGAGAATTTGTAAACTTTGTACAAATAGGTAATTATCAACAATTGTGAAGGGTGATTTGCGCCCCCATTTCAACGAGTATACTAGTTGGGGGAACGTTTGCTCTATTTACGAGAACACGCCAATTTGACAAGCATCTTAAGAAACCTTTGCACAATAGATCGATAGTCTAAATCAGTAACTATTATTTTATCGATTGAGTGCAACCAAATTGTTATACAAAACGTTGTCCTTTGGTGAAATACTTACGATTGTAGAATGACGAAGTCGTTTTGCAAAAAGCTGCCACTGCACAAATATGTTACGCATGCGGGGGTGAGATTTAGCAAGTCATGGAAGGTAGCCAGTCGGGCTACCGACAGCTTCTTAGGTAGCCCAATTGCTAATCAGTACTTTGATGATAGAAAGTAAATACTTTGAAAATAGAATGTATGAACGACATCAAAGACAAATAAAAACATCAAAAACTAAGTTTTGAAACATTTATTTTCAAGGCAGGATCAATACAATGTGATACACAATACTGAATAAAATACAGTATACAATTGTACACAAGGCTGTTTTGCTTTCATAACATGGTACACCAACAGTCTACGCGAAAAGTCTCAAACCGTCACAGGACATCAGGTCCTGTGAACTGAACAGTTTTGCTGATTTTTTACAGGACCTGATTTTACCCTAGACTAGAAACTTTAACCAGGTTCCCAAATAATTCACCAGAAGCGCTCTGCGCACCTTGTAGATATATCTAACTATAATTGAGATAACGTATGTTTTTTATGTACGTTTGTATGTATGTTTGTATGTGGTTATGTTCACGTTTTCCTCCTAGACGGCTTGCACCTCGGGCGCC
Source organism: Lamellibrachia satsuma (assembly GCA_033239005.1). Taxonomy (NCBI): domain Eukaryota; kingdom Metazoa; phylum Annelida; class Polychaeta; order Sabellida; family Siboglinidae; genus Lamellibrachia; species Lamellibrachia satsuma. Next base: position 11,195,893 of record BSQZ01000014.1, read on the forward strand.
AAACTTTCAGGGATTCGTCTACGACCCCACGAATGAAACGTGACGCCTTTATTTTTTCGAAATACCCCATATATCAAGGGTTCTTAGTGGTTTTTATGCTAAATCAAATGTTTGCTGCGTAAAATGTTAACTTCCAACAATCGCAGAAACCACTCGTACCGCGGCGAATACTTCGGTACGTAAACCATTTAAGAGTACGTAGCGCTATATGGGCGGTTTATATTAATTATAGTAGAAATCACGTACCCACGTATGGGCCGACGGCCAATACACAATAAAAACACAGTAGAAAGCAGATATTCTACTATTTTACAACCAACACAAGTATCCATGGGCTAAATGATGAGTTTAAATTCACGCGACCTTCGACATTTTGAACAAGCAACGATCGAGTATTGCATCACGTGCGTGGCGCGGTTGTTTCTGGTAATATTATGTTCGAGCGTATTGGTGGCATATTGGCCTGAGCCGAAGCATTTGGGAAACATTGCTATCGTGACTGTCACGTATGAACTATACCACGTTATCCCGTCCTGGGGACGGGCATTTTTGCTATATATATATATATATATATATATATATATATATATATATATATATATATATATATATATATATATATATATATATATATATATATATATCTATCACATGACAAGGTTATTATTTCAGTGTGAATTATTTATATATATATATATATATATATATATATATATATATATATATATATATATATATATATATATATATATATATATATATATATATATATATATATATATACCACGCGGCGCCAAGACTATTAACATGACCGATTATTATTTCAGTGTAGAATGACCGTTCAGTTACATGTTGAGCGTCGATGTGGTTGATTAAAAATACAATGAATGCTCCCTATTGATATCGCTTCGGCTATGGCCTATGCCTATGGTTTGGCAACATTTCTTGCATTGTCAAACGTGTCACAAAAACACCATTTATGGTTAACATAAATGCGATATAGCCAGAACAACACTTCTGAGATGTTTATTAACATTCTGTTTATTTTTGCTGGGCCTAAAATATTGCAGCTCCGTAAATATTTCGTGTCGCCATGCAGGATACTGTAGTAAAAAATTTAAGTCGCCCAAAGCCATTTTTGGAGCCATTGGCGACCGAGCGATCGCTAAATCTCACCCCTGCGTAGTCTCGATGCTAACCCCTGCGCGGCATGGCAAGCTACTTATTTGTGGCCCTGCATAGACCTTAGTACATTAAAAACAAATATTTGTTGCCCGACCTAATATCTAGCTGTCAAAATAACGGAACTATTATCAAATGATGTGTTTCTTTTGTTTGAATATACCTTTTTTATTATATAATTTTTTAATTATTACACGCCACTCTGCCACTGTGCCTGTGCATAAACTTGCACCACTGTCTTCAATATATGTTCAGTTTAAGGTAATTTATTACATATGTATTTTATCTGATGATCACATTATATTTGATGTTTCTGGACATGGTTTCTTTTGGTAAAAGCGGCTTGTTACAACAAACGTTTTACTTGGGCCTAGGCCTTATTTGTGGCTGGCAGCTGACCGATCATGCTGCAACTTCATGTGTCCAAACTAAGCTAGTTATTCGCCGAATTAACTTAACAATTAATGGTATTACTTTAGTTCGATCTTTCAGTCAGTGATATTAATTGTATTAGACAGTTGAACATTATTTTATTATTTGTTAAGATGACTTGTAAATAATAATGTTATATCAACTAAAATGTCTATTGCGGCATTAGACTACTCACCGACATCCATATTATGTAAACAGTCTAAGAATAACAATTTCAAATATACAAAGTCAAAGACAACTGAATTTGGTAGTACATTGTAAATAGTACACTAGCCATTCAACTAAATTGATAGCACCATGCACATGGCATGATAATAATAGGCGGCACAACTTATAGGGGAGAGTTGCCGGGATTGGGACCCCTAAAGATAAACTCGAATATAGACGCGAAAACAAATGGAATTGATGTATACAACATACTATCATAGAGTTTATATTTTATTTTGAGCAATAAGCTATTAATCACAAGAAAATCACTGATGAATTTTGAAAAAAAATTATAATAAAAAAAATTACGAAAAGGTCCAATCGTGGCCACGGCTTCCTCGATTGAACCACCCAATGTCTTCGAGTGGACTAGTGTTAATTAGTGTTGATTACATTTAGTGTAAATTGGTAATTGTTGTGTTAATTGCTGATATTTGGTTGTGGTACTCATTTAATATCTCGTAAATATTTTCTTGTAATTCAACTATATTATGTTCACGTAGAATGATATATTATTATTTATAGCATCAGTGTCACGGTGGCTTGTAGGCCAGCGATCTATCAGGTCTTAGGCTCCATGGATCAATCAACATTTTATTTACAATGTATTTTAACTGTATTCTTATGTTCGTGGTTTGATCCTAATAAACCCCTATCTCCCTCCATGTTGTGTAGGCGTTCCCGTGAAGCGTTCCCGTGAAGCGTTCCCGTGAAACGTTCCCGTGAAGCGTTCCCGTGAAGCGCCAGCAGCCAATCGGCGTCATTATCGAGATATGCTACACTAAACATTTTGTTTGCCTGATATAACTTTTCAGTCGGACAGTTGTGTCAATATAGTAAAATTTAAAGTTAATTCGAAATGCATCGCATAAACTAATAAACGTTCACTCTTATTTTATGAATCAACCAAATGCCCAGATGATATCTTAATTAGCCCAGATTCTGGGCGCATGCATAATTTCAAAACATATATCGATGTAACAATATTATGACACAGTGCACGTATATATTACATAAAATAACAACACCTTAATATGTTTACGTACATTATGTTAAAGCTTTGTGCTCTTTGCCTTTGGGTGTACAACGCTTCTAATTCATTCGGCAAGTGACAGCACGTTACGGTCTCCAAAAATATTCCCGCCTATAATGGTGTATGGCAGGGAAACGGTTAATAGTTTCTAACTCATTCGAAAGGTGGCAGCACGTTACGGTCACCAACTAGATATTCCCGCCATCCAATATTATAATCGCCGGAATTATTATTGTGTAGACCGTAACGTGGTGTCACCTGTCGAATAGTTTAGAAATAGTCAACATTTCCAAAATGACGTATACTTGTTGATAGAGAACTTTTAGGAGTTATAATAAATTGCGATTAATCCGAACGAACTCTTTCGCGAGAGTAGTAGCGATGATAGTGATAATGGGGATGATATGAGTTGCAGTTACAGTGATGATGTCGTTGTTTACATAACTTGAATCTACGACTATGTCTATGACGAATCCATACCACCAGACTAGTGTAAACTGTACTGTAGTGAATACGATGAGGCATAATAAAAGCCATAATAATTTATTAATAAGGCATTTTTACGAGAAATCGAAGAGAAACCTTTGCACGAGGGTTCCATATTTTAAATCACTAACAATTATTTCACCGATGGAGTGCAACCAAATTGGTAGAAATAAATTTTTGGATGAAAATATTTACGATCATCAAACGACTAAAACGGCGTTTCAAACAAGGACGCCGCCGCGTACAATTGTAGACTATGACTATAGCATTACACAGAGAGGCATTTTTTTCAGAATCAGGGTCCGTATGCATGAAGAGCGGATAAATTAAAACGCGGATAGCCCCTATTTGCAGATTGCTATCCGCGTTTAACTCCGGCCCCCATTCCATATGCACAAGTTGTAAATATGTTCACGAATAGCTATCCGCATGTGTTTCATTTTATACTGGGAAAGTCGGGGTGACGCATGGGATTGGGGAACCGTCTCCTACTTCCGTAGTACGAAAATGGAAAAACATACAAAAAGGGCGAGAAAAACAAACAGATCTAACAATGAAATAAAAGTGCTGTTATAAGAAGTGAGCCTGGAACACCATGCGCTCTTTATGGCCAACAGTCAACCTGTCACCAATAGGGTAGAAGCTAGTATTTGGGAGAAAATTACTGCACAAATAAGTGCGTGTGGTATGGCTCAGCCTTCACCAGAAGAGGCGAAAGAAAAATGACTCCAAAGGAATCAAAAAAAAAGCAGAAGGTGGACCCCCTACATACCTATGCCGTATGAGGAGCTCATCATAAAATTGTTGGAGAAGATGCCACCCTGTACACTGGGAGTGACACTACGCCCGACACCGTTCGTTCTCTCTCACAAACTGCCACCGTGTTACAGTGTAATAATTAAGTTTTTACTTTGTTTCTTCTTGGCGTTTTTCCATAGTGCATTGCGGTCATGTTTACATTAACAATAATAATTAACAGCAGTATGCCCTACAATCAGAAACTGACTAGTGTTTATTTTTGTCAGTGCAGGGAACGGACACCCACAAAGACTCGCAGCCAATCACAGAGTAGTACAAGAAGAGTAGCAATACTTTTAAGTTCTTGTCTGATTCAAGATAATATACAATAGTAATATTGACATTTAGCATAGTGCTTAGGCATAGGTCTAAGCCCTAGCCTAGTGGGGCACCTTTCAGTTAAGATGGTCTACAGAAAATATAATAATGACATAAACTTAAAGAACGGTGGGTCGATATCGACATGAACCGAGACCAACGGCTAACGAAGCATCACAAACTATGCTTTAATTTGATGTGATATATATTTCAGCTTCTGCGCCCTCAACACTGTGCGAGTCAACCCCAAGGCCCTGTTGTTCATACGAGTACCCTGCACATTCAACACCCACCCACCACAGTTGCAGGGCTCATCTACCCATCAACTTTCCACTGTTGTCATTTGTTGACGATGAATATGATAACGTGGTATTCGCCAGTGAACAGCCAGTCACGCAGCATACATCCACTGTCTCCCAGGATGATTCCTTTCAGAGGCTTTATTTGGATGGTCTCAAACGCCTCAAGGAGAGACAACTCCCGTAGGATCCGAGAATCATGAACACTTCCAGGCCATTTCGCAATGCAATTAATGAAGACAAGGTCTGCATCACACATGACCTATGTAAAAACGTCATAGTAGATATTAATTTAAGAAACAATTAAATAGCATTTAATTTGCACTTTATACACAAATCCAACCCACGCACGCAGGCACGGACGAAAACTTACACTAAAAATCATGTACATTTTATAAAAAAAATTAATCAGGTTAAATATAAGACAGCAAAGATACATAATTGTTTACACACACACATGCCTGTATACAGTATACCATAATGCTTGCATGCATCCATCCATACACACATAGCACACATAGGGGCCTTTTCGTAAATCCAACATGTATACATGTACCGTTACATGCATAATCAAAATAGAAATAGGAAATTAAAATTAGTTAATTTCTCAGAATTTTTGTTTTACAGTATAAGGTGCACGTGCACACGCACGCACGCACGCACGCACGCACATTCCGCGACGAAGTGGACATATCATATGTAACGTGAGTTACCAATATTCCAACATACTACAGCTGTGCTTGAACAATTTACACATTCAAAGGTGCTATGACAATCCTTGGAATGTGATGGGTGCACCACATCCAAACAACTGATTTCAAATAAACTTGCCCTCATCCTGTCAAGGGACAGTACGGAGCTGGGTATCCCTAGGCTAAGTCAACCCAAGATTTACTAGATTCTCTTAAATCATGGTAGGTGATTGGTATGTTGTTGAAAACAGAGATTAATTTTCCCCAGAAGTGATAGGCATAGGCTCACAACGCAATAACTAGATGTTATAAGTAATGACCAGAAACATCTACGATTAAAATCACATACATTACTAGTAGAATTTTATTACCAACATCAAACAAAGTAGTGGACTAAAATCCGTTATACTAAGGTTTGGTGTTATTTTTTTCTTGCAGCTTTTACAAATATTGACACGCTGCCCACTGTCAGATTTCACATAAACATTGGAATTAAAACAGAGAGAATAAACAATAACACATTTACTTCTATTATTTATTAAAACAAATATCATTAAAATGTGGTGATAATACTAATACCAACGGTTTGTTTTATGATGACATAATATACATTTAACATGTTATGATGTGCACAACTTTAGCACCGGAAGTGCATTATCTCATCAACTATCGACTCGAAACGAGATTCACTTGTGTCTCCTATTAACGCAAGTAGTGCAGAATTATGATAGTGTTTATAGAAAATTTTACCACAAAGTTAAATGCTTTATTCAAGAGGTACCAATATTGTGGTTGCCACAAGTGGCCGCCCGAAGCAGTAAAAAGTATAGGACTTGCCAAACATGTGCGCACCGATTTTGTGAGGTATCGCGCCTTTACGTTGACGATAATTATATAGATATTTAAGTAAGAACTAATTTGTTTGCATTCAACCGATGAAATAACTATTAGTGATTTATAATATTGATTCCTTGCGCAAAATGTCTTCAGATTTTTTAAAAACAGAAATGGCAATTCACTATCAAGTAGGCCTATAAAACATTGGCTAGTAGGGAAGGCAGTGGCCCCAGTGCCAGGGTTAGTTGAGCCACTGGCACTGGGTTAGTTGAGTAACCCATGTTTCCCGGGAAACTACAGCAGCGACAGTTACATGGTACCACTCAGTGATTGAACATGTTATTAGAACTGGAATCGCTTATAATAGGTTACGCTTGTCACAACGATCAGAATATGTGAGCTAAAAGTATGTTTTTTTTTGCTGTTTTTCGAAACTTTTAGTAATTGTGATTAATGTCTGCTGGTGTGTAAACTATCAACTTTAAAACTATCAAGACTTTATTGTTTGTACACTGATAAATTCTTTAACTATGCATAGAGAAGACGATTATTTACATCACTTCGCTCATTAATGAGAAGTTCATTAAATAAGCTTAATTGTCGAAACGGGGCTAGTTAAGCCACCCAATGCCCAAGGGAGGGCTAGCTGAGCCATCCAATGCCCAAGGGAGGGCTAGCTGAGCCACCCAATGCCCAAGGGAGGGCTAGCTGAGCCACCCAAGGCCCAAGGGAGGGCTAGCTGAGCCACCCAAGGCCCAAGGGAGGGCTAGCTGAGCCACCCAATGCCCAAGGGAGGGCTAGCTGAGCCACCCAAGGCCCAAGGGAGGGCTAGCTGAGCCACCCAAGGCCCAAGGGAGGTTTAGTTGTGCAGCGGATAAAGCACAAAGACGAGTGTACGTTAACCCCAAAATACATCAAGGAATTTATTTTTTCGAGCAAATCGGGAAATCGGATAGCTACAAGGATAGCTACATGGATAGCTACAAGGCAACATACTAGCAGTTAGTTAGACTGGTTGCCATTTACCTATAAGTCTACTTTTAATTAATTGTGTTGACTTATTAATTAAGCGTGTAGACTTGTCAGAGACGTGTTATACCCATTAGGTAGATGGGTTGGCTGAGGTTGTTATGATTTTTGTACAAGGTCTACACTAAATTATACAAATAAAGCATTCACGCAGCCTACCCTACACCATGGCTCAACTTACTCCACACCAAGTGTTAAGTCGAGCCAGCTTACCAATCCTATTTGAATTAGCTATATATAGTTATATATGCATACTAGATATATTATCTACTAATAATCATAGTTTATGTGAGTAAAAACAGTTTTGACTTACGAATATGATTGCGCCATAGGCATCAAAAAGAAAAATGGCTCAACTAACACTGCCTTCCCTACTAATAGAGCCTAGAGCCTAGCCCTAGAGCCTAGACGGGATAACACTCACCTTTCTGTCAGTTTTGATCGAACTCCACTTGATGACAGTCAGCTACGTCACCTTTTCATTTGTGCATATGAATGACAATCTACGACCGAATAACGCAATTTGTCCAGGGACATCATTTTCTTACAGCATAAATCCGACAATTATCTGTGGGAAAGGCGCGGAGGCTGCCATCTTCCTGCGACTTTATTGCCCGAGCATTCTGGCTTTGTTGCGCGGGTGCTAAATATAGAACGGAGTCGCGCTGATACGACGCTCTATTGCCGAAACGTCTACGGCCTGCAGGCCGATATGGCCATAAACGCGGTTATGGTTAAGCGTTGGTTTAGATAGTAACGCGTTCATATATCAACCAATGAAAACGCGAAGATAGTAACGTGTTGATATATCAACCAATGAAAACGCGAAAATAGTTACGCGTTGAATTAGATAGTAACGCGTTGATACATCAACCAATGAAAACGCGAACATAGTAACGCGTTGATATATCAACCAATGAAAACGCGAAGATTGTTACGTGTTGAATTATAATTATAGTAACGCGTTGATACAGGTGTATATCAACAATGAAAACGCAAAGCTAGTTACGCGTTGGATTATTTAGTAAAACGTTGATATGTCAAACAATGACAACTCGTTCAGCTACGCATGCCCAGTAACCCCCGCTGGACGGTAATTATGACAGACAAATAAATAATCCAATGAAAATCGTTGTTCGGCTGATCGAGTTTTTATTTTACAAAGAAAGAAATAACATTCATGCCAATGGGGGTCAAACACACTTGACAGATACTTTGTATTACAGCTTGATCTATAAAGTGGGTCAGTATAATGTATATAACAACAATGTATACAGTAGCGTCGACCGTGACCTATCTAAACTCTGCTCCTAAAAACTAAAACTGACTGACATTTGCATAACATCTACATCGCAAATACCGTTAAACCCGAATTAAAGGAGTCGTAATGTTAACTTACCACATGAAATACGGGACATTAATTTATATAAAATGACGGCAAATGTGTCCTTGTTTTACTAAAGCCATGTCCCAGAGTTCGTTGCTCTTTGGAGTATCATTCTCCATAGGAGGTTGTCAGGCTCGTGTCATGCGCAGTATATGTTTACATGTTAAGCTCCGCCTACTTGGTAAGTTTTACGGGCTCTTGTGTAATTGCTGCATACAGTGAATTTAGAATGTTTTATATTGATACGCGGCTACACTGGGGAAACAAACTGTCGCAATCGTCATAATTTTTAGGATCCGTGTGATTAGTTTTCGTAAGTTGAAAATGCATACCTCTTACAAAACGTAATAACAATATAAAATGATCGCATTATTTTCATTCATAACACTCTTGATAACGTATGAATTATTGAGTGACCTTCGACGAGCTGCTTGTCACTGTCAGTGTCATCCGGTGTTTGTAGATACCTATTCATTGTTACTAGCGTAGAACATTTGTCATAGGCGTAGCCACACAGTGCATTCGCCTGCAAGAGCAACTTTTTTCAACAATGTTTTCATAATATTATATTGAATTCATTGCATGTTTTCAACCTTTGGCTTTGTTTAGATATGTATGAAGTAGGCATATAATTATTATTATTATGATAGCAAACATTCATCTAATGAATTCTAATATTGATCACTGTGTTAGGTCAATGCAAAAATAGCAAAATGTTTAAACATAAAATTTGTAAATATAAAAATGTTTAATATGAAATTCCCATTAAACTACCAGAATAGGGCTATTTGCTTATCAGCTACTACTTGTCAGCCACTGACAGTGGGGCACGGTGACATAGTGGTTACAACACAAGACTCTCAGTCGAGAGAAACCGAGTTCAAATCCTTATGATGCTGTTTTGAATCTTGGGCAATTTCATTCACGCCACATTGCATTGTATAAATGAGTACTTCATTATAGACAATGATATGTGAATGAATATTCTTTGGCAAAAGGCTTTCACAAAATATATTTTATTTTGTATGTCAATGTCAACTGATATTTTATTAAGCATTTGAAGCACACCCTTCTGAAAGTGTTTCAAATGACAAGGCCACAGGCCCAGGAAAGGTGACTAGCTTAACTAAACTTCACAAGATACTGCCACATTTTGAACAGAATGTTTTCATTTGAATGCTGCACACAAGCATAGAGGCCATATTATAAGAACATTGACAAACTGAAAAGAATTCAAACATGAGCAACTAAGCGTATCCTTGTAGTTCAATGTTTTTCATGTCATGTATACAGTGTTAATCTAGTTGAGTCATCTACACAGACACATAATTGCTTATGATGGTTCACACAGGCTGACCTCGTGACAATACTAAGTGTGGTGTTCTGGCCCTTGGAATAATATATTTACGGTTCAGTATTGACATCAATATATAGTACTCAAATATAAAAAAAATACAAATTTTAACTTATAAGCTTTAATGTTAGTAACAACAAAGAAGTGCAAATACTGATGTCTCAGTTTCGTCTGTTGTTTTAACCATCAATGAGAAATCCATTTAAACATATCCTATGACATGATAAACACAATTATTTTATCATCCACTTGGACAATAAGTTGTTGTAATTACTGTAGCCATCATGTTTGTTTTCAGGTTGTCTCAAAGATATGGTGAAATCATTCGCATCATCATCATGGACCTCAAGAATCATGGAAAGTGCATCACATGGATTTATGAAACCACAAACAACTGAAAGCAGTTTTGAAGCAATGCTGAGTATTGGATCCACTTTATACAGCACAATAATGGACTAGATATTTCTACTGGACTGCACCAATATGACAATGACTAGAATCCAGCAATTCAATTGTAAACGAAATACTATAATTTTATTATTCATTTGTTTACATACCTGTGACAGACTCGTTTACTTATAATAAATATTCCCTCACGATGAATTATTTTTATCTGTATTTATTTACTTTAATAACTTTGTGATTTGTGTATTAAGTTCATTTTCTAACTGCAGTGGATGACACATAGCTATTATCTGGTTCCATTGTGTTAGTTAAGCAATGCAGTTACTTTCTGTTCAATGAACATTTTGAGCAATAAAAGTGTTGACATAGGAAATTATGCAAGTTTGATTCACCTAAAAGATGTGTATTCTTTACAAACGGTTATGAATAACATTCATAGTTCTTGTGGTTATGTATTAAGCCATGTAAAAACAGATTATGCTTAATATAATTACTTGTTTCGTGTTATTGAATTTCTTTGTGACTGGTTGAATTTCTTTGTGTTTGCGAAAATGCACTATAATGCCAGAGTGCTGCTACTGCAACAACATGGTACCAACACAAGCCTGTCACTGGTCCGGGGGGAGGGGCTGTTTTTGAGAAGGGAAATGCACGTTAATTAGTTTTTTTTAATAAATTAAAGAGTACCAACAAACTGCCAAACGTTTTAATATTAGAACGCATGAATGATGTAGCCATCTCAGACAAACGATTGGTTTGAGATTACGGAATGAAAGCGGACGCCGACGAACGTCTACCTTCGGCGTCGAACGCTGTAAACAGACTGGCTTGCAATTTCCGGCGATCACTAATATGACCCGCTTGCGCGGAGCCTGCCAACCTCCTCTGATCTTCCTCCTTCCGCTCGTGCTCTCCGCGTGTCGCTCTCACGAACACCCGGAGTAGTGAGTACAAAGGATCTGCGCAAACATCCACCAGGTTTCATTCCAATTCACCGTTATATGTAAAATTGTATAAGCGCAGGCCTTATACTCGTAAACTCAATAACTTATATTGAAACAGTTCACACATGAAAATAAAACATAATTAATATTTAAAAATGTGGTGTCGCCACTGGCACTGCGGTCGATTGTTTTTTATTTTTTTATTTATTTATTTATTATTATTTTTTTTATTATTTTGCATAATGCTGTGTTGGGGGCCATTCAAGAATTACGTAAATGTGCCTACACGTGTTACGGAGCGTTAAGAGAGGTGTTTATAACACTATTAAAACTGCTTCCTCAACTGATTTAGCTCGACCGAGAGACAGGGTCATAGCCAGTGTGTTCAGGTGGTCCACCCTAACGCCCTTTTCGCGAAGCCCACTTTCCGGAAACGAACCCCCACCCAATGTTCACGAAAATGTTGGGTTACGGATCCGTCCATGGATCAGACTTATGAAATTGCCGATGGATATATAAAATGACGGCAAATGTGTCCTTGTTTTACTAAAGCCATGTCCCAGAGTTCGTTGCTCTTTGGAGTATCATTCTCCATAGGAGGTTGTCAGGCTCGTGTCACGCGCAGTATATGTTTACATGTTAAGCTCCGCCTACTTGGTAAGTTTTACGGGCTCTTGTGTAATTGCTGCATACTGTGAATTTAGAATGTTTTATATTGATACGCGGCTACACTGGGGAAACAAACTGTCGCAATCGTCATAATTTTTAGGATCCGTGTGATTAGTTTTCGTAAGTTGAAAATGCATACCTCTTACAAAACGTAATAACAATATAAAATGATCGCATTATTTTCATTCATAACACTCTTGATAACGTATGAATTATTGAGTGACCTTCGACGAGCTGCTTGTCACTGTCAGTGTCATCCGGTGTTTGTAGATACCTATTCATTGTTACTAGCGTAGAACATTTGTCATAGGCGTAGCCACACATGCGACGTCACAGCAATACAAATGGCTAATTAAGTGCATTCGCCTGCAAGAGTAACTTTTTTCAACAATGTTTTCGTAATATTATATATAATTCATTGCATGTTTTCAACCTTTGGCTTTGTTTAGATATGTATGAAGTAGGCATATAGTTATTATTATTATGATAGCAAACATTCATCTAATGAATTCTAATATTGATCACTGTGTTAGGTCAATGCAAATATAGCAAAATGTTTAAACATAAAATTTGTAAATATAAAAATGTTTAATATGAAATTCCCATTAAACTACCAGAATAGGGCTATTTGCTTATCAGCTACTACTTGTCAGCCACTGACAGTGGGGCACGGTGACATAGTGGTTACAACACCAGACTCTCAGTCGAGAGAACCCGAGTTCCAATCCTTATGATGCTGTTTTGAATCTTGGGCAATTTCATTCACGCCACATTGCATTGTATAAAATTTTTTGAGTACTTCATTATAGACAATGATATGTGAATGAATATTCTTTGGCAAAAGGCTTTCACAAAATATATTTTATTTTGTATTATTATAACATGTAAAAAGGCTAAACACAATGAAACAGTTAACAGTATTTAAAACAAATAGAAACTCTCTAAAATGTCCCATAATGGTGCATTGTTTCAAAAACATATTTTTCTGATAAGTAGGAAGTTGTAATGTCATCTTAATGTGGTTTTGCTTTCCCACAAATCTGCTTAACATATATATATATATATATATATATATATATATATATATATATATATATATATATATATATATATATATATATATATATATATATATATTCGCAAAAGTGCATGTTTTTATAATCTTATCCTTATGTCACAGTGCACAGGAGGACAGTGTTGCTTAGTATTTAGAAACTATCAAGCACATTGTTACACTATCACAGTGCATAAAGCATAAACATGTATGCTATTCCCCTGAAATAATTATGTGAATGGGACATGTCAACTGATATTTTATTAAGCATTTGAAGCACACCCTTCTGAAAGTGTTTCAAATGACAAGGCCACAGGCCCAGGAAAGGTGACTAGCTTAACTAAACTTCACAAGATACTGCCACATTTTGAACAGAATGTTTTCATTTGAATGCTGCACACAAGCATAGAGGCCATATTATAAGAACATTGACAAACTGAAAAGAATTCAAACATGAGCAACTAAGCGTATCCTTGTAGTTCAATGTTTTTCATGTCATGTATACAGTGTTAATCTAGTTGAGTCATCTACACAGACAAATAATTGCTTATGATGGTTCACACAGGCTGACCTCGTGACAATACTAAGTGTGGTGTTCTGGCCCTTGGAATAATATATTTACGGTTCAGTATTGACATCAATATATAGTTCTCAAATATAAAAAAAATACAAATTTTAACTTATAAGCTTTAATGTTAGTAACAACAAAGAAGTGCAAATCCTGATGTCTCAGTTTCGTCTGTTGTTTTAACCATCAATGAGAAATCCATTTAAACATATCCTATGACATGATAAACACAATTATTTTATCATCCACTTGGACAATAAGTTGTTGTAATTACTATAACCATCATGTTTGTTTTCAGGTTGTCTCAAAGATATGGTGAAATCATTCGCATCATCATCATCATCATCATCATCATCATCATCATCATCATCATGGACCTCAAGAATCATGGAAAGTGCATCACATGGATTTATGAAACCACAAACGACTGAAAGCAGTTTTGAAGCAATGCTGAGTATTGGATCCACTTTATACAGCACAATAATGGACTAGATATTTTACTGGACTGCACCAATATAACAATAGCTAGAATCCAGCAATTCAATTGTAAACGAAATACTTTAATTTTATTATTCATTTGTTTACATACCTGTGACAGACTCGTTTACTTATAATAAATATTCCCTCACGTTGAATTATTTTTTATCTGTATTTATTTACTTTAATAACTTTGTGATTTGTGTATTAAGTTCATTTTCTAACTGCAGTGGATGACACATAGCTATTATCTGGTTGCATTGTGTTAGTTAAGCAATGCAGTTACTTTCTGTTCAATGAACATTTTGAGCAATAAAAGTGTTGACATAGGAAATTATGCAAGTTTGATTCACCTCAAAGATGTGTATTCTTTACAAACGGTTATGAATAACATTCATAGTTCTTTTGGTTATGTATTAAGCCATGTAAAAACAGATTATGCTTAATATAATTACTTGTTTCGTGTTATTGAATTTCTTTGTGACTGGTTGAATTTCTTTGTGTTTGCGAAAATGCACTATAATGCCAGAGTGCTGCTACTGCAACAACATGGTACCACCACAAGCCTGTCACTGGTCCGGGGGGAGGGGCTGTTTTTGAGAAGGGAAATGCACGTTAATTGATTTTTTTTATAAATTAAAGAGTACCAACAAACTGCCAAACGTTTTAATATTAGAACGCATGAATGATGTAGCCATCTCAGACAAACGATTGGTTTGAGATTACGGAATGAAAGCGGACGCCGACGAACGTCTACCTTCGGCGTCGAACGCTGTAAACAGACTGGCTTGCAACTTCCGGCGATCACTAATATGACCCGCTTGCGCGGAGCCTGCCAACCTCCTCTGATCTTCCTCCTTCCGCTCGTGCTCTCCGCGTGTCGCTCTCACGAACACCCGGAGTAGTGAGTACAAAGGATCTGCGCAAACATCCACCAGGTTTCATTCCAATTCACCGTTATATGTAAAATTGTATAAGCGCAGGCCTTATACTCGTAAACTCAATAACTTATATTGAAACAGTTCACACATGAAAATAAAACAGAATTAATATTTAAAACTGTGGTGTCGCCACTGGCACTGCGGTCGATTGTTTTTTATTTATTTATTTTTATTTTTTTAATTTTGCATAATGCTGTGTTGGGGGCCATTCAAGAATTACGTAAATGTGCCTACACGTGTTACGGAGCGTTAAGAGAGGTGTTTATAACACTATTAAAACTGCTTCCTCAACTGATTTAGCTCGACCGAGAGACAGGGTCATAGCCAGTGTGTTCAGGTGGTCCACCCTAACGCCCTTTTCGCGAAGCCCACTTTCCGGAAACGAACCCCCACCCAATGTTCACGAAAATGTTGGGTTACAGATCCGTCCATGGATCAGACTTATGAAATTGCCGATGGATACTTTTGCCGAGTATCTAATTGTCCCAACTCATATGCTAGACCAAGAGCGACAGGTGGGCTACACATAAATGGCGTTCACATAGTTTTGGAGAAAAAGAAGAGAGCCGGGGAAAGAGCAACTTCCCCGTGACGTAGGCACCAAACAACAGTGACGTCACGTCATACGTCACGACGACGTGGCCTGCGTCCTGGACCAATACTGCTACGGTGGAACGGGAGCCAGTCTGACGGCGAGGTAACAAGCTAACAGTGTAGTCAAATCATAGTGCAGTACACAGAGCAAGTTTAAATGTCCAATGTGCAGTGGTATTACGTAATATTATTTGTGCCAGTCTAGACATGTAACTGTAGAGAAATGACATCACAAACGTCCCTAGGAAACGATAGACGGTCGCCAGTTTTTTAATGTATTCTTATCACTTGATATTTCTCAAGAGAAACAATGACCAAACATACAGAAGTTACGGAAAATTAATAAGATAAGTATTGTTAATATATTGATATAATTATTTATTAAACTTTTGCTTCAGTTTTGTGTTGAGACCCCATATGACTTTATGCGCTTTATAAGTAAAACACAGTTGCTATTAGAGTATCATGGATCTAAGTAAAACACAGTTGCTATTAGAGTATCATGGATCTAAGTAAAACACAGTTGCTATTAGAGTATCGTGGATCTAAGTAAAACACAGTTGCTATTAGAGTATCGTGGATCTAAGTAAAACACAGTTGCTATTAGAGTATCGTGGATCTAAGTAAAACACAGCTGCTATTAGAGTATCGTGGATCTAAGTAAAACACAGTTGCTATTAGAGTATCGTGGATCTAAGTAAAACACAGCTGCTATTAGAGTATCGTGGATCTAAGTAAAACACAGTTGCTATTAGAGTATCGTGGATCTAAGTAAAACACAGTTGCTATTAGAGTATCATGGATCTAAGTAAAACACAGTTGCTATTAGAGTATCATGGAACTAAGTAAAACACAGTTGCTATTAGAGTATCATGGATCTAAGTAAAACACAGCAACAGAGGTAGCGGATACACTTCCAAAATATGAATTTTGTATTTTGTTTTTAACGAGATTCACATGGTATTGGAAGAAAATAATGACTATTATGGAATCAAAGATAAAAGAAAACAAGAGTTTCTACAGAGGGCGCGTATACAATTCAAACATTTGAATATTTATTATATATTATTATTATTGTTACTATTATTATTATATAATAGTTTGCTTACGCAGCGCACCAGCATCCTACGCAATATGCATAATCCTCAGGCTAAAAATTAAGTTAACAAAGTATTGAAAGAAGAAGAAGATGATGACGTAGAAGATGATGTGATGATGATGAAGAAGAAGGTGATGAAGAATAATAATAATAAGAAGAAGAAGATGAGAAGATGATGAAGAATAATAATAAGAAGATGAGAAGATGAATAATAATAATAATAAGAAGAAGATGAGAAAATGATGAAGAATAATAATAATAATAAGGAGAAGATGAGAAGATGATGAAGAATAATAATAAGAAGAAGATGAGAAGATTATGAAGAATACTACTAATTAGAAGAAAAAAATAAGTAACAATAATAATAATAAGATGATGATGAAGAAGATGATAATAAAGAAGAAAATTAAGAAGAAGAAGAAGAAATTAGAAATGACATAGAGTCGAAGATACGTATGAAGTGAGTCGACAAAACCTAGCTCCAGGCGGCCCACCACCTCCACGAAACTACACTCATGAGCCAGGTTTGATGGAGAGTGGGGATGACCGGGAGCACCAGCCGAAACAATCCCACGGCGTGTCTGGGTAAGTGTAACAACTAACGCCAATACACGGCTAAATTGTTATTTGCCATTGACGGACAACATTTCGGTTGTTTCTTCCCAAAATTCGTGATTAATGATTAACCGGTATTTATCCCGGATCCTGGTGACTCCTAAAGTGGCTACAATAACTAGGCCGGTGTCTACGACACCCCGTCGATAAACAGATAATACGGACTATAGGCCTAAATGTCCATGAAACAGCTAATCTAGATGATACAAAAAGGCATTTGACTGTCTTGGAAGTCGGATATACCATCAAAAGCTTTCAGGAAACTGAAAGTAGATGCACGAATCAGACGACAGGACAGGTCCGGGTATCGAAACATTTGAAAAACGATTTACGAGAAGACCGACGAAGCATGTTTATGAAGAATTGATGGGTGCGCAATAGCCGAGAGACGGGTGCGGCAGACGGCCGAGAAGAAGACGGTGAGCTGGAGAAAAGAAACCAGGACAGGATAAAGAGCTTGAGAAAGGAAACGAGGACGGTAGAGAAATGAGTAGAACAACAATAATCCGTGACAACGGACACAGCGCCGAACGGACACAACAGGCGAAGAGGTCATAGGAAAATAATTATATTTCTCCGCGGTAGCAACAAACAAAATCGATTAGTTATATCTAATTAGCTCTTCTTATGTGTGATACAAACTGCTCCTATGCACTGGGTTGAGACCGGAGGACCATATACCATGGAGTTGTCTTGGTAAGTGGCTGGTACCTTGTCTTGATTGACAGTGAGTCTGGCCGGTTGTATCGTAAAATCGTGTCATAATATACCCGGGGCGCGGTGGCGCAGCGGTTAGAACGTCGGCCTGTCAATCGATAGAACCCGGGTTCGAATCCTCTGTCTGCCGTTTCGAAGCTTTGGCAGTGTCGCCCATCCTACGTTGTCACAGTTCACTCAGCTGTATAAATGAGTACCTGGCTGCAGACAGAGGTTGATATCTGAATGAATAGTCTTTGCGCAGTAATTGCAGCGTGGCTGAATGCTTCCCAGACAAGTTGAGATAGCGTTGGAATGAACAGGTGTGCCAGGGGGTTAAGTGTGAACGCTTTGAGCAGCCCCAAGGGCTGGATACCGCGCTATATAAGAACGTATCTTTACCATTACTATATCCATATTCTAACAACGTGACAGCCCAAGTGTTCTTTGGCAGTCAATATGTTACAATATATGATCAGAATCTGTACCTTTAAGAAATTACGAGTAAAACATCGTATGCAGTCGTGATAACAACACAGGCAAGGTGCGCACTCGTACTCGCTGTATTCTGGTGCGGGTGTGATGTGGTGGGTGCGGGTATGATGTGGTGTATGCGTGCGTGATATGGCGGGTGCGGGTATGATGTGGCGGGTGCGGTTGTGATATGGCGGGTGCGGTTATGGTGTGGCGGGTGCGGGTATGATGTGGCGGGTGCGGGTGTGATGTGGTGGGTGCGGGCATGTTGTGGCGGGTGGGAGGCGGACACGGTTTCAAATGTCAGTTGCGGGGCGGGTGCGAATAAGGTTTTGATATAGACGTATGCAAACTTCTTTCATTGGCAACATTTAGGCCTTCCATTGATCGTAAAGTAATAAATAAACTTGCTTATACGCAATGTGCCCAGGACACACGCTGCCACACTGTCAGCCGGACCGTCACTCTTGCGCGACCATCAACCACCCATAGCAGACAACAGCAAGACAGGAAACCACACATTATGAATATTGTGAGCAGTCACTGCATGGCCAATATCAACGGGGAGGGGGGGATGAGGCTGACAATCACGCATTCAATTACCCTCTCATGCTGTCACGCCTTCAACGCTAATATATTTGTTTATGTTTTACCAGTAATTATAGACATTTAAATCGCACCATTTTGCTTAATTATGTACTCGTACCTATACCAACATTCGCGTAAAAATCTCACTCCTTGACATAAACTACTGTTGGCATATCTAGTTGCCTATGTAAAACACCCCATAGGCATAGAATGTTAGTACTTATAGTCTAGAACGTGCAGTTCAACTAATATGTTAAGTGAAGTCCCGCGTAAAAATCTTCAATGAGCTGTCAATCATCGTCGCGATGGCGGCAAGTGTACCGACGGGTCCACTCGACAGCCGGGGGTAGAGAGGGTTGTGCCGGTCGAGCCGAACGCGCGAGTGGGAGTCCAGGCCGCGCACGTCACTCATCTGCCGTTCGCCATTTCTTCCCGCATACCGTACAGCGTAGCCGGGCGTGAAGACTGCCTTTTCCCACGCCCGCTCCTCTCTCCCTCTCAACTCCCGGGATTTACACCAACGCCAGCCCGTCCGCCGAGACTCCGTCGAGCTTTCTGTCATCTGTCGTAAGTCGGTTACGTTTGTCTCGCTGTGAAGTCGAGCTCGAGTCGCCGGCCCGTAAAGCACAGGCCGGCATGGCGAGTAGGTCACGTGGCACGCCCACGCACCCCCTTATAACGATTAGGGGTCCTCCCGCTTGCATAGGCACAATAATGGACAATCGGTGGCGCAGAGGGGCCAGTCTGAGTGTTGGACCATTTGCTTTGTAGTCAGTGCATGTTTTTGCATCGCAAACACTCTTGGTTAGGTGTTAGGGATGTTTGATTGACAGATGCCTGTCAACATCTCTGGGTATAGTGCATCGCAGTAACTAGGTTTAGGGCCCCGTCTTACAGCTTTTAGGGTCTTGATGTTTTGTTTGTCGCAAAAGGTTGACATTGCGGCCATTGCTATGCACGCAACACCGCAGCGTCGCGTATAGAGTAACATGGTTATACATAGACATGCACGCATTCACCGATCTATTAAACAACGCTCCCATAAGAACATACAATATCCCGTTACAACAGATTACAAATCGTGATTTTAACCCATTGCGCACCAAGTGGGCGATTGCTATTTGTATTTGGCGCACCTCCTAGTATATTTACTTGATTTGCCCGAATCTATCCTCTTCGCTCAGCCCAGTTAATTGACTGCCAATTCATTGATTGTGTATTGGCTTTCCGTGGCAGACGATAACAATAGTACTACAGCAGGCCTAATAGCGACGTTATGTAATCACTGGGCGACTCCGGACTGTCAAATACTCGCCATGTCCAGACCCCCCAGGCTCACGATGTGACAGCGGTGGACAATACAAATTACACACACACCTTCTGCAGGAAACGGTGTCACATAATCTGATACGATCACGTACAAAGGAACATTGATTAAATCAGCTGGCGCTCGCAAGCACACGCGCACGCACACACGCACGCACACACGCACGCACGCACACCCACGGTGTTCGGCGTTGAGATAATAGAACGTTCCAATGCAAGTGTGGGAAAAGTAAAGCACGATATCTCTTTTGACTAAAACTGCGTGGATCTGTTCATATTGGTTGTGATAATGATACCAGAACTACAGTAGTTTCATTTACGAAGATCGTCTTATTAGTTATACAAGTAATTACTCAACAAATAAAGAATTATAAGAGTTCCAAGATCTAGAAACAGTCATGATGCATCAATGACAGCAGTAGTAGAACATACATTGTGGAATTATCTACTAGAAAAAGGTAGAACGTAGTTGCTCTTAAAGATCATTCGCTAAGTACGCTTGACAAGTAATGACTTAGTCTAGTGATCCATCCTCAGTTTCTCTCAGTGCTGACGCCTCTTGTATTTGTTTATGGATGAATAAATTATGATTATTATAATGATCGAGATAATGACTTCAACTAGTGTGTCAACATTACGGTCACCACAGCATTGAGCGGTGGATATTGAGCCATGCACTCTAGCCGACAGAAACAGCCTTAATGCTACCTCGACTATTATACTTTTATTGCATTATTCCTGTTAATAAAAAGGCAACTTCCGGCATCCCGCAATGTACAACCCTGCCACTCTGAACTGTCACCCACAAGTACCACTTCTGGCAACGGACAAAAAACAGCTCAGACGTTTGCCGCGCTAATACTTTCAAGTGGCAGACGACAAATACAAATTGTAGCAGCGGCGCGGGATTTGGAAAGTTTTTTAATTTCGGAACAATTCTTCTAGAATATTTTCATGTACCACCTGGGAAATGTGTTGGGTCAACAGAGTGATACTAAAAAGGAATACTAAAAACAGATCTATTCCCCGCTGTTATCTAATGATAAGCATACATTCATTTGCTAAATAACTCGACATAACTTGAGTCGAGTCGATTAATCGCAGCAACAAATGCGTAATGTGCGCTGACCAAATCGCACATATGCGCGAATCGCAACAAACTTTTAGCGATGCACGCCTAGCATAAGGCACCATATAAAATATGTGTGACACCACACGAAACCAATGTCATTTAGCCTCAGACACCCCTTCCACCCCCCGCCACCCCCCAGACAAGTATTCCATTTCAAGGTATCCTTTCCTCCGCAAACCGCACGACAGACACCACACTATCAGATAACACAAAGCAGAGACGGCCGACTTGTATACGACGTTCATGCATGCATTGTTCCTATCTCTAGCGAGATCACGTATTGTGATCATCGGCATAATATATTCACCCGAATACACGTTCCGGATCAGAGAAGAACTTCTTTAAGCCATCTCCCTTGTCCCCAAAACAACATATTTATTACCCATTAATATATAGCATCTTACAAACGCGTCCCCTCCCTCTCCTCTAACACCCGGGGCGATATTGGTTTGAACTACAATTTGCGGTCTCTGCGGAATCGTTTACCTAGTTAGTTTGATATATTTTATACGCAATAAAATATCCATTGCATACACTTCCCCAGGGCTGAAGTGATATCGTCTAAAGGGATATTAATTGTGAACGAATTGGTGGTAGGTTGTTTGCATGCCATTTGACAAATGCGGGTCGTATCCCATAGTGCATTAGTTAATTTAGACCACAGATAGTACTTATAATTACTATTATATATCTATGCTTATACTTAGTATGGTTGTTTTTCCGGCGGGAGGAGCAAAACACAAAATGATTTCCTTTTAACAACTCGGAATTGGAAGCGTAACATTTGCGTCGAATAGTTTGAGATTTTATTTTATGCATTGCACACTCACCTAAATCCTTCTTAAGTTATAATTTCTCGCAATGACACTACACATATTGATTTATATATCAAATGGAAGCACTGACATATTACATTAATAAGTTAACATGTAATTTACCGGTTTTTATAGATAATTGTTTTAGTCTTTGTATCTTCGATATACCGGATCGCACCCGATATTATAAAAACGTTAAAATATGCATTATGACTTTAAAAAAAAATTTAAAACCCCATAAAATAGTACCCAACCGTACTTTAGTTTAACGCACACAACAGCCAATATTTATTCAATGTACGTATTTGTACATTTAAAATGCATAGTTTCTCCGTCAAGGATGTTCCGTTTGATTTTCAGATTTTCTCAATTTCAATAAAAATATATTATCTCACTGTCTTACATGTTTTTGCGTATTGGTTTAAGTACTCTGGTGGGCAGCTGTTACATATACTGTATATGTCACTGTTCTATGACACCGAAGTACTGAAATCTGTTGTTTTCCTTTTTTTACACGCGAATGCTAGAGGTCAAAAGTTGCTTACGCGCAGTTAAGACGCGTTGTCAAACAGTACAACCAAGCACAGACAGAATGTTAATGATACAGTAGATGCCAGTTGTGGTAGGCAGGAATCCGAGACTTTTTGCTGCATGCATCTGACGAAGCTCCTGCTTCGCCTGTTGGTTCTTGCTGAAACAAATATTTTTATTTGGGTGAGCATTTACTTAACAACTATTATTTCGTCACGGACGTTCCGTTTTTCTTTGTTATTTTTCATTTCTTTAACATGTTATGTTGGGAATGGTGTTGCTCCGCATATGGACAACATTACCAAATTTGGTATGTAGCCCGTCGCCGTCACGTGACCATTAGTATTGTACAATGTCATATTTTTGCTAAAGTGGTCGTCAATTTGGCACCAGTTTATTTCAGTATACGGGTTGGTCTTGTGTTAGATCGATTGTGAGACGCGGTGGCTATTGGGATACGCGGTGGCTATTGAGACGGGCGATGAGTATTGAGACGGGCGATGCAGGCAAAGTGTTTGCATTTGGTTGGTTACTGGTCACTTCTTTAGTCGGCGTGTTGTTATTAATAATAAGCTGTGTCCGGTAAGATCGCCGTCATCTAAGCCGTCCTCTCGGGCCAGGGGCGGCTTAGTACATCAGTACCCCTGGCATATCAACATGCAGGGCCTATTTGTCAGTTACTGTGTTAACCAACACTATTGTATTACAAGAGTGTAGAATTTGAATGTCGAACTTGCCCAGACTGTGCTGTACATGGCGTAACTTCCAAAGCAAACGTTCTTTTGTTGACGCGAGGTTCTTTAGTACATAATCCTAATATAGTCACCTTCACCTTTCACCTTCATCTTCAGTTATGAAGAACACCTGAAAGAATGTAGTTTAACAACTCTAGAGACAAGGAGGTTAAGAGGAGATCAGATTGAAGTTTTTAAGATATTGAATGGGTATGAAAATATTGATAGAAATATGTTTTTCTCACTCAAGAAGGATAGCAGAACTAGAGGACATGAGGTAAAATTAGGAAAGGATCAATGTAGATTGGACATCAGGAAGCACTCGTTCTCACAGAGGACAATAAATGAATGGAACAAATTGTCTACAGATTGTGTAACTGCTAGCAGCGTGAATATGTTTAAAAACAAGGTTGACACATATCTCAGGAGGGCGGGTTATAAGAAGATGAACATTGTTGGACTCTCGATAAGCCAGTGGCTTCCTTGTCCACTTGCCATCTGGGCCTTTGGCTTGGATGGCAAATCTTGTTAGATCCCTTGATCCGGACGGTCGTACGGGTGCCATTCACACACAGTCCTCCCCAGCGTTGTATGTCCTCTGCTGTGTGTAACAGGGTCGGTATGTCTTGATGTGTCTATTATTGTAGATTGTCTAGCCAGTTTTTTTTTGGTGGCCCCGTCGCCGCTTGCCCTCTAGGGTGCCTTGCGGGATGTGTTTTTGCAATGGGGTTGTGTCGAATGATGTGGCCAAACCAGGAGAGCTTGCGTCGTGTTATTGTTGCCAACAGGGGCACTTGCTTTCCAGCCAGGCACTCCACTTGTTGTCTCACACATTCAATTGTCTTGTCTTTCCAGCCAGGCACTCCACTTGTTGTCTATCACATTCATTTGTCTTGTGTTCAGTCTACGAAATACGGAGGAGTTTCCTGAAGCATTTCGTTTCAAATGTTTGTAGGCGTCTCTCTCTTCGTCTTGACGCTGATGTTTCTGCTCTTCCAGGTGGTTTTAATTCTTGACATAGCAGACATGGCCACTGCACTCCTTTATTTTGATCTCCTTTGTTAAGGTGCCATCTTTCCTCAAGGTGCTGACCGTTCATCATGATGTTAATGGGGGTGTTCTGGTTGGTACTTTTGACAAGTATTTTGCTTTTCTCTGAGCTGACTTCCATCCCATAAGCTCTTGTCTTTTCTTCCAGTCTGGTAGTGAGGTCTTGAAGTTACTCTCCCCCCGTCTCCCACGAGGTCAGTATCGTAGGCAAAGCAGTGCCGTATGACTTGTATAAGATCTTTGTCGAAGTTGTAGTTTCTCATGACTTTCCACAAGCCTTCGTGCTATATACGGTCAAACGCCTTCTTAAAATCAATGAAATTGTGGATCAGGTCTTTTTGGTGAAGCAGGTGTTTTTTGTATGATCAATCTATCATTGAAGATCTGCTCAGTGGTGCTTCTCCTGGCCCTAAATCCTGCCTGTTCTTCAGCCAGTATTTCTTCTGATTTTCCTTTGAGTCTGTTCAAGATGACTTGTAGCATGATCTAACTTGGGTGACTGGTGAAGCTGATGGTTCTGTAATGTTTGCATAATCTTAGTTTTTTTGAGTGGAATGATCATGGATTGAGTCCATTCTTTGGGCCATTCGTTTGTTTTCCAGATCCTCTGATTCAGTGTAGCGAGGACCTTTATCATTTCAGGGCCGCCGAGTTTGAACAGCTCTGCTGGAATGTTGTCGGCACCGGGTGATTTCCCTCCTTTCAGTGCGCGCAATGCCTCCTCTGCATATTATTTCATCACTTGCATATTGTCTGTTTCATCAACACTGCTGGTTTTGCTTTTCAGTATGCTGGTATCTGGTTTTAGTTCGTAATTGTAGAGCTCTAGGCAGTACTCAGTTCATCGTGTAAGAACAACCGCGTTATCAGTTAGCAGGGAGCCGTTCTTATCTTCTGTAACCGCAGCTTTGTGTTGTTGTTTTCTTTTTAGCCTCTTCAGTGTATCAAAACCTCTCTTGCTGTTACTCTCTTTCATGCCTTTCTCAATGTTGCACATTGCTCTGAGATCCATTTCTCTTTTGCTTTTATCATCTCCGTTCTGATGGTGCGACTGACAGTGCGGTAGTGTTCCGCTGTTCTACGGGTGGAGTTCTTTGTCTTCTTCGTGTTTCTCCTTATGTCGCAGAGATCTAGAGTCGGTGTCGTTGGTAATCCACGGTTGGATCTTTTTCCTTTCTTTGCCAAGTACTTCTCTCGCTGTTTCATGTATACCTCCCTGTATGTTGTCGGTGAGGACGTTTATGTCTTCTTCAAAAAGATTTAGAGCTGCGAATTTGCCGCCTATTCTAGCCTATATATATATATTGAGGTTTCTGCGTCCTTCAGTGTTTGAATTCCTCTCCGCTGTACCACAGTGTGTGTCCTTCAGTGTTTGGATTCCTCTCCGTTGTACCACAGTGTGTGTCCTTCAGTGTTTGGATTCCTCTCCGCTGTACCACAGTGTGTGTCCTTCAGTGTTTGGATTCCTCTCCGCTGTACCACAGTGTGTGTCCTTCAGTGTTTGGATTCCTATTCGCTGTACCACAGTGTGTGTCCTTCAGTGTTTGGATTCCTCTACGCTGTACCACAGTGTGTGTCCTTCAGTGTTTGGATTCCTCTCCGTTGTACCACAGTGTGTGTCCTTCAGTGTTTGGATTCATCTCCGCTGTACCACAGTGTGTGTCCTTCAGTGTTTGGATTCCTCTACGCTGTACCACAGTGTGTGTCCTTCAGTGTTTGGATTCCTCTCCGCTGTACCACAGTGTGTGTCCTTCAGTGTTTGGATTCCTATTCGCTGTACCACAGTGTGTGTCCTTCAGTGTTTGGATTCCTCTACGCTGTACCACAGTGTGTGTCCTTCAGTGTTTGGATTCCTCTCCGTTGTACCACAGTGTGTGTCCTTCAGTGTTTGGATTCATCTCCGCTGTACCACAGTGTGTGTCCTTCAGTGTTTGGATTCCTCTCCGCTGTACCACAGTGTGTGTCCTTCAGTGTTTGGATTCCTCTCCGCTGTACCACAGTGTGTGTCCTTCAGTGTTTGGATTCCTCTACGCTGTACCACAGTGTGTGTCCTTCAGTGTTTGGATTCATCTCCGCTGTACCACAGTGTGTGTCCTTCAGTGTTTGGATTCATCTCCGTTGTACCACAGTGTGTGTCCTTCAGTGTTTGGATTCCTCTCCGCTGTACCACAGTGTGTGTCCTTCAGTGTTTGGATTCATCTCCGCTGTACCACAGTGTGTGTCCTTCAGTGTTTGGATTCCTCTCCGTTGTACCACAGTGTGTGTCCTTCAGTGTTTGGATTCCTCTCCGCTGTACCACAGTGTGTGTCCTTCAGTGTTTGGATTCCTCTCCGTTGTACCACAGTGTGTGTCCTTCAGTGTTTGGATTCATCTCCGCTGTACCACAGTGTGTGTCCTTCAGTGTTTGGATTCATCTCCGTTGTACCACAGTGTGTGTCCTTCAGTGTTTGGATTCCTCTCCGCTGTACCACAGTGTGTGTCCTTCAGTGTTTGGATTCATCTCCGCTGTACCACAGTGTGTGTCCTTCAGTGTTTGGATTCCTCTCCGTTGTACCACAGTGTGTGTCCTTCAGTGTTTGGATTCCTCTCCGCTGTACCACAGTGTGTGTCCTTCAGTGTTTGGATTCCTCTCCGCTGTACCACAGTGTGTGTCCTTCAGTGTTTGGATTCATCTCCGCTGTACCACAGTGTGTGTCCTTCAGTGTTTGGATTCCTCTCCGCTGTACCACAGTGTGTGTCCTTCAGTGTTTGGATTCCTCTCCGCTGTACCACAGTGTGTGTCCTTCAGTGTTTGGATTCCTCTCCGCTGTACCACAGTGTGTGTCCTTCAGTGTTTGGATTCCTCTCCGTTGTACCACAGTGTGTGTCCTTCAGTGTTTGGATTCCTCTACGCTGTACCACAGTGTGTGTCCTTCAGTGTTTGGATTCATCTCCGCTGTACCACAGTGTGTGTCCTTCATTGTTTGGATTCCTCTCCGCTGTACCACAGTGTGTGTCCTTCAGTGTTTGGATTCATCTCCGCTGTACCACAGTGTGTGTCCTTCAGTGTTTGGATTCCTCTCCGCTGTACCACAGTGTGTGTCCTTCAGTGTTTGGATTCCTCTCCGCTGTACCACAGTGTGTGTCCTTCAGTGTTTGGATTCCTCTCCGTTGTACCACAGTGTGTGTCCTTCAGTGTTTGGATTCCTCTCCGCTGTACCACAGTGTGTGTCCTTCAGTGTTTGGATTCCTCTCCGCTGTACCACAGTGTGTGTCCTTCAGTGTTTGGATTCCTCTCCGCTGTACCACAGTGTGTGTCCTTCAGTGTTTGGATTCCTCTCCGCTGTACCACAGTGTGTGTCCTTCAGTGTTTGGATTCCTCTCCGCTGTACCACAGTGTGTGTCCTTCCTCTATTGCTGTATCTTCAGAACCTGTCCATCTGACTTCAGCCAGTCCAGGAATATCCCACCGATATCTGGATAGTTCACGAGTTAGTTCTTTTACTTTCCGCAAGTATATAGGGTGCGAACATTCCACGTCCCTATTCTGGTTTCCTCTGCATGTAGCCCGATGTCTGCTAATACACTGGTAGGTTACAAAACGTGTCTGTATTAACTATTATTTAATAAGCAATGATATATGTGATTCATCATTAATTCTTTTGATTTGTAGCCTACTAGATTTTTGTTATTCAGTTAAATGCAACTTTTTCTTTGTACTATACGATTTGGACATATTGTTTAGTTGATACATGCGTGACTATGTCGGCTTCTTGACAAGGGACTTCGTTGTCTGGCAGTATATACTGGAGCAGACTACCTAACAAGCTTGACGTTGCTCTTTGCGGGAGATTTGACTTAAGCCACGGACGGATGTTGCGGTAGAACTGCGAGCGGGAGCAATCATGACTTGTTTATAAACCCAGAATACGGTCAAATAATAACGGCATCTAGCAGATTGCTTCGCTAAATTATTGTCGTCTCGTTCCGTCTCTTAAGCGCCTTCGTCTTGGGGAAGATGTCAACCCGTTTTAGCTGTCGTCGTCTTGGGGGGGGGGGTCAGTTCGTCTTAGCTGTCGTCGTCTTGGGGGAGATGTCATCTCGTTCCGTCTCTTAACCGTCATCGTCTCTGGGAAGACGTCATCTCGTTTTGTCTGTTAACTTTCGTCGTCTTGCGAAAGATGTCATTTCGTTCCGTCGTGGGCGATACTGAGATTGTAAATGGACCCCCGTGGTAAGTGGACCCCCCGGTCCATTTCCACTGTGAAATATGAACCGGGGTCCATTTACTATGTACAACCACCGTTGATAATGGACCCCGGTCCATTTTTCACGGTGGAAAATGGCACGTGGTAAATGGACCCCGGTCCATTTTACGCCGTGGGAAATTGATTCACTTATAGGTTATATATGTAACAAAGAAATCCATTTCAATCAATTAATTAAGTTTATTCTCAAAGAAACCTTAACAGATTACAATTCTCATCGGTATCGGTGCGGGTCAAAACAAGCAAATCTGTCTCCATTTTGAAGTCACTATGTAAGTAATAATTAATTTGCTTTGAAAACAGTCCATCAAAAGTTTTCTAATGTTCTATATATCTTTCCATATTCATACAAAGCATGCGTTTTAACTGTAAGATATAGAAAGGGGAGGAGGTATATGGAAGGGCAGGAGGTACATGGAAGGAGAGGAGGTATATGGAAGGGGAAGAGGTATATGGAAGGAGGCGAGGTACATGGAAGGGGAGGAGTTACATGGAAGGGGACGAGGTACATGGAAGGGGAGGAGGTATATGGAAGGGGAGGAAGTACATGGATAGGGAAGAAGGTACATGAAAGGAGAGGAGGTACATGGAAGGGGAGGAGGTTCATGAAAGGGGAGGAGGTATATGGAAGGGGAGGATGTATATGGAAGGGGAGGAGGTACATGGAAGGGGACGAGGTATATGGAAGGGGAGGAGGTACATGTAAGGGGAGGAGGTACATGTAAGGGGAGGAGGTACATGTAAGGGGAGGAGCTACATAGAAGGGGAGGACGTACATGTAAGGGGAGGAGGTACATGTAAGGGGAGGAGGTACATGAAAGGGGAAGAGGTACATGAAAGGGGAGGAGGTACATGGAAGGTTAGGAGGTACGTGGAAGGGGAGGAGGTACATGCAAGGAAGGGCGTGGTTACATTTCGCACGGCCATTGAGAGCGGACCCCCTCCCCATGTAAACAACGTAACAACAGCACGGGACCATGTAAACAACGTAACAACAGCACGGGACCATGTAAACAACGTAACAACAGCACGGGACCATGTAAACAACGTAACAACTGCACGGGACCATGTAAATTGCACATATACAAAATTATTAATTAAATAATACTCATTTATTTCAAAAGTAGAACTTGGGAGATACGTGGAAGGAGGAGGGAGGTACATTTTCACGGCTATTGAGAACAGACCCCCCTCCCCATATCCAAGCAGTCCGTCAAAGGGGTGTTACATTTTCCACGGCCATTGAGAACGGTCGCCACCTATTTTTTCACAATTACATTTCCGTTTCCGCGCCCGGGATTCGGTTTCACGACTGGACATTTTACTGCTCATGATCGTTTAATGTGAAATTAATCTACTCGCCCAACTTGGAACGGAGCTAAAAACTGCCTGCGTTAGCCACCAGATGTGAACAACATTTTGAAGGCAGTCCATCAAAAGTCACCTATGGTGCTCCACGTATCATACTAATGTACTGAAAAGCAAAACTTTGGAGATACGTGGTGGGTGGGGCGGGGGGGGGGGTTGCATTCCCACGGTCATTGAGAATAGACCCCTTCCCCTTATCCAAGCAGTTCACCAAAATCTATTTAGTGCTAAAATAGAAATTCAAATAAAATAATGCCCCTAAATAATATCATTGCTTGAAATGTACCAATAATAAAACTGAACAGATGGTGGTACGTTTTCCACGCCCGGGGTCCATTTTCCACGATTGAATATGGACCCGCCGGT
Organism: Lamellibrachia satsuma; assembly: GCA_033239005.1. NCBI lineage: Eukaryota > Metazoa > Annelida > Polychaeta > Sabellida > Siboglinidae > Lamellibrachia > Lamellibrachia satsuma. Next base: position 11,226,640 of record BSQZ01000014.1, read on the forward strand.
CCATTTACCATTGTGGTAAATGGACCCCGGGTCCGTTTGCGTGGAGGTCCATTTGCAATACTACAGCTGCGCTATTAATGTTATTCGAGCCGTTTTCGGAGTGCGCTCCAACGCAATAGGTGACCTTTTCTTCCTCGTCGAACTACAGCACTGTCAACTGGCACTGTTATTGTCGACCCTGCGACCGCGCTCCCTCACAAAGCACCCCCTGGAGCCGTCCCTGTAGATATAATGCCGGCGGACACAAGCGCTGTGTGGTGTTTGTTGGGAACACGTCACAGGGGAGACGAGTCGCAGCTACTCACCGAAGCACGTCGCTGTTGTAACAACATCGGCTTGTTAAAATAACGCATTTAAACTAAGCCTTTAAAGTTGATACTGTATTTTTAAATTGTACCATGCAGTGGCTTAATTATCATACATCGATATTTATAGACAGTTGGAAAACATGGCTTTAAAAAAATAGGAATACATTAAAGGGTCAGCGGTGAACCGCCCCCCCCTCCACACACACACACACTCCTCACACCCTTGGAATCCCAAGCAAAACCATACATTACTTGCGCACGGCCAAACACAAGCCAGCTCTTGGTGTGTGTAGGATTTGACAATTGTGTGTGTGTGTGGGGGGGGGGGGCGGTGAAGCCCTGTTTGAAATGTTGAATTCTGACACACTATGTGGCAAAACGTGGAGGGGGTATGCGACCCCACGCCGTCTTGACCCGCGTCATAAAACATTATTTTGCATGAACAGTATGTATTACTTTTGTATTTTCAACAGATTCTTAATTCGTATTAGTTCGGTAAGGCGTGTTTCTTAAGGGCGTGTTTATTATGCTCAACACGTTATTTATCGACTACTGATGAACTGTGAAGCATATGTTATGATCGATCATTAATACTTTTCTGGAAATTAGCAAAAGAATCACATTTAAGTACTTTTAAAATAGAAACGCGATTATTTCAATTATGGAATATATGCAAATGAGCTGAAATGGGTTGAATTGGAATATAGATTTCGTATAAAATCACCTGCAATAAAACACCTCCTATTGATTAGGTGCATCATGTTTTGAGTTGTCATAATCCTAATTAACACACTCAGAAGTCTAGGCTTTGGGCAGGTGCGTGAGATTGCGTCACAGAATGTTGTTGTGTGATAAAACCGACTCCTCTTATTGTCAATGCATTTGTGTAAACATCGTCACGACTGTGCAATTATGATACTGCATCATGAAATCTAGTACAAGAGTGATAGTATATTCTTCGGTGACTGACATTCGTGATTGGGTTGAGCTATGTAATGACGTCAATAGCAAAAATCCTCTCTTTTGATATTGATTTTCTTTCCTCGAGACACACAATTCCGCCTTTAACTATAACTTTCACCACGACAGCAAATTACTTAATAATACTAATATTGCAAATGTTTATTTGTGTCAGAAGCGTTTTTTGTGTCGTGCGTTTAAAGCAGCAACTGTTAACAAAATCGGAAGATTGTAACTATGCTTTGTAGTCCAGGCTGTAATTTAATCTACCCACGTGGTTTGTCAGGCCTGGAAAGTAGACGATTCTATGTTGGTAGCGGCGGAGAGTGTTTATTTAATAAACGGTTTTATTATAACAGTACTCAAGCACACAAACGCGTGAAAACATGTAAAATATAATAGTTGATATAAACCATGATGGAACATCTATTGTTTAATTATGACACACTGACTAGTTATGCTGAAAAGTAATTAATGAGAACCCATTACCCCTTATGCAAAATGACGGCTTCTGGTATTACTACGCGCTGCTCCTATGCTGCTTGTAGATCCTTGCGCGCTTGACATTTAGTTCGCTATTTTTTGCCGTATTTGTTTGCATTTATGTGGGTTGTTTTTTATCTTAGTTATAGGTACCACTAAGGACATCATTGAGTGAGCTGAAAGCATAATGTACAGGGCGTATGTTGGTAATTTGGACAGTCGAGTAACCGAGGAAACGCTATACAGTTTGTTCGAGGAGCACGACTTGGGTCCGAGTAACGTGGTGCTGAAGCGTGGATACGCTTTCGTTGACTGTCCAGACCAAATTCTCCTCGACAAAGCTATAGACGAACTAAACGGTGAGTATTCTTGCACAGCCAGGCTGACATTAAGCGTTCGGGTTATGCGTTTGTGGAATACGGCTGATTTAGTGCTAATTGGTGTTTTTTTCTAGTAGCATGTCCACGTTGTCGGTTTTCAAAATGGCCGTCGCCTCGTGCGAGCCGGTGGGTTATTTGTTAATGAGCTGCGGGATGTCGATCATATTATTTCCACGACTAACTTACCTTGTGTGAGATGTTTCACTGGGTTAAGTTATAATATAGTTATATATGTGCGTGTAATCGTGGCTCTGTATATTTACACAGCACAAGGAAATATGCTAACAAAATAATTTTTTTCACGCGCATACCGGCGTATATTTGGCACGCTGCCAACCAGTGCTCGTTTTTTAGTATAACTTATTTTTTGTACATTGTAATTAAGCAAAGTGTAAGTTAGCGGACAGTGTGGATCATTTGCACGATTATGCTTTGCTTTTTTTGTAAACAGAAGGCCAAAAGCATGCCCATTGTTACTATTTTGACAGAAATCTCTTTTTGTACAAAAACGAAGCGGTTGACCGATTTATTAATACATTGTATTACATAATATATAATGATGATCCCCTTTCTGTGAGTAACGGCGTAAATCCGTCATTTTATCAGAAACAAGGTTGAAATTAACATAATAACAATACCGTTTTTCGTATTGATAAAAGTGGTGAGATCGTTTATAGGTGGCCTCGTTTTACGACGTTTTTATTGATCAATATTTAGCCTTACGTCAGAAAAATTACTCTAATAAACGTTTGTGGTTGACACTTATGCCTAAATTGAACTTTGCCCTATTTACACTCTTGAGGTGAACTGACTTCCCAAAGTCTTCCCAAAGAGATGGTGCAGTCCCCACAGTACAAAATTGCATTGGTGGCCATGTTAACGTTTTTCTGATCATAAGAAAATGTGACCATAAAAATTAGAGAAATTTTTTCACAGCAATTGCTATCATCTCATTGACATGCTGACCAAGTTTGTAAAAATCACACACTCCCAGCTCTTTTAAGATGCCCGTAAATTTTTACAAAAATAGCCATGTATTCATGTGAAAAAAATCCATAAATCCTTTTGCCTGTTAAAGTTTAAAATATGCACACTTTCACAGCCAATAGTTTCTACAAACAAACCTGTGAATATGCCTGCGCAATTGCACTTATGTCACATTATATGAATTGTTTAAATTCACATATCACAGTTTAATATGCCCTACATATGTGTGAAATAATAAACAGGAAGGTAGTGGTCTTACCCCAACATGTCATCTGGTGGGTCTAGAGAGAAACCCATTTTTGTTTTGTTTTTCTTCACATTTTATGTATATTAAATTAAATGCACTAAAATATTTCTTTTACTGGAGCCAGTTATAAGGATGAGTTTATGTGATTACGCAGCTGTTGCAGTATTTTTTGGGGGGGGTTATAGCATGGTTTATTTGTGCGAATTTCAGTTGTAAAAAGCTAATTACAGTTTGTGTAAGAAGAATTAGTTGTCACAGCTGAATACAGAAATTGGACAGTAAAATAAGGCGATCAGCAGCAGATCCAGTGGGGTCTCGGGGGGGTCTCAAGATCCCCTAGGCCATGAAGGGGGTCTAAGATCCTGTGCCCATGGCAAATATTACTGTAAAGGAACACGTATATAGGCCTACATCAGAACTAGTGTCAATGTAAAGACTGAAGCATTAGCATCTGGCTAATATTAACCCTTATGTAAGTAGCCCCCCCCCCCGTTCGTAGAATTACATGACTACGATTGACTGAGACCACCACTGCCAACAAGGCTAGATCGGTCCCTGGGTGATGCTAAATGCCTTGTTACTTGAGTCAAGGATGATAACACATTCAGCCTCATATAATGAGGGGATCAAAGGTCTGCTTTAGAGAACATGAGCAGTATATCATATTCTTTGGTGCAGCAATCTTAACAACAAATTGTAGAAAGTATTTGGTCAATCACATCCCTTTTTATCCTTAACTGTCGGTCGAATTTGCGACTCCTGTTCCTGGCAAAATCCTGCACCTATGTTATGTAAATTTATATTGTTCTAGCTAATTGAAGTGGTTTATACATGTATCATATACTAAAAGAAAGCTTTTCTGAGTATATAATTTAAATCACCTTTAAACATGTTTTTGATAATTTTTTGTTGGGGTAAACATGTAAAATGTGAGTACAGAGGTTCAAGACAAATACAACAGACGCATCTTACAACAAACACATCTTACAACAAACACTAGATCTCCAGTGATTTGCCTAGGTTTTCAAAAGGGCAAGGTGCTGAGTGTGAAAAAAGGAGAAAATTTGCGCGCGTGAAAATATTTTAAGGGCAAGGTGGCACAATTGGGGGCAGCCTATCACATGACGTACATGAAAAATGTGTAATTGAACAGATAAAAACGTTACTTTCCAGTACAATAACACATTTTATTTAGAACCCATAGTCCGACTCAATGGGCGAGCCACCTGTCCTTGTGCTGATTCTGGCTGCTTCACTAAGGCAACTGGTGTAACTTATTTTTCATGGCATAGTTTTGTAGGAATACTATACTACTGAGGGAAGACCACAGTACAAAATTGCATTGGTGGCCATGTAAACGTTTTGTCTGATTATAAGAAAACGTGACCACTCAAAATTCTGAAATTTTTTCACAGTAACTCCCATCATCTCAATGATATGCTGACCAAGTTTTGTCAAAATCACGTGCCTCCAGCTCTTTTAAAACGCCCCGACGTGCTGTGCCTGTAATTTTTTTAAACAAAAACAGCCATGTATTCATGCGCCCACGTGGCCCATAGCAGAACAATTCCCATAAATCCCTCCGTCTGTCTGTGTGTTATTTCACAGCCAACAACTTCTACAAAAAACCTGTGAATGTGTCTGCTCAACTGCACTTATGTCACACCATATGAATTGTTTAAATTCACATATAAAAATTTAAGACGCCCTACATTCGTGTGAAACAATAAACAAGAAGGGCAACTGTGGTCTTACCCCTACTGGTGACATGGACTTTCTTCTACATATAACCTAAGTCGGCTATACACAGACTTAGGTGACACACGTATTATCAACCCTCAAAATAAACCATACTAAGAAACACTGGCGACACATTTGTTGCCTCCAGTTTTGTGTGATTTGTTGAGAATCACTGTTAATAGTCCTAGGTTTCACACAGAATATATACTGTAACTTTTTTATCCGGAATACGCACCGGTGCACAGTTCACTATATGCAACCGTTGTCGTATTCATCTGTTGTGCTTTTCCATTTAATGCCGGTCACATGATAGACCACGTGATAACCACGCCGTGAATAGTTCGTTTATCTTGTTGTCATTTTAAAGAATTTTCCACGCATGTTCTTCAATTTTCCAAATTCCCCTTTAGTGTGCATTTTAAAATGGCCGACGCTGGCGGGTCAGGGCACCTTTTGAGCTGCATGGCGGCGCCCAGGCAGGACAAGGCACTACGAAGATAGTCACCGGGCAGGCCAGCGTTACAACTGGGGGGCCTGGCTGCACCAATCCAAACATGCCTAGGCAAATCACTGGATCTCTTAAGACAATTACAAAAGGAACTATGGCATTTATAATACAAACATCAGTTCGAAAACTATAATATGTCATCAATTTGAAATTGTTCACATCGTCATCACCACCAAATAATCTAGATTGCCAATAACATTTGTTATACAGTAAGAGAGTATAATTTATGGCCTGTTCTAGTGGTGTTGGCTATTATACAATTTCAAAATTGTTCCCGTCTTTGTCATCACCACTAAGTAGGTTGCCTGGTACTGAACTTCCAGGCGTAAATGTGACACACGGCAAAATTTATCAACTGTCACGCGTTTCACCATTTGAGTAATCAATAAACTCCACTTTCATGCCAATAAACTGCTGTATTCACGACCCAGTGTGCCGGCCATTTAAAATTGAGCGCTTTTGAAAACTGGACGGATATGAGTTGAAATTTCATTAAAATTACAAAGTAAACAAACTATTCCTGACTGCCGCCATTGCAGGGTGCTAGCCATGCCTCGTGGCTATATCGTGTCATATATTATGTGACTGTCATCAAACCGAAAATCACAACGGGCAAATGCTGTAAACTGCGCAACAGTGCGTATTCCGGAGAGTAGAGCAACTAGGCACTAGTGCGCATTCCGGATAAAAATGGTTAATGCAGTTAATAGTTTAGTTGAATTGTTAGCATATTTGATTGGAAGACCCTACTCAAACAGTAAGATTTGAATCCCAGTAATTGCCCTATTAATATTTCTGCTACTGTGTTGCATATACATTTGAGTGTATGTCAAAAACTTGTTAGATTTCAAATGCATTTTAGTTCCGTTCTCATTCCCCATCGTTCGTGCCAATCAGTCGTGAAAGAAACAATTTATTGCTAATCGCAGGAATTACTTGCTCTACCTGTTTGAAAAAAGTCACATCCTATACATTAATGTTGGCACCCAGAATTTTGTGAATTGAATAGTTAGGCCTTTCTTGGACAGTGATAATATTAAGGACAACAGGGTCCAGTTGGCAACATTTGCAAAATGGATGTTAGGCAGTGATATCAGGTTCATGACAGTTACTGTGATGGTCACGTGCAATTGTGAAAATTTAGGGACCAGCTGGTGCCTGAACATTCAGAATTAGGGCCAACAATGAAATTTAGTGGCCTGTTGGTTTCATCTATTAATGACCAAATACTAAGGTGCTTAGTTTGCGTATAACACTACTCTTGAGTGCCAAATAAACGTATAGGCCAAATAAAAGTATAGGGTGGCAAATCGGTCAAATTTAATAATAGTATAGTGCCGAATAACAGTATAGGGGGGGGGGGGGCAAATTGTTAAAAACAAATAATAGTACAGTGGGAAAAAGTCACTAGCATGTTTGTCTTTTTTAGCGACGAAGAAAATTTTTTTTTTACACGAAATGAAGCCAAGGCGTCACTAGAAAACTGCGCTGATTACCGTCTATTTTGTGTTTTTCCTGCCAAATATGCATAAACTTTGTGCATATTCGCGTCACAGCAGATATAGTAACCCCATTTTATATCTGCGGAAAACCGGGGAATTTTCCGTTTTTAAATGGACATTAAAGTTTTATACGCAAGCCTGTTTCAGGGGAACTGCCTCCAGCCGGTTACAACCGATTTGAGGTGCTGCGCACAGCGGCCATTTACGGTCGGTTTACGTGGTGATAATGGCGTTTTAACAAATAAGATACCACGTTGAGCTCCAGAGAACTAAGGGTTCTGACTGACTCATCTAATCATGGAAATTTAACCGTCCAACACTTTGGGATCAAAATCTAGGATCCTCAGAAGCACGGGATACTGCTAAATTCACGACTGTCGTTCGAAAGGATGAGAACTTAGCCGTCGGAGGTAGCCACGTGCAGCTCCAGTTGGGAGCAAGTGATTTTATCGCGAGCGGTGGATGATTGATTAGTGCTAGCAATATGGAGTGAGAACGACTGCTCTCCTAAAAATGATACCCTGCATAATTAGCAACGATTATCGGAGAATATAGGCTGGCGCAAATGTAAAAATTTAGTAGTAATAATAGTATAGTGCCGTATAGGGTGTCGTTTTTCATGAAATAAATACGCATATAGGGACGTTTATTCTCAAGAGTAGCCTATCTGTCGTAGCAGTGATGGCAATGATGGAAAAGAACAAGATAAAGTCCATAGTTTGTAAAATAACTGGGTGAGAATAATTGTGGGAGTGAAAAGTAGGCATGTAACAGTTCATTGATGCATCGATATATGTACGGGTCCGTGATACGTTCATCAATGCTCATACACGAGTATCTATCTTTCCTGTTATTCAGAGTGAATTAGTTAATCAATGAAGTTCATCATTTCACAGTGGAACACTAGCAATGTGTATGTTGATAATATTTTGGAAGAAGAGTACGTTTTTTATAGTTTCGCTGATTGGTTGTTACGTCATACTGTTTAGCCAATCACAGTAAAGATAACATATTCACTGAATCAGGCCTGGCGATCTCCGATTCAGAATGCTTCCCGCCAGTTCAGTTAGCCAAAATGCGCAAGTTATCAGCCTCACCCTGCCGATTTATCCAGGCGACTATGACTGGGTCTGATTCAGTGATTGTATTAGTGATGCACATTACAGTACAAACTAAGTCTTCCTTGCCATCGACATATCGCAGCAAAGTCCACACATGCAAGGGAAACCCCGGCATTTGTAACATGGATGCCTATTGGAAGATTCACATTTGATGACTTCAGTGTCTTGGGGAATACACCAAAGCAAAGATGGCAGACAAAAATATTATGTGCCAAGACATTCTGATTAATGTGATATTTGGCAGTGAAAGTGAACGTTGGAAGCTTCGATTTGGAGTGAATCAAGAATGGCATAGATTTTAGCCTGTGCTGCCAGCCAGGACAATGGCTGTGCATGTGAAACATGGGCATCAGACATGTTACTTTCAACAATTGTAACTTTCACAAATAAAATTTGTAGTGAGATGTTTATTAAATTCATTGCTTTATTGGTCTGCTAGTTATAAGAAATGAATGACAATATTTGGTATGGTTTATATTTATTAAATTATTATGAATTGTATTTTAAAGCAGTGTCTGTTAGTTTTGTGTACGAAAATGTTGCTTTATTACGTTTACTTGTAATTTACACCTATTTGTGGGGCAGTTCAAACTCGGAGGGTATCTGAGCTGGTGCAAAATGGAACTGGGACATTTAATTTTTTTTGCTAATTTCATATACTGATATATATTGTTGAAAGCTGAAGTTGCATTATAAAGCAATCGTAATACGTTTGCTGACCAACCTACTCTCAATACCTTTTTAATTTTAGTTAGTATTGCGATACGTGTCCTGAGAGTACTGGTTTGTTAGAAAAGAGTAGACGAGTGAAGTATGGAGGAGGTTGGTGCGAAAGAGAGTTTCAGTAGGAAGCAGGTGAAGAGTTGATTAAAGTAGGCTGTACATGTGGCATGAATGGAAGGGGACCAGTTATCGAAGGGAGCGGATATGTTAACAGTTTAGGGTTGAAGGGGAAGAGGAAGGCCATGGCTTGAGAATCAGATGGGACGATTGTGGGAAGAGAGATTTGGCAGGAATGGAGTGGAGAACGACGGCGAGGGATGTGGGGAGTGCAGGCAGCAGTGGAACGGGAACATGTGTATAATGTATTAACCTTCCTTATCGCTTTTAATTTTTATTCACATCTTCAGAACTTGGAGCATGCCAAATACCATGAAAAGTATTTCCCAATTAATCGCAACAAAATATTTGTATCTAACTGAACTTGTACTATCTCTTCTGAAGTCCAGAATTCAGTGTAGTAGAAGCTACTGTCATACCGCAAGTAAATTAATCGCATAAACTAGCATACATATTCTGGAAACAATTAAAATTTGGTAGAATGCAGAGGCAATTTAAAAAAATACCGGATTATCGTGCAGAAACCTGTCCCATTATCATGGATATACCCACTGTTTGTAGCGCACTAGCAGTCATGACTAACTACATTCTCATAGCACATATAAAATGTATATGTTATACACTTATATATAAATTTAAAATGATATTAAATGTAGCAATGCCGGTTTTTTATTCAAACCGCGAAAACATTTGACTTTCCTGTTACTGTCACGCTTGACACATAAACTAGTTTCAAAGTAAGACCCTTGCAGTGCATGTCATAAGCTAGATACTACAATCAATTATTACTTGCGATGATGTGGTAATTATCTTAATTATCAAACTGGGTTGAATACAAGTATGCATAACATTGATTATATGGTGAATGAGATGAAAACGCAAGTGCCGTAAACATGGAAGGCATTTTAAAATTCTGGCAGTGGCTTGACAAGATACAACTTTAGAGCACATTAGGTCTAAGCCTGTTTATGATTAGAGTGTATGATTGTGCATCTAACAAAATGTATGTGTGATGCATCAAAGGTATGACTTATTGTAAAAAAGACGCACATTTAGATGTCCACGTGTAGCAGTGATGCATAGTGGAGCGTAATGAACTAGCAACAAGCACAGCCAAGACGGTGGTAGCACAACTGTTTTACGTTGGCTGCTAATGGCTTATGCAGCTAAATGTTTCTTTCGAATGATTTGGGTAGCCTACGCAAAGTTGCATCTTTGGAGGTCCAATTTGAACCAGTTTTTGAAGAGGTGCATCTTACAAAATGCATTCATCAGCTGGCGCCCGCTATAAAAAATTAATTCGCTAGGACAATATTTGTGCAGCATTGGTAAGCCACAGCTCACAAATGTAAGCCCTGTGACTGAATGATGGAGTTGCTAGATGGGTTAGTCATATGTAACAAATCACTCACCTAAATTAGCTTGGTATATGCAAGTTTAATATTTAACATTTTCTAATGCTCCCTTGGAAAGGTCGCCACTCAAACTGCTATGGTTGCGTATTCAGACTCATTGCCAAAAAATCAGTGTAATATCCACTAAGTCATGCTAGATCATTTGCGCAAATGTGTTATTTAATTTTGATGAAATCATCAGACAGACTAATAAATTATTTTTGATCTGGTCCGGTTAAACATAATAAAAAATAATCCACCACTCTGTTGTGGCATAAACCTATTCACACTTTTGCAAATTATCTAATTGATCTAATGACTCTTATTAAACCAATTGTGCATAATACTAAACTATTGCATGCAACATATTTGAATATGAAGGAACCTGATTCGTGATGGGCTAAATCAGTTGACGAGGGAGTTTTAAAGACCTAATGTAAGTTGTGGTGGAATAGAGTGCAGCTTTGGTAGGTAACAATACATGCTCCATACTGGGGAACAAGTAATGATTAGAGCTGGCTAGCCAACTTAAATCTTGGAACAATGCTGTTAATCAGCTATATAATAGCCTGTGTGTAGCACAACAGGCCAAGTAACAATGGAAGGTTTGTCCAGCTGTGACTTCCTTGCTCAGACAGCTCTGTGTGTGCAGCACATAGTTGCCCCATGTCTTGGATTCATGCACTCTGCCTGCTTCAGCGTGTTCCATTGTTATCTGTGTGAAAAGTTAGCACTTCTCAGAACATTTCACTGAAAATCGGATTGAAGTTATTGTTACCCTGGGAATACCAAATGTATAGGATGTTGGAGACACAGACAATTCACCACACTGGACCCAAAGGTGGAAGTTTACTTTCCTGCCAAAAACAATTGTGACCCACGCCATCGAAATCATGAATAAGTTAAAAAAATAACTTTTTAGATAAAGGTACCAAACACAACTACCAAGCTCTAATAGTTGCTGAGTTATCGTTTGATAAAGAGGTGCTCTGAGTCATTTAACGAAAAAGGATTCTGAGAAAAAACAGCTTTGAAGTTTACTAAGGTATATTTATACATTTCAGTAACAACGGCACATCATATGAAGTTGAAATTTTGGTGGAATTCCACTTCGATAGTTGTGAAAGTTAGCAAGATGTGGCATTCTCAGTGACGCTGTCGCCAAGCTGTCCGCACACTCGCTCGAAGCTGTTGATGTCAACTGTCGTTCGATCGTGGTCTTCTTTGCCAATTTCGTCCTCATAAATGACGCTCATTTCACTGTCACTGTATGAGCTGTCTGACTCCACTAAGTTCCCCAGTCAACGGCAAATAAATAATCGACTAAAAAACTTTGAATTGATATAATAACAGTTTCCAAAGTAGTCAAACTCAAACCAAAACAAACATGGCTTCACGTGGGGGTAAAGTTTGCGTTCCAATGTTCAGATAGATTGTGCATGCACATTTCTAGCTGAACCAATCAGCCATTGCGATTTGTATCACTTGGTTACGTCCTCATTATTATTCCGCGAATAATGTGGTTTGGTCTCCGTTTTAAACCTCTCTGACTGATTATATAGTAACGTGACTGATTTTTCTCTAATAAATGCATCCCATAGTAGGTCAGCTTTCTAACGATGCCAATATGGCGGGGGTGGATGCGTTATACAGTATATACGATACATCTGAATTGAGAGAAGTTTCCATCATGTTTGTTCATTAAGATATTAATAGCTCCACGAACCATATTTTTCAAAGTTATCAGTCGTTTTATGATAGCATGACAGCAATCTAGGACAATTAAAAACATAAAAACCAGAAAATCTGCCATCGCAGCCAAATTCACCCCCTCGTGCACTTTGGAATAGCCAAGTTCAGTGTTTCCGACTTATTCCTGATTTCGATAAAGTGGGTCACAATTGTCGTGGAACATCCTACCAGACAATGTTATCCTCGCTGAGTCGGTGGAAGCGTTCTGTCGCCGACTCCAGCAGACAGGACCACAACACGACAATATACCAAGCAGGGTTTGAATTTAGCGGGGACCCGCGGGGCAATTGAAGCGGTGTAAGCAGGTATTCTATAGGATTCTTTTCTGATAACAACTAATTTTTGCCTGCACGAATGTTTTTGGTCAGTAGCTGCTCGTTAGATGTTGGCTCAAATGTGGCTCAATATAACAATGAACATTGTTAGTCACTAGACTTAGCACTGATGTCTTGTTGTTGCAGGTTTCAACTTGATGGGTTCCGTCATGCAGGTCGAGCCGTCTACGATGTCCAGGCGTAGGTAGGCATCGATTCTCACATATCAGAACTACTGTTTTAGGAGTGCGATTTCAGCATCCTCGTTGCCAGGGGTTTCTGACTACATCAGTACCCATGGCAGATGAACCTGTTTAAACGTGGACCTATCAGTTGCTGTGTTAACCAGTAATGTTGTTCACTCAGATTTACAGGGTTTGCATACAGGAACTTAACTTTAATTGGTAGTGGACCATGTAGTCGCTGGTCGGACGTTTGGTGATGAGTATTTTGTGGGAACATTTATGTTTGGGCGCATGCGCGTCTAGTTCCCAGAAACACGTCGACCAAGCCAAGAAGTGGGACAAAGTACAAATGATTCAGTGTACGTCCACACTTTGTGTGGGATAAACTGACAAATCCACGTTTCAACAGGTCGATCTGCCAGGAGTACTGTAGTTCTACTACCACCCCTGGCTAGCAAGGGTGTCTGCCAGTACTGTAGTACTACTACCATCCCTGGCTGGCAAGGGTGTCTGCCAGTACTGTGGTACTACTACCATCCCTGGCTAGCAAGGGTGTCTGCCAGTACTGTAGTACTACTACCACCCCTGGCTAGCAAGGGTGTCTGCCAGTACTGTAGTTCTACTACCACCCCTGGCTGGCAAGGGTGTCTGCCAGTACTGTGGTACTACTACCATCCCTGGCTGGCAAGGGTGTCAGCCAGTACTGTGGTACTACCACCACCCCTGGCTGGCAAGGGTGTCTGCCAGTACTGTGGTACTACCACCACCCCTGGCTGGCAAGGGTGTCTGCCAGTACTGTGGTACTACCACCATCCCTGGCTAGCAAGGGTGTCTGCCAGTACTGTGGTACTACCACCATCCCTGGCTAGCAAGGGTGTCTGCCAGTACTGTGGTACTACCAGCATCCCTGGCTAGCAAGGGTGTCTGCCAGTACTGTGGTACTACCAGCATCCCTGGCTAGCAAGGGTGTCTGCCAGTACTGTAGTACTACTACCATCCCTGGCTAGCAAGGGTGTCTGCCAGTACTGTAGTACCACTACCACCCCTGGCTAGCAAGGGTGTCTGCCAGTACTGTAGTACCACTACCACCCCTGGCTAGCAAGGGTGTCTGCCAGTACTGTAGTACCACTACCACCCCTGGCTAGCAAGGGTGTCTGCCAGTACTGTAGTACCACTACCACCCCTGGCTAGCAAGGGTGTCTGCCAGTACTGTAGTTCCACTACCACCCCTGGCTAGCAAGGGTGTCTGCCAGTACTGTAGTTCTACTACCACCCCTGGCTAGCAAGGGTGTCTGCCAGTACTGTAGTACTACTACCACCCCTGGCTAGCAAGGGTGTCTGCCAGTACTGTAGTACCGCTACCACCCCTGGCTAGCAAGGGTGTCTGCCAGTACTGTAGTACCGCTACCACCCCTGGCTAGCAAGGGTGTCTGCCAGTACTGTAGTTCCGCTACCACCCCTGGCTAGCAAGGGTGTCTGCCAGTACTGTAGTTCCGCTACCACCCCTGGCTAGCAAGGGTGTCTGCCAGTACTGTAGTTCCGCTACCACCCCTGGCTAGCAAGGGTGTCTGCCAGTACTGTAGTTCCGCTACCACCCCTGGCTAGCAAGGGTGTCTGCCAGTACTGTAGTTCCGCTACCACCCCTGGCTAGCAAGGGTGTCTGCCAGTACTGTAGTTCTACTATCACCCCTGGCTAGCAAGGGTGTCTGCCAGTACTGTAGTTCTACTACCACCCCTGGCTAGCAAGGGTGTCTGCCAGTACTGTAGTACTACTACCACCCCTGGCTAGCAAGGGTGTCTGCCAGTACTGTAGTACTACTACCACCCCTGGCTAGCAAGGGTGTCTGCCAGTACTGTAGTACTACTACCACCCCTGGCTAGCAAGGGTGTCTGCCAGTACTGTAGTACCACTACCACCCCTGGCTAGCAAGGGTGTCTGCCAGTACTGTAGTACCACTACCACCCCTGGCTAGCAAGGGTGTCTGCCAGTACTGTAGTTCTACTACCACCCCTGGCTAGCAAGGGTGTCTGCCAGTACTGTAGTTCCGCTACCACCCCTGGCTAGCAAGGGTGTCTGCCAGTACTGTAGTTCCGCTACCACCCCTGGCTAGCAAGGGTGTCTGCTAGTACTGTGGTACTACTACCATCCCTGGCTAGCAAGGGTGTCTGCCAGTACTGTAGTACTACTACCATCCCTGGCTAGCAAGGGTGTCTGCCAGTACTATGGTACTACCACCACCCCTGGCTGGCAAGGGTGTCTGCCAGTACTGTAGTACCACTACCACCCCTGGCTACTGTGCTCTCATCATACTCAGTTTTAACATGAGATTTATTTTCTGTTAAAATATAAAAGTTGCAGGAATATTGCAATTTGATATGTTCATATTATAGAAAGCATAATATGTGAAATATGCATTAAAACTGTAACATTTTATATTATTTTATGTAGTTTATTAAGGCATGAGAACAACCACATTTTAGCTAAATTTAGACAATAATCTACATTTGACCAACACAGAGTGCTGTCACATCAGTAAAACTTGACCAACATATTAATTTATTATTTAAGTATTTAAAAGGCAAAACAAGTTGCGGGTTTCTGTAGAAATTTGTGAAATAACTGACATAATATCAGACCAAGTTTTACCCATGAGGAATACTGTCATTTCAGTACAAATTTACCGAAATGTTAATTTCCAAATGAATTTACAACTTGCGTTATCTGCCAGAAAATATTCTAAATTAAACGTAATTCAAGTGGTTGAATTACGTTTAATTTAGAATATTTTCTGTTCTTTTTACAAAAACATGATTTTTTATTATCCGCATAAAATCATAGTTTCAATCGACAGTATAACTCATTCAACAACAGTTCCTGGCATCATTGTGCATGCAGAAAATCCGGGTTCTTTACCGACACAAACACGTATTGACAAAGATGCCAAGTCTTGAAAATAGTCAGTGAAGTTAACTTTGTCACTCGATGCCTGATAATTTGCTTTTACTTCATTAGTTGCTTGTTCATCAGTTTGAGTATCTAGGCCAGGGGGTGATTTGCTCTCCTCAACAGTGATTTACCACCCCTCATTTATTTTAAACAGAAGATTTGACATTGCCTTCGGAAAGAAGTGAATAATTTTCTTTTTCGGTAAAAATTCTACCCTTTTTCATATTGGCTTGTCATTAATTTTTACCTGGCTGCTTAGCCATTTTTATGACGGAAATTGCAGGATATGTGGAATCCCTGCTGATATGTAATTTGTCTTCTGACATTCAAATAGAACACAGACAAGCAGTCTTTCAGTTACTACAGTGAATGCTATTGAAATGTCAACATTGCTAGGACAGCACAGCTTCATTATGGGGCGTTTGTTGTCCAATAATGATTGAAGTATTAAGTTCTGTTTTTAAGATAATTTGACAAATTGATCACTGTTTGGCTGGCCACCTTTTTCACTGTCTTCAAAACTCTTGTGGAAAAGTTGAGAGTAATAATTTCTGCAAAAAATTCCCCTTTAGACAAAGCCAATGTATCGTCTTGTTTGAATGCCAGTTGGTCATCTCTCTAGGCGCAGCAACCGAATTCAAATCCGCAACCTGCCACCACAGACAGTCAAGGAAGACATTGACCAATTGGTGGGCTCTTTCGGCACAGTACAAAGATGTGAATTAGGTAAATGTCTCTGCTAGTTTCTCTGTGAACATGTAACCTGTTTTATTTTCATGGCACTGCAAGGCATAGTTCACCATGTTATGAAATATATTTACCTGCAGGATTGATGAGAACAAAAAGCGTTAATGGCCTTAGCTTTTCCTATTGTCACTACCTGCGACAAATGAAATGGTGACACCAGCAGCAAACATTGTCAACCTGGTGTGTCAGATGTACTGTATGTTGGCAAGTGCATTGTCAGTGCCGTGATAAACCCTAACCTTTGACCTCTATACCACTGTCTAAATCACATGTCATGTGGCTAGACCAGTAATCATTGAGATCATTTAACAAAACAAAATATAATAATAAGTTACCATCAACATTATTATTCTGTTCTAGATGATGTCTACTGTAGCTTATCTTATGTCTTTCTTCAAGTCAATTATTTCTTTATGTTATGAAATTTCATTGACTAACTGGATCAGGCTTTTGAATGACATGCCTTTGAATGACATGTCTTTGCTGTTTTTGTTTCAGTTTCAAATAATATGGACAGTGTAGTAAATGTGACATACGAAACACCAGAACAAGCACAACAGTAAGTATAGGGTTAACTGCTTTGTTCTACTCAAGTACAACAGTAAGTACAGTGTTAACTACAAGCACAACAGTAAATACAGGGTTAACTGCTTTGTCCTACTCAAGTACAACAGTAAGTACAGGGTTAACTACAAGTACAACAGTAAGTACAGGGTTAACTACAAGTACAACAGTAAATACAGGGTTAACTACAAGCACGACAGTAAGTACAGGGTTAACTACAAGTACAGCAGTAAGTACAGGGTTAACTACTTTGTCCTACTCAAGTATTGCTGCTTAGTATTTTTAAGGAGGCAATAAGACAACGTTTGGTCAAATCAAAAACTTGCCTGTTGTTTCACCTTGTTTTTGAGTAAGAATGGTGAAATTTCATTACGCAATACGTAGTGAAATTAGTAAGATTTTTTTGTGGTTTTGGCAGATGTTTATTTGATATTAAAACGTAAATATCTTATCAACGATGAAATTGCAATCTTCATAATAAACATTGTTTGTGTTACGATGTTTGCTGGTGTTTTGTGTTAGATCTATTTTTGTGTGAAAAATCAATGTTTCTGTTTTTTGGATCAATCACATTGTGGCTGTAAGTTTTGGTAATACTTGATTGCTAAAACTACATAATGAAGAAGTTGGTTGTAGCTTGTGGTACTTGTATGTTGCATGTCACTATATTGTGCCCATGCATATTAACTAAAGTGCCTTTGGTGGCATATTGTTGTGACAATTACACACATTTCGGTAACCAAACACTTGGACAAATGGACATAATTAGACTATGAGTAGCATATATTCTGTTTTTATAGCCAAACAGAATTAATTAATGACAACTAACTTCTAGGCTAAGTATTTGTTTGGTTTGTTGCAGAGCCGTTGAACAGCTAAACGACTATGAGTATCAAGGCATTTCCATCAAGGTTTGTCACTATTTCTCACATCCAGCTTGATGGCTTGTCAAATATTGGTTACATTCTGTTTTTTTTTTTTTTTTGGATAAAGGTTTGTTCCGGTCAGTCTTCCGTGCTGTTGGTAGAGGCCGATGCCCGTCTCTACCTAAGTATGATACCAAGGCTGCTGCCAATCTAACGTGGCTGTAGCTATACCAGTTGAAATTAGAGTTTGGCGCATCCTGGAGTGCAGTCACGGGCTGGACAAGACTTCAGTTCCCTGGACTCCCTTCACCAAATCCACGCCGCCTTATGGAGAAAGTTTCTTGTGGCTTTTCAAAGACGGGTCATAAAGAGGTGTTCTTGTCCCTGCCTATGAACTTGGATGCCATTGGGCTGCACTGCACTGGACTGGGATCTTTCGGTCCACCATTGCCGATGGTGTTCCTTTGCCATCCGCGAGACCTGACATGTGTCGGTGGTGCAGTTGTGGAACTGGCTGAAGTGTATGGTAGTACACATGACATCCTGTACTGTTTGTTTCCTGATATGACAACTCAGGATTGGAAGGCAATCGTCCACAAGATAAATATGCAGGCAAACCAGCTTAAGTCAAAACAATACTTGGGGAATATTTGGTGCCGGCAGTTATTGTGTTGACAACTTGTGAAGTAGAGAAAGAGGGTCATTGCAACGAATGTTCTGATGAGTCTGTTCAGTATAACCTGTCAGGGCAAGGGGGCAGAATTAGGGGCAATATATCACGACATGAAAAATGTGTGATTGAACAGATAAAAAACGTTACTTTCCAGTGCAACAACACATTTCATTTCGACTCCTTGGTCAGGCTCAATGGGCTTGTCCTAGTGCAGCCAGGTTGACGCTGCTGCACGAAGGCAACTTATGTAACTTATTCCAATTCAAATTTAGCATAACGTAACTTATTTGTTAATGGCATTGTTTTGTAGGAATAATATACTACTAGTGACATGGGCTTTTTTCTCTTTCTTCTATGTATAGTCCATATCGGCTATACATAGACTTAGGTGAGACACATATTATCAACACTCAAAATAAACCCTACCAAGAAACACTGACAACACGTTTGTTCCCTCCAATTTTGCATAATTTCGTGAGAATCAGTGTTAATATTCCTAGGTTTCACAAAGAATATATGCTGTAACCCTTTTTATCCGAAATATGCACCAGTGCATAGTTGACTGCATGCACTCATTGTCATTCATCTGTTGTGATTTTCCATTTTATGCCGGTCACATGATATACCACCAGTTAACCACGAGGCAAGGCTAGCTTACTGTAATGGCGGCAGCCATGAATAGTTCGTTTATGTTGTCATTTTAGTGAAATTTCAATGCATATTTTTCAAGTTTTCAAACTTAGCGCGCATTTTAAAATGGCCAATACTGGAGGATTGGGGCACCTTTGAGCTGCATGGCGGTGCCCAGGCAGGGCAAGATGCCCCGAACCCAGCCAAAAACACCTAGGCAAATTACTACAGAACTTGGCAGTGCAAACAGAATTACAGTTGGTAAAGGATGAAAATGATAGGCTGAAGGTAAAGTTAGAGTGCAATGAAGATCTGTTGTTGGGAAAGAAAGATGTTCTGCTTGAATTAGATCTAGAGTATAGTACACTTAATTAAAGAGGAATGTGATGTTAAATCTAAATCTGATTTGGAAGATAAAATATGCATGCTTACAAATGAAAGTGTTTTGTTACATGTCAGTTAAGAGAAGCCAATGATATGGTGAGAAAATTGAGTGAAAAGACAGAGAACAAAAATAAAATATATATCTGATCAAGAAAAAATGCCAATTGATATCAATGATGCAGTCAGCTACAGAAACAAGGTTAAGCGTTTGACCTGTCAGTTAAAGAAAACTAAAAAAAATTGTGTGTCTTGACTTCAAAAGTTATAACATTTTTCAGACAGATAAGCATTTTGCTAAAAAAAATCACATTAAAGAATGATTTAAATGAAAACATTGCCACTTTATTAGATTAACAGTCTGACCATATAGAATCTAGAAAGGAGGGTTGAGGCGCACATCTTCGAGACATTGTTAAAAATGTGTTATGGAACTGTTTCGTGAACTTGATGTTCCAACAATTAAAATTTCTAAAATAATACAATGCGTCTCCAAATGGTTACATGATAAAGAAATGAATAAAAATTATCTTCCCTCAACAGCAGCAGCAAACAACTTTGTAGGTATAGCACAAATACTACGAAAATGTCAATTAGCAGTACAAATTATTCAGAGTGAATCTGAGTGATAGATGGGATGGGACCACGGGATTCTACGAAAATACAAGGGCAGTAGGATGGTGGTCAATCACTGGTGATCAATCACTTGTGGTCAGTCACTGGTGGTCAGTCACTGTCAGCAGGGTTTTCTCCAGTTGTTGTTAAGGACAGTTCTACATTGTTAGAGAATGTTATTTCCATGGTGGATGAGTGAAGTTATGTGTATGATGAAGAGAATCGTGAAAGTGTATATAAGACTATGATTAACAGAATGTTTGCCACCATGTCTAATTGCTTTAGTGTCAGTATGCATATTCTCTTAAACGTTGGTGAAGATACTTTGAAAATCACACAGGATACACTACAAGTCGTGCTGTGCTTAGAGATGTATTTTTTTAATGAGTTTGTTGTATGTAAATTATTAATGAGATTGGATGTAAGTCGAAATTGTAGTATTGTGTGTGTCTTACTTATATCTACATTCTGTTAAAATTTGACGAGGATACCTTGAAAATTAACTGAATGTCATTTTTATTGTCAGTGGAACCTTGGGACATGTGCAAAAGTTACACTTGTAGCACTTTTCAGAACACTGTATTATCTTTAATATTTATCTAAGAACCCTGAAATTAATTAGAAAATTCTGTATATAACTGGCTAAGGTTTCAGTGCTATATTTGTATTCATTATGTATTTATGGCTGGCTAAATATGGCATCACATGATATTGAGCAGGTTTCTGTGAACTTATTTTCAGGCCATGTACCGATTTGGCCTACAGAATTGTCATACTCATAATGAACTGATATGTTTTAACAATGCACGTAATAAATCACAGTTATGCAGAGAATTGATATTGATATTTTGTATTAGAGTAGCTCTGTCGGAATGTGTATATTTGTGGCTATAAACATAGCTTTCGTTTATGCATTAAAATAGACGGGCACAGTATTTAGGGAAATCAAATCAACTAAATAACCACTGAAGCGATTTTGTTCAAATGAAGTTTATTTTTCTTCTAAATTAAATCTTATCAGCCCATTTTAAATATAATTTGGCAAGTTTGAATTTTTTAGTAGGGATACCTAGTAAAAGCCTAAGTTTACAGACTAAGGTGCCACAGTGCATCATATTGTAGACAAGCTGTTGTTCTCGCTCCTTATGTTTCTCGCTAATCAGTCAGTAATTGGGTGACTTAACCTTTGTGCTAATTTGCTAGAATGGCTCGCGCCCTGACAGAAAGCTAGTTCCTGTCCTTGAATATTAGCATTGACACCCATTATTTTGTAAATTAGTTAGGTTGTCATGGATGGTGATAGTATTAAAGGCAATGGCGTCTGACTGTCGACCATAGCAAGTTGGACGTTGACAGTGATATTGGGATCACGACTGAGGCAGTTGGTGGACGTGATATGATGGACATGTATCTAGTGTTTCAATGTGAAGCCCGGCGTGATAGTTGATGTTTTATCCAATACTTCTTGTTCTGTTGCAGGTCGATTTCGCAAACAATAATGGACGATTTTACAGAAACCGGCCACGAAATATGGGTGGAAACAATAACAGGGGAACAGGTTACCCTCTCAGGTATATATTTACCTGCCATTGTTTCTTCCCAGCAGTCTCAAAGCCAGCCATCTTTGGTGTCGCTGTCACACAGGTTTTTTTTATTGAAATCTGTTTTTTGGTACTTCTGAATTATTATTTTTTAATCCCTATAAAATTGTCATTAGTTAATCATAAGGCATTCCAGTTGAGTGTTGCCATCTATTAGGCTACAAAATATATCTAGATTTGTCGGAAATCTGCTTTGCTATACGCATTTTGTCATTCGTTTTTATACTTTCATGATAACGTAAGAAAATATGCACTTTAACATGCCTGATGGTTGTTGACATTTTCAATTGAACAGCCATATTCATACCAAAATATATATTGGCTACGGGTCATCTACAAAACTACAGCTCTACACTTTATCAGTTGAGCTTTGACCACTACTGTTATCTGCAAAAATACTAAGTTAAGTTTATTTGTTGAACAGCCTGGTCTGCTGTTTGACTGACGTTTGCTTTGGCAGTTTTCTATGGACAAGTTCTGGGATATGTCTGATGGTGTTGCAGGATCCTTGTTCCTAGTGACTTTGTCGGTGCTATTATTGGGAGGAAAGGACAAACCATCCGCAACATCACAACACAGTGCAAGGCTAGGTGAGTGCTGCCGCGCGTGCTGTGTCTGGTGGTCATGACTGGATCCAATTATGTAATTGATTATTAGAAAATTGTACTTGATTTCAGTTTTGATAATGACAGTTCATTTCTTTCCTGTAACTGCAACAATCAATTATGATTAATTACCTAATTTTTTCACATCAGAAACTACCTGAAAAAGCCTATCAAACCAGTTGAAATCACAACTTAATTATGACACCTGTCTCCATCGTTTATATTTAATGACTTATGTTTTCCCTATTTCAGAGTTGATGTACACGGCAAAGAGAACTCGGGTCTGTTAGAGAAGGTAAACAGCACATCCTTTACTTCTGTCCTGTTCACACCATAGATTCAGCTAAAACTACACTGTTATATAGATTCTGTTTATGGTTGCTGGTGCGGCTAACGTGTCAGTTGATTTTTTCCTCAAAATGCTAGGAAATATTTAACTGAACGTCGACAACACAGATTATCATCCGGCACTAACGTCGTATTTTGCCAATTCATCCTTTAAAAACCAGTCCTTTTGGAAATCCCCGTGACTTTTTTGTAACGCTGACGATGTTTCCATAGTAACGACCGTGTGTGCTTCGTTCTTCGAACCAGCCTAATTTGTTCCCCGTAAACAGAACATATTGTCTGGTTACTATGATTTCAGTACACATCAGTATTATATCTACCTAACTAAATCATGTTCTTAAACCAGCAAATATCAGCGCTAACGTAGTTTATTGTGCCTTTGAAGCTATAATGGAAACGGCAAGTAGATCAAAATGTTTGTAAACACGCCCTGCCACGTGTTTCTCGGATGGCTGGCGTAACCTGATATTGTAGACGACAACATGTTACAAATACAGATTCCAGGGCCATTGTGGCGGCAAATTAAGGAGACATGTCAGTATTACAAATGGCTGTTATTTTTGTCAACAATACGTGAGAAACATCACATTTCAAGCATGATACACTGTTGACATTTGTGTTGTCACTAACAACCAGGATACGTTACCTAATTCAGTGTGTTATAAAAACTACAACACTTACGACATTGAAATGAAGCATATGAAAACTGGGTTCTGTAACAAATAGTTAGAGGGGTTGTCTCAAAATTGTTCTGGAACTTTTGGCTCTCATTAAAAATTCTGCTAAAATCTTCCTGGTCCTGTAGCCCTGTAATTCGTTCATGTTAACCAAACCAGCTTGTGGGATCATCAGTGACACTGTCATACTTATATGTATGTCATTTGTTTGGGGGGTTTCTCTCTTATATAAGCTTCTAACAAGTAACTTGACAATATGTCAGCGCATGAATGGTGACAATACATACTCACCATTACATACTCACCAATACATACCATTACATACTCGCCATGTGGAAACTTGCAGGTAATCTCGATCTATGGCCAGCCAGCCAACTGCACCAATGCTTGTAAGGAAATCCTCAAGGTGATGCAACAGGAGGCAACCGCCACAAACAGGGGGTACGTTTCCATGGCAATGCATTCTTTAAAATCGCCTTTTTGTTTTTGTAGATACCGCTTGATAATGTTCTCATGTTAGCTTTTCAAAAAGGTTAGTCTGTCTCAGGTAATGCTGGAGGTAGGTACAGGTAATTACATAGTTCATGCTGGAATATGTGGTATAGAGGTGGTATAGAGGTGGTATAGAGGTGGTAGAATATGTGGTATATAGGTGGTAGAATATGTGGTATAGAGGTGGTAGAATATGTGGTATAGAGGTGGTAGAAGATGTGGTATAGAGGTGGTAGAATATGTGGTATAGAGGTGGTAGAAGAGGTGGTAGAATATGTTGTATAGCGGTGGTAGAATATGTGGTATAGAGGTGGTAGAATATGTGGTATAGTGGTGGTAGACTATATGGTATATAAAGTGCACCTGGGGTTTATGTCGGAATGTTTTACTCAGATTAGGGTGAGTTCAGAACTTTTCTTCTGTATATTGATGGTTTTACGTATTTTACTTCATGCATTAGTTATCTGTGTTTTGCGTATTCATATTTTTTAGCCTCAGATATTTTGTTCTTATTTTAATACATGTGGCTGTTAGGAAACTGGATGAAAGTATTTGTGCTGCAACATTGCTTCCAGAAAACTAGGTTTTGGCTGTGAACAGTGTTGTGATGACTTTAAAGTTAGAATTATCTGTGGGCCTTCAATAGTCATGAGTAATAATTTATAGAATGTGATGTGTTTTTAAACTGACATTGGTACGTTTGTAGGGAAATCATGTTAAAGATGTTGGCCGATGACCGGTACTGTGGCCGAATCATTGGCAAGGAGGGCAAAGTGATAAAGAAGATCCGGGAGGACACGGATACAAAGATCACAGTCTCTAAGTAAGTCTACCTACATTGGTGACGGCAGGTTATTCTTGAGCACTCGCATCGCTTGTTAGTTTCTTGCAAAATTGTCGTGAAGGATTCTGTCATTTCTGTCTTGTGAAATGTGTTGAGGAATGAGATTTCTTTGACAGTTTGTGGAATTAAATCATATTTGTGGCCCTGAGATTAATGTAGATCCTAAAACCTGCTTATTTTGTTAGACATAGAAAACTTGGTGCTTATTTCATTGGTCATTTAGTAAATGAAACCCTCTCTATCTGATCGTACTCTGTTTTCGTCATTTTGTCTGGCTTAAAGATAAACACACAAATCTTGGGGAAAGCTTTGTATGATTTAGTTATCTTCATTTGTACTGGCATTGGTTTATGTAGTGGAGGCTAATACAACAACACAACCATTTCTTGGTTTGGTAGTTCAGTTGTGAGAGCAACGTTAACCATTTCAGTACTACAGCCCTGATCTGCTGTGACCACTGAATACTGCATTCCCAATGAATATGCAAGAAAATCAACTGCATCACTTTCAAGTCAAGATTTCAGCAACAAAAATGCATTTTATGAATAGGAATATTATATATATTCTGAAAGTATGATAATCAGCGAGTAAAATGAGCCATATCATTTTACATTTCGTCGTCTTGGTAACCAGATAGCCAAGATGGCCACCACGATTTCAACATTTTTGCAGTTGCTGAACGCAGTTGTATGCCAATGTATATATTTAATGTAAACTACTCCTGTTGATCATGCTACAGGAGTGTACTATGATATAAAATACAATATAAAGCACATTTTGTGGAGTATGAGAAAGTGAAAAACAAGTTATTTATCTGTATTTTAAACATATATGGCAGAAGTGTTCATTTGTATATGTGCTAACACATTCTTCGCTATTGGACCGATTCCAATCAAACGTTGCATGTTAACAGATTCACAAACACGTTTTTCTTATAACAAAAATTAAACTACGCATCATTCAGCATTGATGTTACAATTCGCAGCTCATCCTCAGTGTTTACACCATCACATTCTTTATCACTGACATCTGAGTAGCCATCGAAAATACTGTCAGTATCCGTTTTGCCTCCGGCTCGGTCGCTAAGCTAGCCAACATCATCGTTGTTTCGATTGTCAACATCCGACAAAGATATGTCACTAAAACTATCAAATAATCCGTCCAAAACATACGGCAGTAAATCATCAGTTGAAATAATGCCGTCCGCCATTGCGGCCATAGCAGATTTTGATAATCCATCATTAAAAACGTGAAAATCTCCGTAAAATTATATTGAGCGATAATAAACGATTGCCGCTACTGAATAGCTAATTCATTCGCCATGACAACTGTATATAACAAGTAGCTCTACTTAGTGGATAATTATGAGTAAAAGTGATTTAAATGGTGAACATAGCCAGTGCCGGTGTACTGTTGTGTCATACACCGTGAGGCCGGTATACCGGCTAGTCATACTGAAATGGTTAAATGCTCCACAGAAATATTTATAATTAAAAATATGTTCTTGTGATAGGTTTCATGGATGTGTCTTTGTTTATGATTGACATTTGTTTGTTCTGACCAAAGAGGGAAATTATTTTAGGAACAAATCTGTCCATTTGGTGTGTATTTTGTCTTTAAAAATCGTTAATTTGTTTCTGACAGTGTACAGGAAGTGGCAGCATTGTATCCGGACCGCGTGATCACAATCAAAGGCAGCTTGGAGAATATGTCAGCGGCGGAGACAGCCATTTCAAATAAACTCAGGGAGTGTTATGAGAAAGAGATGCAGGCACCTACGGTAAGTACAAGTTGCCGTGGCTTTAGTCCTTTCTTTAGTGGTGCTTGCCTGTGTGCTGTTGAATATATTTGATATATCAGGCGTACTGCCTCGGGAGACAGTCGGCTGTGTACCCCATAGAAGGGACCTAGAGTTAAGAGTGCTTCCACCACACGGAAGATGTTGATAAATGCATAACGCAACACCAACGTCGCCACATATGACAATCTAATGTGGGTGACAACATTGTTCTAGTAGCTTTTAATGTTTGAATGAAGAGAATGTTTTCTCTGAGTTTGACAATACGGAAATTTCTCTCCTTCGTGGACCGTACAAAGTGGTGAAATTATTCCATTTGTCCTTAGTTTCAGCCAGCCCTTGGTGAACCCCCAGATAACCTCTCCCATATTCGAGGGGGTGCACACCTGTAGGAGGTAGACCTGCTTTTACCTGCATCGTCGTCATATGATTAGTAGTTGCTGATTACAGGTATTGTTTCTGTTGACAGCCAGGTAACATGATGATGCAGGGGGGTGGCATGTCTGGCATGCCTATGATGCCTGGCGGTGTCTACGGCATGCGACCAAACCCCTACGGCGTCATGGTAAGTCTGGTTATTAACCTCCTTGACCCTTGTTACTACCCTGTTTTGATTATCTCCTGCCATTGATGCTCATGGTAGTTTGTGGCTGGTTATGAAGCAATCGGAATAGCAAAACAAATTTGTCTATGTTTTGTAAAGGAAGGTGCGCTGCATGTTTCATGTTTCATTTTCTTAGAAAAATGTGTTAACAACTTATTTATTTTTTATATACCAGTGTTGTTGTGTAGGTCGTGGAGTTGTAGAATATTAACCAGGCCACGTCAGTGTTAGTATGATATGCTATGTTTTGTCTTCTATGACTGTTGTATAAGTGGAGACATCCCAGGTGAAATGGCATTTTTTGAAGAAAAAAATACTCAAAATGTGTTTCCACTGTATTCTGATAGCTTTGTACATTTATTATCCATGAAGTTCACTTCTATAACAATTCTAAATCACTGTTATTCATTAATAAAGTATGCCTCTTTCAAGTAATAAATCTGCCTTTTCACGGGCGTTTGCAAAAAGCTGCAGTCTTCCGATTTGGAATCACTATATCTGTGGTAATTTTTAAGCTACACCAATAAAATTTTTATTATGCTGCTTATGTTCTTTCTACAGCCACAAATATTTTGTTTAATGTATAATTTTTGTGTGATCTTAGTAATCGTAATGGAAAGTGTGGGTTTTTATCCCAAACAAATTTATACATTTTTTTTTATGAAGTAATGTATTAAATATCATTGATAACTGAATTACTGGAGGAGCTACCGTGTTTCCAAACTATGCAATATTTGGTGGCCATCTTTGTTTGTTGCCATGGAAATAGGGGTATGGAAGAATAATTTTAAATATTTTTTTACTCAGTAAGACCCACTCTACAGACAGTTTCAGCAAAAAAAAATTCCATTAGCTATGCAATTTAAAACTAAGTCATCCGTGTGGAGTGTCTCCCTTTAAATAATAATTTCATATGCAATCCTTGAGTACGTTATGTAATTCGGCATGTGAATATACTGAAAGGGTAGGGGGTAATTTCATCTAGGTGTACTTCAGCCTCTTTTGATATATTATTTTTACTTTAAAGTTGGAAATAAACTGCTGTATTCAACCTACTAAGCATACATGCCCTAATTAGCATACACCCCCTTTTAACCAACAGGATCCATAATTGTAATTTGACTAGTGTGGAACAACTGAAAAGTGTCGCCATCTGGTGTTAAACAGTTGGCACCACTTTTCAGTTGTTCTACACTAGGCACCAAATGACACCACTAGTGTTAAACGGTTACTTTATTGTCTAGAGAAACAAATACCGGTGTATGCTAATAAGAATAGACTCCTTGACATTTTTCCATGACTCTATTTTTTCAAGTGTATCCTGTGCTTGTTGGGTCGAATATGGTGTTTGAATTGAATTACGTCCACATGGCCTATTGTATTTTCTCCTGCCATCAACAAATATCCTATGCCTGTAACTTCTGCCCCAGTGACCGTCAGGGTGCGTGTTTTCAGCAGGGTCAGGGCAACTATTACCAGAACATGTACGGGGGCCCAGTGCCTCCACACCAGGTGCAACAACCCCAGACGGACGTCTGTCAGATCAGCGTGCCAAACTCGGCTGTTGGAGCCATCATAGGAGCCGGTGGCTCTAACATCAAACAAATCATCCGCGACTCAAACGCATTTGTCACAGTGAGTGTCATTGTCAAATGTTGGTGACCATGTTTTACTGCTGGCATTTGTCATTGTCATATATATACGCTTTGTTCCCTCCTAATCTTTCTTGGCATACAATGTAAAACATGCATGGTGTTGTCTACACATTTTCACTTAAGAAAAGTGATGTCTAAATCTGTGCATGGACATATTGCATATATCATATATATATATATATATATATATATATATATATATATATATATATATATATATATATATATATATATATATATTACATATCATATGCAGGAGTATAGTTGACTTGTGTCTGGTACATAGAAGAAAATTAATAGAAAACGTTTTGTTTGGTTTACTGAACATGCAACTGTCTTACTCTAAATTAGTGAGAGAAACGTTTGACTGCAGTAATTATTATGACGCATACACAAGGTGTCAACATATTGTGTTGGTGTACATGTGCTAAGTATGTTTCCAACTGTTCAATTGTATGCTGTTTGATTGTTTTCCAGATTGAGCCAAAACGGGATGACGACCCTAACCCAGCCTCTGAGCGGATAGTAACCATCAAAGGCATACCTGATGCTATCTGGAGGGTTGGTCTCCCGTTTTAATATTGTATTGGATAATATCTATCTACTTGTTTTGAAGTTTTCCCTTACGGAAATGTAATCATTACAATTATTATGACACAATTTATATAATTTTTATCGCAGTTGCACATCATGGTGTAACTAATGACAGTGTAAGTCTGTTACAATATTAATCAAACTCAACCCCATCAGCAGTGATGCTATGTAAAATATGTTGCTTCGAAAGCACAAACATTGCATTAGCACACAGAAAAATATGGTTGTAAATCATGGAAGTCCATTTATTATCTGCACCATGTGGTTGATTGGAAATGTGTCTATTACGCTATAAACAACTAACATGTGGAGATAGGCTTCCGTTGTTTGAATCCTCCCAAGCAACATATAAATAGTGCTACAATAACACGTTGCAGCTAATAAAAGGTGTCCTAGAATGCTATTGCCTGGCAAGGTACTTCTGTGAGTGTAAATGCTATCAGTTATGTCACAAATCTGATTGTTATGTAGTCTCTTTTGTGTATGATTCGTTACATACAACTGAGACCATTATGATTGTGTTCGCAGGCAAACTACTTTATTTTTGAGAAGCTGAAGCAGGAAGGTTTCTCGGGCAACGACGACGTCCGTCTGCGCACAGCCATCACAGTGCCCCGCAACATGGTCGGCCGAGTCATTGGCAAGGCGGGAAAGAACGTAAGTGATGTTGGCAAAACCTACAGCAGAGGTGCCAAATCTTGTGCTTTAGGAAGGAGATCTACTTTTCCGCAAATTTGTTCATATATCCTGCTTCTCCTTTTTCAATAATCTCCGTTTTGAAACAATTCAAAATGTTCTATAACACAGCTTCACTTAAGATCAAAAGGAATGGTAGTGTGATAGGGGAGATACTCTCCACACCCTCTTTCCTTTATTTAATCTCCAGCAGGGGAGTCCCCTTCATCCTAAATAAATAACTTGGCACCTCTGCTACATTCGGACACAACGTTTATTTAATACAACATTATCAACATGTGTTCATGTTTATTTCATCATCCTGAAATAACAAATGATACCTTAAATTCTTGCGTGTGCTGCCACTTTTAAGCATCACAGAAAACCCCACGCAGTACACCTGTTGTGTGCGTGATAAATGTTGGTGCAAGAACGACACTTGTGGATATCCAATGTACACTGCCCAACCATGGTTGCTGTAATATTTCACCCCACGTACATTTATATTGGCTACAAACGCTGAATGCAGGTTGATGTGGTTTGATACTGATAGATCACTGTACGTCAGTAATTCATGAATGACATGTTGATGGGCACGTTTGAAGTGTGAATTACTACATACAGAATTTGCAAAACTGTAAGTGAGTGTATGTTATGTGCCTGTATAAGATTCCGTTGTTCTATTTAGAGTAACAGAGTTAATCTTTGCTTCTAGTTTGTGCAGTAGCGTGAGAAAACTTTTTAGTAATGGGGTACAAAGAAATCGACGTTTAACGAGGGTGCACCCCTGTAGTGAGGCGGTGAGGCTGCAGGTAGCTCGTAGACAACAATGAGTTCGGCAATCACAAAATCGGTATACGATGTTAAAGTTGTCAACAGATGGGTGGATAAGCTAAGGAAATATGCTAAGGAGATAAGGGGTGCTGGGTGGATAAGCTAAGGAGATAAGGGGTGATGGGTGGATGAGCTAAGGAGGTAAGGGGTGATGGGTGGATGAGCTAAGGAGGTAAGGGGTGATGGGTGGATAAGCGAAAGAGATGAGTGAAAGCACGTTTGAAAAGTATTCAGATAATGGCAACATTGTATTGTTTCCTACTGACCTAACACTAAGATGGGGTGGATTCCATGGAGTTGTTTGTGGCTATAGCAATGTGCATGTTACAGGTGCGAGAGACTCAAAGGGCCACCGGGGCGATGATCAAACTGCCAGAAGACCAGAACAACCAGGGTGACGAGGTCGTCGTAGAAATATTTGGCAACTTCATGGCCACTCAGGTGACTAAGGCGTGACACTGCTCTGTCCGTGCAGCGTCACTTTTACAGGTTTTATAAGTGTAAGAGATTACACTGGCCGTTTAGTGTAATGTGCAAATTCTGCGAAATAGAGAATGTGGTATCATGACGTGTCACGTGCGGCTGTGTGGCTTCCTGATGCAAGATGATTCCATCTTGGTTTTGGAGCAACAATAATGCAGATCCTACTACTTCCTGATGGCAATCTATAAACGTACCTGTGTGTAGAATTTATCGTTCCGATTTTGACAACCATACCGTTTTTTGTCATTTTCTGTGTGTACTTATTAACCCTGTACGTACAATATATGCTAGGCAGGAACCACCCGAGATACGAAATATTTCTGGGTACAAATTGCCTCGTGTATGGAAGATGTCGAGTCCGATTCGCTTTCTGAAGAGTTACTCTCCAAATTCGATTTAGTTATAAACTTCGTTCATTGGGCTCGTTACCAATGCTTTTTTGTTTACTTGCAGAACGCACAGTCACGAATCCGTGCCCTCGTGTACCAGGGCCAACAGCAGCAGCAACAGCAGCAGCAGCAGCAGCAGCCGGGCGTCGGCCCACAACAGAACGGCAGCGGGCCCGTGAACGGCGCGCCCCCGCAGCGGAGACGCACTCCCCCGCAACGCGAGCCGGCCATCTAAGTGCAGCGGCGACGACGGCTCTCCAACACAGTTACCTCGGTGACCTACAAACCAAAGACACTGAGCGTGAACGGGCCGGAGACGGGACGCGAAGGAGGACGGTCGTTCTTCGCGTCGTCCGTCGTCCGGCACATGACAATAGTTGTTTTAGTTGTCCCACCGGTTGACACACCCACCTCCGTCACCTGCCGACGTCGTCGTCGTTGGCGCGTCGTCGTCGTCCTTTTGTTACTGGCGGCGGCGCGTTGTGACGGCGCCGTTCGGCTCTCTGTCAGTCGTTGAAGTAGTGTACAGGCATCAAAGTTGTAGAAAGACGCGGCGCCCGCGTCGAGCTGGCACACGGTGCGGCAGCGCCTCGTGTTAGCGGGTTCTCGCGCTGCCCGCCGACCGTATCGATTTATATTTATATACTGGAGGGAGAGAGAGATGGAAGTAGGACAGAGAGAGGCGGATATTGAGTTTGATAACTTTTTATAGGCCATTGTTGCTGTTGTTTGACTCTATGGTCTTTTTTGTAACAAAGTATGAAGTTTATTTTTGATACTTGTTGGAAGACCTTTTTTGTTAGTATTTTTAAGAGAGGTGGAGAAGGATGGATGTGAAGAGTTGGCATAATCAAATATAGAGAAAACTGACTGTTGGATCAGTGCTAACGCTTGACCGACGTCGCGAAGCCGATCTATTGGCTCAGTGCTCTGTCGCTTGGCCGACGTCGCGACGTCGTTCTATTGGCTCCGTGCTTTGCCGTTGGACCGACGTCGCGATGCCGACCTATTGGCTCGGCGCTCTGCCGTTGGACCGACGTCGCGACGCCGATCCACTGACGGCAGATCGGTTTACTATGCCCAGTGATGAAGCAATAACCAGCCTGTCGCTCTAGTCGTGGTGACTGCCCGTTGCATCGGCAGGCGCCATGTGCGCGCTGGACCGATGTGTGTCACGTGACCGTCGCTTCGGGGGACGTGACGTGTGCACGCATTGGTGGTGGTCGGGGAAGCAGCATTACGTTCATACTTGTGTTCAGGGTTGTCCGTCGTCCTAGGTTGGGTTGTCTTGCTCGATGTCCGTGTATTAAAGATACGTAAGAGTTAGTATAAAACGAGAGCGTGAACGTCGCACTGCGCCAGCGGTGGCGCCGACGCCATTCCCGCGTGGCTGCGTCACCGGAGTTGTCACGTGTAGTGACGTTGCGCCTACTTGATGCCTACGAAAATGGACCGCCGCCGACCATTTCAACAATTTGATGCCTCGCTACACAACCGTGCATACACACAGACACATACACACAACCGTTGCCGGCACTTCTCGCGTCGACAGCCTGCTCGGCGTCTTTACTACGATAATGATAATGAAATGTTACGCTTACCTTCTTTAATCGCAAATTAGCTACTTGGATGTTTGTTCTTTTTGTTGGTGATTATTTCTTGCAGAAGAAGTGCTCGTGGCGATGGTCACGTTATCTGCAATCGCAGAAGAGGGATGCTCGTCACGGCCACCGGGACTTCCCGGTTGCCGGGCTACGGCGACCGCCATCTTGGTTACCTCCCCGAGTTGCGCGTGCGCGTCACGTGTTTCTTTCCTCTTAGCTCCTAGGTTAACAGCGATGTTAGTTGACAATCGACTGATATAGATTATGTTTCATGTAACGCGGTGATTCGTTCGTATCATATGCAAGTGTGCGTTTATGGAATGGTGCCGCTTGCGCGCTTCCGTTTCCCGTCTGTGTTTGTTCCGACGAGAGGGACTTCTGGTTTTACACCCCTCTCTCTATCGTGCGCGCCCCCCGTCTGGTGTCGCCACCGGCGGGCGGGCGCCGACGTTTTAATTGATTGGAATACTGTACTTTGTGGTTAGATATAAAGCAGCGGCTTCATTGTATACTACTGCCCTGGGTGTGATTGCACTGTGGGTGCGTGCCGGTATCGGCGACGGCGACGGCGACGGCGACGTTCCCTCTTCAACGACACTTCTCCGTGCAGCAGCTGCTGCGAGCGGCCGGCCGGCCGGCTGCCTCAGGTCGGCGACGTCCTTCGTTGCGGAGCGGCAGTCAGACACGCTCCGCTACGCATTGGTTCTCTAGCCTCCCACCCCAGACAACGCATGCGCATGGGTTTACTTGTATCTTGTACTACTACGTCGTAAGCAGAAACGGTCATTGGTACTGAAAATGGAGATGACGGACGGCGGGCATGTGATCGCTAGGTGGCGCGCATGCGCAGGACGGCGCTGGGGCGTCGGGGCGCTAGCGGCGTCACTCGGGTTACCCCGTTGTTCTCTTTGTGCTGCGGCTCCTTTTCTACCGTGAAATAAATTATTATAGTTAACGGCCGCCAATTGTTGCGTTCTTATTGTCTTCGGAGACATGACATCATAACTTATCGGATTAAGCGGCGAACACACCAGTCCGCTTCCATCATCTGTTCTTTCAACACAAGCAGGTCGCGACGTCGTCCGCTTCGCACAAATCGGTCTGGGAGCGATTTGTGCGGAAGCCGGCGACGTTGGTGCTCGTCTGTTAAAACGACGGATGACATCACCGGGCAGGTGAGTTCGCCGCTTTACTTCACGTAGCTGTTAAATCTAGTTTTAATTATAATAATTATCTGAATAATGTTTTTTGGTTATACACAGGAAATTGTGCATAATTGCCATTAATACACAGATGTACGACAAATAATATTCTATCGAACCAACACAACCCGCTTAAGGGGGGGGGGGTGAAGCACTCGAACAACCATAGCCCAAACATAATAACATAACATTTACAGTATATATCACCCTTATATAATGGGCGCAACGCCACGGTAATGTTGTAATATCCTTTTTAACTTTGCCATTATCTTCGCTGGGCGGCGCCATATTGCTCTGCGGGGCGCTCAGCGGCAGAGTGGTTCGAGTACGAGCTCCTGGCACCGCGTTCACACAGTAAAAACCTCTCGGAAAAACGACCGAAACGCATTGAAAATCGAATAAAAAGAAAACTGGTGTGCACTGGATGGCTCCTGGATATATCAACTAGTACTACAAATGCAAGGAAAAAACTTTTGGTCGACTTCCTAGGAAGAATTTGCAGCGTAAAATTTGGTTGCAAATGCGGAAATTGCCGTGTCCGCCAGCCGCAGGCTCTGCGAGTGACCACTTTTCCGATGCAGATTACAAGACAAAAGACTATGTGATGAGCATGGCCAGACGGTGAGTATCAAGATGTCATTCTTGGTCAAAGACACCGTTCCATCTTAGATCTTTTTTTTCGCATATGACCATGCATCTACAGACTATTCTGCGACAAGGAAACGTCAGATATCAGAGGGCAGAGCGATGCGTAGGAAGCGACGAGCCGAAACCAGGTTAGTAAATTGGATTACCGTTACCATTGTGACTTATCACTACGATTACAATATAGTTCCACCCCAATAAGCACAGCTGTGCTTCAACGTCAGCATATATATGACCCACAGTAAATCGAAATGTATGAATACAATAAAGTGCGAGTAACTGTTAATAGTTTGATATAATTACGAGTGTTTTCCAATCCGCCGATTTATTTTCGACGTGATCAGACGTACCGTCAATAGTATACGCGGCCGTACTCAAAACAATAACTCAGTAAGTGCTACAGGATATACTGCAACCTTATAACATGGGCCATGGCGTATGTACTAGGCAAAATTATTCAAGAAAATAATTTGATATTATTTATTGACAGTGATAATAAGTCTCATACTCCTGTGTTCTAAATGCCTAGAGAGCAAGCGGCAAGCGTAAGGCTAAGCCTGGGGGGGTTAGATGCATGGGAGAAACACGACCAAAAGACTGTATAGACTATAGTGCAACAGAAGCCTACTGTTGCTGTTTACATTTCAAATTCTTTATGGTAATATTTAACATATACAAATACTTTAAGTATTTAAATATTTAAGTAAAATGCATTTCACCCATGCAACGTCTAGCTGGAAAGGAAACTAACTAAGGCATCGTCATCTACCCAGTTGAACACTGTCAGATTACATGTCTGCTTTTTATAACGACACTTTACAATTTCTGTTCTGAATTCATGTGACTTGACAATAAGGCAAAATTATATAAAATTAATTTGCTTTATTGATCAGATTAAACCCCACATGTAATAACCGGAAGTTCATAGAGATGTATTAATTACATTTTATTGTAATTCAATTGATAAAACTGGAATGAGTATCGTGGGGGGAGGGGGCAACTGTCGGCAACCCACAATAGTATTAGTACAAGCTATACATATGAAGGAAGTATATCAGGCATGGGGTCAATTCTGTTTTTGTCAGTTAAAAAAATCAGTTCTAATTCCGCCTTGCAAAAAATCAATTCCAACTGTTAAAATCCTAGGCTAAAGAAAAATCAAATCCAATTCGTTTTAACACAGTTTTATTTGTTACGTGCGCACAATCATATTTAATTAGACACGCGCGCACGCACGCACGCAAACAAAACCAGACATTTTGGACAGCCCTGGACAGTTGGGTCATTAATCTGAGTTTTTAACAGTTTCCCTTGTTTATATCGGGTCCAGGTCATTTGCCCTCCTTCCGGACATTTGCCCTTTTGTTAATTGCCCCCCAGACATTAGCCCCTTGCCTTATTAAAAATATGGACATTTGCTCCCTGTCCATAGCTTCTGAATTATTTGTAAGTTTTTTTATGAAATGATTTTTTATTTCTGAACATGAATTCAAGATATATATTACCCTAATTGCAATTAATGTTCTTTGTGCCAGATCAGCCAAGTAAATTACTTGTAATCAAAGGATTATCTTTATTGCAATTGTGGAAGAAGCCAGTGACATTAGGACCTGGACATGTTAGGACAATTACGGATATTTGAAAGAAGCCAACTCAACAAGGTTTCTTTTGAATTGCATTTACCATGGAGAGTTGGAGTGACTCCATTTTCCTATAAAACTGGATGCACAAGCCAGAGTTGTCAGAATTCACTTATAACTTCACCATGAAAATTACTACTAGCATTTGAGGAGGTCAGAAGCTATGTTTTGAGTGTCATTCCTACACCAAGAAGGGGGACCAACAAGATTACTCTTCATTGGGAGTGAAGCCAGCGTCGATCCTGATCATGCAAGGGTGCTGTGGACACTGATCTGATCTCCAGATCCAGAATGTGATCAACAAGACTGCCTGCTACCATGATGGTGACACGGCACAGATTGAAGCTGCCAAGGTCCGTGAGGACCTGAAAACTAAGGCAGCTAATACCAGGGGCACTACAAACCAGCTGATCTCTGACTCGTTACTGTCCACCACTGTTTGTGGACGCATCACCCCAAGAACCCATCTTCCACCGCTGATCTGACTATCAATGATACCTGGAAGACAATTGGTGACAAGATCATCTCATACACACTCCAGGGGATAGGCCATTGCATTAGGCTAAAGTGACTTTGACTTGTCATTGAATGTTATGTTATTGTAGCAATAATGATAAAACTGCAAACTGATTTTCACTTGTCAACTATCATAGAAAACAGGGGCAGATGTCCTGGGGGGGAGCAAATAAACTAGGAGGCAGATTTATATCGCTATCAGTTGTGGTATCATTGATATTTCATCAAATTTACTGGAAAGTTTGAGTCTTCAACATCCTAATCTCCAACATGTATTCTCCATGGGGACATTTTTAATTACTACAAAGGGCAAACCCTACAGCCACATGTAACAGCATTGTACAGGTGACCAGTGACATGTTTAGTATGGGAAACTTGTGGGCTGAACATTAGGCTTTGATAAACAACGGGCTGCAATCAAGTGGGGCAGGCTTCCTCTCTCACACAAAGGGAATGAGCAGGCAGGTGCCCTTAATTGGCAATCTCTGTAAATAAACCTTGTACACTGAGAAAGAAAATGAGGCCTGAATGGTCTGATTTTGGTTTTACTGTCTCTTACAGTAACTTAGTATTTCTTTTTGATGCAAATGCTTGATTATATTGTTCTTGGTCACAATGTTTCAATACCAGAGTAGACAGTGTCTATGCTGTAATGTTGACAACTTCCTGGCTGTTACCAGATTCAGGGTGACATGCTAATAGCAGACAAATATGATTTTAAAAGTAATATAAGTAAATATAAGGATAAATATTAACAGTATCAAGTCAATAATTCCAACTAAATTAATTCCAATTCCCAAAAAATAAATTTAGGAAAAAAAATTCAATATAAAAAAATTTTGAAGTCAATTCCAATTCCAGAACTGGAATTGGGGGTCAGTTCCAATTCCGGAATGGAATTGACCACATGCCTGAAGTACACTCATGACAATATCTTGTCTCTGTGTACTACAGCAACAGTCTTGAACGGTATAATTGAATTGAAACAAGCTTATGTATGTGGGGCTTTTGTCGGGAGGGGCTTTTGTCCATGCACCATACTATCTAGCAGATGCTTTCAGTATAATACCTAATAATTATATATATATATATATATATTTACATATATACATATATACATATATATATATATATATATATATATATATATATATATATATATATATATATATATATATATATATATATATATATATATATATATATACATATACATATATATATATATATATACGTGTGGGCAGGTATGTGTGTGTGCGTGCAACATTTATAAGGTAAAGATGTCACAAGCATATATCTGCATTTGGTCCAATAACAATATTCATGCATTATGTTATCTAAATCGAGTGTCAGATATAAAATAAGGAACCCATTTTGTTATGGAATTTGGACCCCTCATAGAATTTTGGCCTCCATGGCCCATTGAAAACAATGCAATGTTGATTAGATAATATAATGCACTTTGGAGCTAGGATG
Organism: Lamellibrachia satsuma; assembly: GCA_033239005.1. Classification (NCBI taxonomy): domain Eukaryota; kingdom Metazoa; phylum Annelida; class Polychaeta; order Sabellida; family Siboglinidae; genus Lamellibrachia; species Lamellibrachia satsuma. The sequence continues at coordinate 11,265,466 of BSQZ01000014.1, forward strand.
CTACAATTTTGGTTACATGCGTTTGGTTATGTTACCAGTGGCATTCGTCAAACTGACCAAACAGATTCATTAAAAACATTAAGAGATCAGTGAAACACCCATTGGTTGAATTAACATGGCTCCATAGGGAAAATGCTTTTCCCTGTGTTTAATTACTTTATACATTCTATATGACACTGACACTCTTATATTCTAAAACTAATATATACAAGAGAAAGTTTCTCACATTGTGATTCATTTTTATTATGCAAAAGATGAATTTTGTAAAATTTTCAAGTCACTGTATGTGTAATCTTTTCAGATGAAGGATTCACCATTGGTTCGTACAAGTACAGGTACTAGTTTTGAAGCATCCAGTGCTACGGGTGATGCCGTCAATCTTTACATTACGGATGTCACCTTTAGTGCCATCACTGCTACTACTGCTGTGGCACCACATACAACTGATGCTGAAATGCAAATCGCTCCGGTAACGATATTTCAAGTGCGACACTTCGCGATTGCTGCTGTAGTCACGGATGACATTATTGCACCAATGAACGTTGATCATGACTACTCCTATGTGAAACTTCCATCAGATTCAGTGAGAATAAAGACATTGGTGCAGATGATGCACACTATGTGATAACAGCGACATAACCGAGGGTGACTCAAGCAGCTCCGACACCTATGAGAAAGAGAAGAAGTTTGTCATTCGTGAGAAAAACTTATGTCACTTTTCTGCACCTGCCACACACCAAACAGCCATAAACTTTGACACAGGTTGTACTCATGTCTGATCTATCAGCCAAGGTCTTTCGGATACTGGGGTGTCTGTCAGGAAAGTGTGCTGATTTCTACCCCTGGATGAGTGAGAGGTGAATTGAATACGTTAGGTGTACATGTACTATCAGTCAGAATAAGTAGTGTATTGGTGTATATTTAGTGCCAGTAGTGTATTGGAACAGATGGTTGGTGTGCAAGTACTATCAGTCAGAACAAGTAGTATATAAATAAAGGCAATGAAGGATAAGGATGGTTGGTGTGCAAGTACTATCAGTCAGAACAAATAGTATATAAATAAAGGCAATGAAGGATAACAAATCACCGGGAGTGGATGGGATTCCTCTAGAATTACTAATGGAAACAGTAGATCAAATCAGTATACCACTTGCAAGGGTATTCAACTTGTCGTTAAAAGAAGGAGTTGTTCCGTTTGAATGGAAAGAAGCAAACATCATACCATTATTTAAAAAGGGTTCGAGAAATAAGTCGGAGAATTACAGACCAGTGAGTTTAACGTCAGTGATTTGTAAATTATTAGAAAGGTTAATTAAAGACCATATGGTGGACTTCCTCGTTAAGCATAAATTATTAAATTCATCTCAGCATGGATTCCTTAAAGCGAGGTCATGCTTAACAAATATGTTATGTTTTTGGGAAGAAATCACTAAGTGGATAGACGTGGGATCGCCAGTAGATATTATCTACTTAGATTTTCAGAAAGCTAAGCCCATGGTATCGGGGATAGCATAACTGACTGGATAGAACAATGGCTGACTGACAGAAGACAACGAGTTGTAGTAGATGGAGAAGTTTCAAATTGGAAATCGGTTTTGAGTGGGGTACCTCAAAGATCAGTATTAGGACCTATATTATTCTTAATTTATATCAATGACTTGGACGACAGTATAACAAGTAACGTACTGAAATTTGCGGATGACACAAAACTGTTTAGAAAGGTTAATACTGATGGTGATAAACAACATTTACAAAACGATCTAGACAGATTAGTGAAATGGTCTGAGAAATGGCAGATGCTGTTCAATTTGGGGAAATGTAAATGCCTACATACAGGACATGGGAACTTGAATGTAAACTATAAAATGGGAGATACTGTTCTGGGTACTACTGTAAAAGAAAAGGACTTAGGAGTTACAATAAGCGCCGATATGAAAGTTTCAGAGCAGTGTGGTATTGCAGCTTCAAAGGGTAATCAAATTCTTGGATTGATTAGAAGAAACATAACATACAAGGGAAAAAAAGTTAATTATACCTCTTTATAAAGCAATAGTTAGACCTCATTTAGAATACTGTATACAAGCATGGAGACTATATCGTAAGAAGGATATAGATACGCTTGAACACATACAAAGGAGAGCAACTAAAATGATTCCAGAACTTAGAGACCTTAGTTATGAAGAACGCCTGAAAGAATGTGGTTTAACAACTCTAGAGACAAGGAGGTTAAGAGGAGATCAGATTGAAGTTTTTAAGATATTGAATGGGTATGAAAATATTGATAAAAATATGTTTTTCTCACTCCAGAAGGATAGCAGAACTAGAGGACATGAGGTAAAATTAGTAAAGGATCAATGTAGATTGGACATCAGGAAGCACTCGTTCTCACAGAGGACAATAAATGAATGGAACAAATTGTCTACAGATTGTGTAATTTCTAGCAGCGTGAATATGTTTAAAAACAAGGTTGACACATATATCAGGAGGGCGGGTTATAAATAGGTGAACATTGTTGGACTCTCGATAAGCCAAAGGCTTCCTTGTCCACTTGCCATCTGGGCCTTTGGCTTGGATGGCAAATCTTGTTAAATCTTGTTAAATATTGATACATATGATTGGTGTACATTTACTGTCAGTACAAATAGTGTATTTGGTAGAGAATAAGACGCTTGGTTTACATTTGCTGTCGGTAGGAACAAGTAGTGTATTGGTATGCAGGATTGGTGTACGTTTACTGTCAGTCAGAGCAAGTAATATTGTTACACATGATTGGTGTACATTTACTGTCCAATCAAAACAAGTAGTCTATTGCCATTAGTACAGATGATGATGGTAAAACAGTTAAAATGCCTTGGCTTTATAAAATTAATTATTTCCTAAGCTGAACTACCAGTATATTTTATATGTTGTGGCATAATAATGATGTGCGTAACTGTGATATCCATGTTCCAGGTTGTATTTCCCGGTGGTAGAAGTCACTGTTTTTAGTCAATATTTAGTCTTGGTTTCAGTCGTTCTAGTTAGCCTTATTTCTTTAATAATTTTTTTCTATGTGAATAAACTGTTGATATATTTTATGTTGGTCTCAATATAAATGAAATTGTGTGTAGTGACATGCAAGATGCTGCAGGTAATATTTTTGTTGACAGAAGTGGGATGTGGATAAGAAGGTATTCACATCATTCAGTTATTAATATTTTAGTGGGAATTTTTGTACTTTTCCAAGTTGTTTTTCGACCTGCTGCATACAGTGGGTGCCTCACAATTTGTCTATATCAGTCTAACAGTACACTCACCTGTGTCAGGTCAATCTCCATAGCTAAACTTTCCATCAATTCAATTCGGTTCAGAATAGACATCACAGATCCTTCCCACATCGCAGGATGGGATTACTTGTCTTGCCTTTCCTGAGTCTGAAATATAATTTGTCAGGGTTAGTTGATAGCACTAATTCCATAATTACCATAATAGTTGCAAAACTGTGAACATTACATACTGTCAGTAGTTAATTATTAGTTAGTTATTTAAATGATTACATTGCACCAAACAACAAGGTGTTGTGGTGTGCTACAGAGAGGGGTGATTACAAGTACGAATATTAATGTAATCATGATTACAGTAATTATTGCAATCACAATTACTAATGTAGTCATGATTACAATCATTATTGCAATCACGATTACGGTAACATTTAAGAATATATATATATATATATATATATATATATATATATATATATATATATATATATATATATATATATATATATATATATATATTATATATATATATATATATATATTCACATAACGAATTAAATAAACCCTCATGTTATTATTGTCATCAATGTTATTCAACACAAAATCAAACAAAATATTAAAATTCAATCATGGTACACTTCATTAGATTAGATACAAAATAAAGAGAAGAGCCTGCTTGCATTGCCATTGTAGTTCGGACCTCGCCCTCGGGCTAGGTAAAAGAAATATGCAGAAAAAATGTGATTATTAAAATGGCAATGATTCCATAACAATTGAATTACTGACCTGCTAGCTATAGGGCGAATCAATGAGTCGGCACGCAAATCATGCAATGACAGCAGACCAACATCTAGCACCGCTCTGTTTGTGCATATCACTACAAAATCATCGTCTTCGCCTTCGTACGGTGATGGAAGCACCAACGCGGTCTGGCACACGGTGCTGCTTAGCCATAGCCTAGCCCTAGTAGCTTCCTCGACGCAGCATGATGACTCAACGTAAACGTGCTCAGACATCGGGACGCAATTTCCACAGGTTCACCACATCACATTACCTAGTCAGGAATCGTTGACAGTCAAAGCGCTGTTGTAATTTTTCCTGAATCCAACGTCAACAAAGTCAAAGGCGAAGCCGACCTGGAGTCTGGAGCGTGACTGCACACTCGGTGACACTTTACGACTGTCAACGGTTGTTTCCGTGTGGCCTGTCGAACTAGACTCTTCGTCTGTGGTTTCCATTTCTCCAAAGATAGACAACAATTACGGAAGTTCAGTAAACCACTAATCGCTAGTAGCAGATCTGGTAAAATTGTCACAAGCGATGCATCCATCTTGTCAACAAGTAAAAAATAGTTCCGGTATTCCGTTATCGCATATTCTCGTTGGTTGGCATCTCGTGTGTTCGAGAAGTGTGGCGTTTTCCACGATTTTTTGCGTGTTTTGTTGTAATTTCTTTAATTTTTTTATTGGGAACGAACAAGAACGCTATTTTGTTGACGCGTGTAAACACTTGTATATATAACAGAGACCCATATCTTTTTTTTCGCTCCAGAATGCCTATTTACGAAATAAATCGCAAAACATCGAAAATTTACATTGATTAGATATACGCGACTCAAACCACTCGTTTCGACAACAAGATGGCGATACGCAGTGATGTATTTTGTCGATTTTTGTCTCGAACAAAACCAGTTTTTCAGTTTATCTCATAAATTACCAGGTATCTGTCACCATTAATGCATAGTTAGATAATATATATTTAAATATACGGCATAACACAAAATTGCTTCAGTTCCCCTTTAAAGGGAATATGTAGTATACAATGATTTTCAGTGGTTAACTGATACGCTAGTAGGCGCTTCGTGCATTATAATTTCTCAATCAAACTAACTGCTAAGTCAGAACGGGGAAGTTTAGTAAACAAAGATCAACATAATAATGTTGCGTAAGTTTACATGCAAATGACATATTTTCATTCGGTGAGCGAATATTTCCAGACTACAAGCGCTCGTGATATAGTATTATTTAACAATATGGCGCGGCCCATCAAAATTAACGTGTGTTTTTCAAGGCTTTCTTTGTAAACAACTGGGATTATGTTCTTGCCAATTGCTTTAGTAACTCTAGGTGCATAAGCTCAACAACCATGATTTTCACTTTAAGACTCCACCCTCAGCCGATTTAGCTAAGTGTTGACAGAGATCGAACTCAACGCTCGCCCCCTCGCCCGAGGCGAGTAGAAATTCCTGGGGATGAGTAACCTTTGGCCTGCACTAGTCCCCCGGACGAGTAGCTATTTTCGACTCGTTTTGTAACAATATAAATGCAAGCAATTTGAATTAGTCGTACATACATAAACGTAACACATATTATCGAAAAATAAAATGTTTAATCGTCGTTCCCGATATATCCGATTTCGTAAACGAGCAGCCACTACACGTTGCAACGGAGTCGAAAATCTGTGCACACGGGTACAAATATAGTACACTGAACAGTACTAACTTTTACCCGTCGATCTTCTGCGTTTCCTTTCGAAATCGTGTGGAATTTCATAAAAGGGGTTCAACCCCCAAAAGAAAACTGAGCGACGATGATAAAGTTGCGCATAAGCGTAGGTACGATGCGTGTGAGAGGAAACGAGAATTTCAGCCGCACTGACTAAAGCAATTCTCATGGCTCGAATACAAAAGTTCGTCTGCTGGTGCTGGCGTTGCCGCCAGCACTGGCGTTGGCGGTGCCGCTGACCGGCGTGACGACGACGCTGTCGTCGACGTTGAAGGTGGGGAGAGTGACGGGACAGCGAAGAACACTGAGACTGAACTAAACATGAGAATGTTTTGTAAGTACTACTGCTGCAAGTATGAGAAAGCAGGCAGTTTTATCGTCGGCTCCCCAGTATTTAAATTGGAGAGTATCAAAGTCTGACAAAGCTCACAATAGTTCTGCAAGCCATATGAAATGGGCTTTAAGAGAGAAAGCAGAGAGCAACCCAGGGTTAAGTGTGGCGGATAAGACGATGGACCAACTGGAAAAAGCGACATTTTACAAAATGTATAAGCTTTTCAGGAACGGACATGCCATTGCCAGACACTCAAGACCATAATAGTATACAGACTTTGTGTGGATGTGTACATTGGATGACATGAAAGGGGTACAGATTGGTAACACCTACAGAAACGACAAGCAGTTGACAACTATCTGATTTAGTACTAATTGAATAAAATAATTACGTTGCATCGTCAATTATGAAATTGATATTTATTTGTTCATTGTATGTTTAAGGAGCATTGCAGGTCAACATACGAATTTGCATAAAAAAGGTCGCATTTTGACGATGCCCACCAAAAATGGGGACTAGTGATTTTTCATGGGGATGAGTCACATATTAAGGCTACTAGTCCCCCTGGCGAGTGGGTTAAATTTCTTAATTTCGACCCCTGCGTGTTGAGCTGCAAAAATCAACTGGCCAATGAAAATCCGTAAAGTACGTCATTTCAGAAATAGCGACTACCAGCGAAATTGTGAACTACGTCCTTTTGGAGGATAAACTTGTCCAGGTGTGGCCGGATTACCCGTGACTTTACGATGTTCGTTCGGCGGTATTCACAAGCAAAGATGTACGACAGCTGGCAATGGAAGAATTTGCCGTCAAGCTGGATCAAAACGGTATGTACTACGTAGGGCCTATTTGGACATTTCTCCAGTATGATGATGCCTATTGTTGGACACTAATGCTGTTGCTACCATCCAGATATACTGTCGTGCACATGTTCAGGATTCGCTGATTAAATGTTATTTTAACTAAGATTTAAGTGTCGGTCACTTCTTCCTACATACGTTCACTGACATGGTAGCACTATCGTTATTTATATACTTGTATGAAGCGTCTATTGGGCCAGTCACTTCTTCCTACATACGTTCACTGACATAGTAGCACTATCGTTATTTAGATACATTGTATGAAGCGTCTATTGGGCCAGTCACTTCTTCCTACATACGTTCACTGACATAGTAGCACTATCGTTATTTAGATACATTGTATGAAGCGTCTATTGGGCCAGTCACTTCTTGCTACATGCGTTCACTGACATAGTAGCACTGACGTTATTTAGATACGTTGTACGAAGCGCCTATTGGGCCAGTCACTTCTTGCTACATGCGTTCACTGACATAGTAGCACTGACGTTATTTAGATACGTTGTACGAAGCGCCTATTGGGCCAGTCACTTCTTGCTACATGCGTTCACTGACATAGTAGCACTGACGTTATTTAGATACGTTGTACGAAGCGCCTATTGGGCCAGTCACTTCTTGCTACATGCGTTCACTGACATAGTAGCACTATCGTTATTTAGATACGTTGTGCGAAGCGTCTATTGGGCCAGTCACTTCTTGCTACATACGTTCACTGACATAGTAGCACTATCGTTATTTAGATACATTGTATGAAGTGTCTATTGGGCCAGTACTTCTTCTTACATCAACAACAGGCAGCCAAGATTACTTTCACAACCTTCTGATTGTCAAGATTTATGGTTGTCAAAAATATTCGGAATCTGTTAGCCATTATACCGAAGGCATTTTCAACAACACGCCTTAATCTGGACAAACGATAGTTGAAGATTCTCTTGGACTTGTCTAAATTCCTCTGTGGATAAAGTTTCATGATTCTTTCTGACAGAGGAAATGCGTAATCTCCTACTATGTGGTACTGTATTTTTTTTGGAATGCCCTCTATGGTTTCAGCAGATGCCAAGTTTCTTTCTAAGGTTACTTTCAGTGATGACTCGGCGAACACACCAGCATCCCCGGCACGGCCAGGTGCCCCAACATCCACATAAAAAATTTGTAGTTTGCGTCAACAAGGGCAAGAAATAGCACACTAAAGAAATGCTTATAATTGAAGAACTCTGACCCACTGTTGACTGGTTGTTGTATTGCGACATGCTTGCCATCCAGTGATCCAATGCAGCATGGATAATTCCACTTCGTTTGAAATTCCACAGCAATTTTCCGCCAGTCCTATGCAGTAGCTGGGACCTGAAAACAAATAAAACACTATATCCTTGTTTATTTATTCACATTAATTTCACTGTTTCAGCCATCGCCTACTCCAACCACAGACAGTGAGATAATAGTTGACGCTGGGGATGACATCCTGAATGATGACACAGACGATGATACTTTATCCCAAGATGAACCATCAGCTATAGAACATACCACACCAAAATCCACCCAGGAACCACCGAAACGAAGACCCAAGTCTGCAAGGAAACAGCGTGGCGAGGAGGAATATTGGCTCCTTAACGGACTGCCTAATTCTATTAGCCAGAGAGAAAGATAGAGCAAAAAAAGCTAAAACTAACGCGGAAGGCAATGAGGTTGATACCTTTGGCCTATATATCGATACCTTTGGCCTATATATTGATACATTTGGTCTATATATTGATACCTTTGGCCTATATATTGATACCTTTGGCCAATATATTGATACCTTTGGCCTATATATTGATACCTTTGGCCTATATATTGATACCTTTGGCCTATATGTTGTAGATTCATTAAAAAAGTTGGTGCCTATGACAAGGCACAGCGGTGAACACAACATAAGCAATATTCTTTTCCAGGCTCGCATGGGAATGCCGGGCCCAAAACAACATCGCATGTACCCTCTTCAACAGCAAGTGGGTGCCCCTCTACATCAGCAGCAGCCGCAGCAGCAACAGCTGCTGCAGCAGCAGCAATTTTAACCCCACCAACAACTTGAGTAGTAGTGTACAATTAGCCATCGTAGTTAATACTGATGAATATTTACTGGCCATGGAACTATGCGTTGTCCTGTATAGCGTATGTAAATATGCATGTTTATGGTCAGTCGTATTGTCAGTTTTTTAACTGGTGTGGTGTCTTCATGATTTTCTAGTTTTATACTATAGCTTGGTGATTTGATTTTGATGAAGTCAGAAAAGAAACAATAAGTAAGTGTGAACTGTTTTGTAATGATCAGATAATGATATGTTTGTGTAATATTTGCATCTTTGTAAGCTCGTTTATCATGACGATACTATACAGTTATGTTTGTAATTATTGTATGTCTGTACTGAAGACATGAAATAAATACAATTAATTACCTTCAGAAAGCGTTCTTTCGTTACGGTGAACAGTGTTTGACATGTCTCATTAACAATGTTTGACAGTGCCCGTTCTCCCATTCTGAATTAAAAGGACAGACTTTTGAAGTATTCGCCTGAAAAAAATTCATCCATCCTTAGTGATGTAAAAAAATTCAATACACAGCACACGCACACATAGTGTCTATTATATTTCTAATACATAACAATTTATGATTATATTTATTACACACATTATGCATTATTATTTATTGTTTCTGATGATTTGAAATATTTATATACATCATTAAAATTTATTATCCTACCATCATTGCCCCGCCCGCGCTTTTATATATTCACGTCTATTTAGATTATATATTTACATTATACTATACGTACCTGTTGCAAGGAAACGTAATGTCGCTGCGAGCCTCTCGTCGGGGCTATGCTTGGTCGCATGATCGTCTCCTCCTTTTATAAATGGACCCACCGACGCCAATATGGTGCTAAACGAATTGACGTCCAGTCGGTGAAACAGCCGAAACGTTTCGGGATCCTCAGCGTTTACTTCTTTAATCGGGTTTGCATATACACCTTGTCCCTGACGTCTTAGAATCCAATCCCTGGCCCACGTCGTTCGACAGCCGCTCTCCAACGACGACGACGATGTCGTAGCAAAAAAGGAACAGAAGATCTGTCTCATCATCCGAACACGCCATTTTTAGCAAATCACGTGATTAAAATGACTTGATATGTAGTTGGTTAGCTCAGCACTTCACTCACCGTATGCGGTGAGACGCGCCGAGAGCTATCAGCGGAGCCAACAGCCGCGCGTGACCGTTTGCTCAGCTGATAGCCTATCGCAAATCCGGTTCGTTTATGTCCAAATATGTAGTGTGTGAACAGTTTGTGAAACAGCCGCAGTCCATTTAGTAAAACTTTAAATTTGTTTGTTCAAGCCATCGAAAGAATTGACTTTTGTCGTTAGATCTGGTAAGGTTCAAAATAGTGGACATCTAAAATGGTGCCGTCCTCTCGCCGATCACATGACAAAGTTACGAATTTTCACCAAGGGCGAAATTAGTGAGTTTGCAGCGGTTTTCTTTAATATTAGACTAAACATTAAGTAACAAAAACTACATAAAAAAAATTGCACAAACGAGCTAGCATATTACAGTGGATACTAGATAGGTTTGATTGTTCGCAAAATGAAATTGAAATGAGATTAGCAAAACAGTGGCATCGAAGCTATAAAGGCAACACACAGTGTCACCATCTCACGCACTTTTCACAAGGGCACGGACCACAGTCAGAATCCGTCCGCCATTACAACGATAAAGAGTCCCAAGGAAAAAAATTAATTGTGCAGTTACGGTTTATTTGTGAGAGCAGAAATTGTGTGGATGAGTGAGTGGAAGTTAAGTTTTTTGTGCACAGTAGCATCTAAGCTTTGAAATGATGCCATTTGTCAGTTGGTATACCAGTTGCGTAAGGACACAGTGGCCATCAAGCAGGGTGTACTCATATTTTGGAAACCGGGGAATTTCATGGCAGAAATGCAGGGGTGTCATGCATTGAAGCAATTTGTGCGAAAAGGAGGTATGTCATTTTCACGAATTTCACACACCAGGTGTCTTAGTGGGTCTGTCATTTTCTGTGAATAAAAAAAATTGTAGGATAAATTTTCAATATAGGCGCAAGAACGTCGCAAGGTCGTCTATGGGAAAAGTGACTGTGGTCCGTGCCCATAATATAATCTAGGAAGCCACTACCAGTAGCTCCACATGGTGAGCGTGGAATTTAGTCGGCGCACATTTAATACTTTTCCAGGTGCGGTTTTAGAATAAGCATATTGCAGAATGTACTTTTGCAGCATTTTGTTTGTCAGTTTGAAACAAGCTTGTCATTAATAAGTATACACCATTTCAAGTCAATATTTAACAAGATTTGCCATCCAAGCCAAAGGCCTAGATGGCAAGTGGACACTGTACAAACATAGAACCCCGGACAAGTAGCCAGAACACCGAGAGAACCCGGGTTTGAATCCGCTTTCAGCCATTTCGAAGTTGGGGAATTTCCTTCACCCCGCGTTGCCACAGTTCACTCAGTTGTATAAATGTGTACCTGGCTGCATACAGAGGTGGACATGTGAACGAATATTCTTCGCGCTGTAATTGTAGCGTGGCTGAATTCTTCCTAGAGAAGTCGAGACGGCGTTGGAATGAACATGTCTGCCAGGAGGTGAAGTGTAAAGCGCTTTGAGCAGTCCCAAGGACTGTACACCCCGTGATATAAGAAAGTACCTTTATCTTTATAAGTGCCATCTCTTACGATTTACCTTTAAAGGGAATAAAACAACGATTGTTTGGAATCTTATTATGTTGCCTCCTGCCAGCGCGGATACAGGTGATTTCGGCCGACAGTGATTTCGGCCCGGTGAATTCGGACAGCGTTCTTTGGAGACTTGGGCCCACAACTCTGATTAAAGCACAACGGGCATAGTGATATCGGCCCAACCGACTGTGTACCGAGCACACGAAGCTTACGGTGTGTCTTGCTGTGAATAAAACATATTCTATCAGTTGTTGATTGATTTAGTTCCACATTAACCCGAAAGTGTTATTCTGTAACCGCTTTTATAGCTTTCGCTCCCGTTCGTATAAACAACGGCGCTATATTTTACCACTTTAACACGCAGTCAGCGAGGCGATCATTAGAACTTACACAATTCGTTGTATCTCTAAGTTAATTACATTGTCATATAATATATTATACCAAAAACTGTGATATTATATACAGTTGAATAACTTAAATAAATAAAATTACAATTATCATAATATCTTGTTTCTATTTTTCAGATTTCCATACGTTGCTCCCCGTCACGGGAAATTCTCCCCAGAAATGTGCTCAATTAAATCAAATACAGAGCAATATAGCTCTTGTATTATTGTGAACACAACATAGACACCTGCGTATGTCTTTGATCAATACAGTGCTGTTCACCTCGGTCACCGAAATAACATTCACCTCCCATTCACGCCATTATAAAGTGACCGGATTCATGCACGTGGCAGTTGGGCCGAATTCACAGAGGGCCGAAATCACCACCACCCTCACAACTACTCCTGCTATTGAGATGTTTACTTTCTGACTAACCATGAAAACGACCACCTAGAGTCGCCAAACTTCTCATATATTTACTATACATACACACATGTCACGTGGTCAAACATTAGACAAAGGATACTGGCGTCGCTAAAAAGTTCCGAAACAGCTGAATTCGAATATGATTATGCAGTATCATTTGCCACTAGCGGTTCGAAATCGTTACATCTTACTTGTTATTTTGGAAAATTTACATCGTCACCACTCTCCATTGTAACGCGAATGAAACCATACTGAAGCAGTGCATAGACATCACTGACTGAATGTAAATCCTTGTGTGTGTGTGTGTGTGTGTGTGTGTGTGTGTGTGTGTGTGTGTGTGTGTGTGTGTGTGTGTGTGTGTGTGTGTGTGTGTGTGTGTGTGTGTGTGTGTGTGTGTGTGTGTGTGTGTGTGTGTGTGTGTGTGTGTGTGTGTGTGTGTGTGTGTGTGTGTGTGTGTGTGTGTGTGTGTGTGTGTGTGTGTGTGTGTGTGTGTGTGTGTGTGTGTGTGTGTGTGTGTGTGTGTGTGTGTGTGTGTGTGTGTGTGTGTGTGTGTGTGTGTGTGTGTGTGTGTGTGTGTGTGTGTGTGTGTGTGTGTGTGTGTGTGTGTGTGTGTGTGTGTGTGTGTGTGTGTGTGTGTGTGTGTGTGTGTGTGTGTGTGTGTGTGTGTGTGTGTGTGTGTGTGTGTGTGTGTGTGTGTGTGTGTGTGTGTGTGTGTGTGTGTGTGTGTGTGTGTGTGTGTGTGTGTGTGTGTGTGTGTGTGTGTGTGTGTGTGTGTGTGTGTGTGTGTGTGTGTGTGTGTGTGTGTGTGTGTGTGTGTGTGTGTGTGTGCATGCGCGTGTGTGCATGCGCGTGTGTACGTGCGTGCGTGCGTAGGACTATTAAGCGTGCGCTCACAGCTGCGCCACAGGCCCTGCATTCCCGAAAGTCGTAGACATTCGCAACTAGGTCATAAATAATTCAATTGTTTATTCGATTATTTCACCGAAACTAGTCGATAAGCTGATGTTGCACAAACGAGTTAGCGCGTCGTAGTTGATGCTAAACAGGTTCGAATGTTTGCGGAATGAGTGAGACACGAGAGCAGCGTAAACAACTAGCCTTCCCACTTCGTCTTTTGATCTGGCTGCTAATCCCTTAAAATAATCGATTCAAAGCGAGAGAAACACAATTGCCTTTGCCGCAGTAGCCAGGATGCGCGCCGGAAATGATGGTTCACGCTGTGGAGTAATGTGAGATTTGAATTGATTCTCATATGTCTACGTCAACACGGCGCCAGTATCGTCCGTGTTACGTTCACGTCCGTAATGCACAGTTAGTTCCCTTCTATTGAGTGTCCATGTCACTAAGTGGCTGAGCGTATGTCTCTCGAGGATTGTCTTCTTACCGTACTGCCTGACACCAACGCCAAAGAACTGGTGACTTTTACTAAAAATAAAATATATAACTGAAACGAGATATGACAAAATATAAACTGACTAAGATTTATTGCACAAGTCTAGAGGAACGTTATGTTTTTTCAAGGTTTTGAAACGGTCATCGTTTTTTCGAGCAATTACTTAAAAAATGTTCTCTCCCCTCTCCACAATCTGTCTGTACCCCCCGTCTCCGTGTCTCTCTCTGTGTCTCTCCATGTCTCTCCATGTCTCTCTGTCTCTCTCTGTGTCTCTCCATGTCTCTCTGTCTCTCTCTGTGTCTCTCCATGTCTCTCTGTGTCTTTTTCTGCCTCTCCATGTCTCTATTTGTCTCATGTGTCTCTCTGTCTATCTGTCTCCGTCCGTCTATCTGTCTCCGTCCGTCCGTCCGTCCGTCCGTCCGTCCGTCCGTCCGTCCGTCCGTCCGTCCGTCCGTCCGTCCCTCCCTCCCTCCCTCCCTCCCTCCCTCCCTCCCTCCCTCCCTCCCTCCCTCCCTCCCTCCCTCCCTCCCTCCCTCCCTCCTCCCTCCCTCCCTCCCTCCCTCCCTCCCTCCCTCCCTCCCTCCCTCCTACGTCCCTCCGTCCGTCCGTCCCTCCCTCCCTCCCTCCCTCCCTCCCTCCCTCCCTCCCTCCCTCCCTCCCTCCGTCCGTCCGTCCGTCCGTCCGTCCGTCCGTCCGTCCGTCCCTCCCTCCCTCCCTCCCTCCCTCCCCCTCCCTCCCTCCCTCCCTCCCTCCCTCCGTCCGTCCGTCCGTCCGTCCGTCCGTCCGTCCGTCCGCCCGCCCGCCCGCCCGCCCGCCCGCCCGCCCGCCCGCCCGCCCGCCCGCCCGCCCGCCCGCCCGCCCGCCCGCCCGCCCGTCCGTCCGTCCGTCCGTCCCTCCCTCCCTCCCTCCCTCCCTCCCTCCCTCCCTCCCTTCCTCCATCCCTCAATCCCTCCCTCCCTCCCTCCGTGACACGTCTATACAGTTACCCGCGTGATAAAATATCAGCAGGAATATTGGCGCATAGTACAGATAAACTGTGTCCGGGCTACGTAATTATGCATTATTTTTCAAAGCCATAATCACCAAGTGACCAGAAATGGACATGGAACGCATGACCATATCATATTCGAATGCAATGGCGTTCGCGTTTCTCGACTGGATAAATTCTGACATTCACATAATTGTGCAAGTTAATAGTTGTTTAAACAATGGTCTAGCTAAGAAATAAATCCATAATTGCAGCGTCAACACACGGCTTTGATGACAGCATTGCTGTTAGACGCCTGATTTATCACAACAACCGGCCGTATTTCCGGCTTCTCTCCGCGATAATGTCGTGATTGATTCGATGTCTTCGCCCGTCCCGTGTGCACAAGACGAGGCCACACTTCGTCACTTGCGTCGGCCGTGTGGTGCAGCATCTCAAGAGAAGCGGACAGGCTGCGGGACGGCACTCTAGGAACATACTTGGAAGTGGGAAATAGGCAGATTAGACACCTAGGGTGTTCTAAGGTGGGTAGTAGTAGTAGTGGTGGTGGTGGTGGTCTTGGTGGTGGTGGTCTTGGTGGTGGTATTGGTGGTGGTGGTCTTGGTGGTGGTGCTGGTAGAAGTAGTATTCGTCGTCGACAGTGGCGGCAGCAGCAGTAGCAGCGGCATCGCACACATTCAGACGCACGCACGCACGCACGCACGCACGCACGCACGCACGCACGCACGCCCACAAGCACGCGCGCACGATCGCACGATCGCAAGCACGCACACTAACTCATGCAACACACAACGCACTAAAGTATACAGCAGAAGAAAATAACACACTGAGTCTGGGTCATTTGCCCCCTATTCATATCTTCTGGATTATTTGTAAGTTTTTTTACGAAATGTTTTTTTATAACTTTTTTTTATTTCTGAACATGAATTCAAGATATGTATGACCCTAATTGCAATTAATGTCTTTGTGCCAGATCAGCCAAGTAAATTACTTTATGTAGTTGGAGATGATCCTGTAATGAAAGAATTATCTTTATTGCAATTGTGGAAGAAGCCAGTGGCATTAGGACCTGGATCTGTTATTTAAATTGAGGATATATGAAAAAAGCCATCTCAGAAAGCTTCTTTTGAAATGCATTTACGATGGAGAGTTGGAGTGACTCCATTTTCCTATAAAACTGGATGCACAAGCCAGAGTTGTCAGAATTCACTTACAACTTTACCATGGAAATTACTAGCATTCGAAGAGGTCAGAAGCTATGTTTTGAGTGTCATTCCTACACCAAGAATAGGACCAACAATGTTACTCTTCGATGGGAGTGTAGCCAGTGTCGATCCTGATCATGCAAGGGTGCTGTGGTCACTGATCTCCAGATCCAGAATGTGATCAACAAGACTGTCCACAACCATGATTGTGACACGGCACAGATAGAAGCTGCCAAAAACCAAGGCTGCTAATGTCAGGGGCACTCTAAACCAGCTGATCTCTGACTCGTTACTGTCCACCACTTTGTATGTTCACGCCGCACTTTGGATATGGACGCACGAAAACTTACTCTCCGTCACCAGAGGGCCAAGCATCACCCCAAGACCTCAGCTTCCACCACTGATCAGACTATCGATGATACCTGGATGACGACTGGAGGACTGTCGACAAAGCCATCTCAGACACACTCCAGGGGATAGGACATTGCACTAGGATAAAGTGACTTTGACTTGTCATTGAATGTTATATTATTGTAGTAATAATAATAATAAAACTGCAAACTTGTCAACTATCATAGAAAAATGGGACAGATGTCCGGGGGGTGGGGGCAAATATCCCAGGAGGCAGATGTCCGGGGGTGGGGTGGGGGACAAGTGTCCTAGGAGAAAATGTCCGTGGGGGTGGGGTGGGCGGGGGGGGGCAAGTGACCACAACCCTAACACACTACATTTATATTCTCACTTATTTTTTAATAACATCTAATCTTGCATATGTAACACATATTTTACAACATTCCTGGAGCAATTTACTTTTATCATTTTTCACCAAGTATGACGTGAATTAGGTTATTTTTAGATTCTAATATTCATTGTTTCTTTGTATTTGACCAAATTTTTCTTGCCCACCCAAAAGAAATTGTCTACAGAGTGACAACGACGGAATATGCGTATTTAAGCCATGTTGATTCGTGTGGCTCTTGGGTCTTTTATATATAAATCTAAAGACGCATTCGACATCCGGCGGACGGATATTGTTTGCGACGTCTGTTACAAATCTCTCTCCTGATATTTAGCGTCCATCTGATTGACTGATATGTAGCTTTTTCTTACGGCTGCGTTACACTGATTAGACGATGTGGCTTCGACATCGCAGTCGTCTCGCGGCTGCTGAAATGTCAACTGACAAAGGAAATCAAATGACAAAGGACAGGGAGCACTCTCATTACAAGTCTCCGTCGATAAGACCGATGATTGTCGGTGCAACCTCAGAGATATAGGCGAACTGCAGCACGTGACTACATGTCGGACGTTGAAGGCAATCTGAGGATGATGTTTTTAGAAGTTGTTGGATATGCATAAAGCAAAGTAATTGTGGTGTGAAATCCAACATTATTTCTATCAATATCATTCAATATCTACGGTCTCGTCCATCTTAGTTTCGTCATCCATAGTGTGTTAGGTCCCAGCTGGGATTATCACGTGGAACATGCATGTTAAGCAGATTGACCTCCGTAATATAACTATTTTACTAGGTAAACTTCAGTTCAATCTGTTTCGTACAAAGTAATATATTGTGTTATATTCTGCTATACCACGTCGTTGTCCGTAAAACCACAGCGGCTGGAACTGTGTCCACCTCCTGCTAGGTAAATAATCACTTGTACTCTCTTTCAGATTCCACGTTGGACCAAATAATTGACATAAACTGTCACGTGATGATGCTGACGAGAACGATGCTCCTCTTGTTGCTGAATGTAGCATATGTCTGCTGGGCCTACGACCCACGCCGAGTCGACGTTCCGTTCATAAGCAACAAACACAAAAGATACTTCAGTTCGTTTAATTCGGACGAGGTTGGTTTTTTGTGGATGGTGTGTGAATATATGTATGTACATTATGTATGTTTGTATATTATTTATATATATATATATATATATATATATATATATATATATATATATATATATATATATATATATATATATATATATATATATATATATATATATATATATATATATATATATATATATATATATATATATATATATATATATATATATATATATATATATAATGCCCTGCGCTGGCCTATAATTTGAGCCCAAGCCCGGCCCGCAGTTAGCTGTTAGAGTCCAGGCCCGCAGCAATTTTTCAAGCCCGGCCCAGGCCCGCAAACGAGAATTTAAGCCCAGGCCCGGCACAGGCCCGACCCAGACCGTGAATGTTTGGACCAGACCCGGCCCGGCCCGCAAGTTTCAGGCCCATACCCGGTCCATACCCGCGGGCCAAAGACGGGTAAGCGCGGCCCGCTAAGTTTAGAGAATATCAAACTATAATCTTCTAAGAAATACGAAACACAAATAAACTGTAAAACAGACTTATTGTTTTGATAAAAAAAATAATGTATGAACATTGTATAATGTTTACTACTGAAATACTAATGTCAGTTGTTGTTTAGTAGTGTCTAGCTAGTAGCTAGTACTAGCTACTACTATATGTCACCCACTGGCACTGACACCCAGTGGCATTTCCAGCAGGTCTGCAGTCACTAGCCTGAGACAGATCAGGTTGAGACATGTGTGAATTACTACAAGTGTGAATGTATCAGTACTGGGGAAACTGTAGATACTAAATAGTAGTCACTAGTTCACACAATTGAAAAATACCAATTAGCAACTGGGGTGGGTACTGGCACTACTGGGCAGTGGCCAGTTGGCTGGTCATTCAGGCGGGCAATGTTTGGAGGGAAGACCTAGACAATAGAATGCCCACTGGTTTGGTCAAAGGGTGATTAAGTTGATGGTTAATCATGGCTTGATTGCCTCTGCAAATGTGTCTAAAGTAAATATTTGGGGCTGGCTGCTTCCAGCCAGATGAACTTAAGTGGCTTGGTAAGGGGTTATTAGATCTATGCAAAAGGGTACATTCATGCTAAAAAATATGCGGTTTACAGAGTCTAGACATCACGGATTAAGGGATAGGAAGTTAAGTTTGAGCTGAAGAAGAATGATGGGAAACATGCATTAACTGTGATGAAGCCAGTGAAACAAGTGCCACTACTCCAGTCACAGTGTCTTGGAAAGCCAGTACATGTTTAAAGAATTACAATACAAAGATATGGGCATGCGACTATGCATATGTTTTATATGAAATGTCTCTGTTAAAAGAATGCACATTATTAAAATGATACCATAGGAAGTCCCATTGTTGAAAAGAGATTAAACTGCATTCCCATGTATAAAGCACTAGTGTCATTTATAATTTCAAGCAAGGTCTCAATTTGCAACAATATAATACTAAAGAAATAATCAGTTTTTATTAATAATAAAATTAATAATCTCGGTTATTTTATGAATATTTTTATTATGTCCAGGCCCAGCCCAAGCCCGGCCCGGCCCGCTCACACTAGGCCCAGGCCCGGCTCAAGCCCGATGTGTTTAATTTTTTTCAGCCCAGGCCCGGCCCGGGCCCTCAATATGTAGGCCCAGGCCCGGCCCGGCCCATTTATTTAAATTTTTTCGAGACCACCACTTGATTTTAAGAGATGACCATATCATTTTTTGAGATGATCAGCCAGTTCATTATTAAACGACCCCTTAATGACGCCTTTTAGATTGTTTCTGATAAAATCCCTTAATTTTAGTCATAGCTTAAAATACTTTAGAGGTGCCCTTTAATCGTTTAGATGAACGTTTTAGTTGAATGAAATTATCCTTAACTTATTTTTTTAGATAACCCCTTAATTGTTTCAGCTGATCCCTTATTTATTATTTTTACATTGTATTGTGAGATTTCCCCCAAGTTGTTTGAGATTACCCCTTAATTTGATAAAATGATGATCAGGTATTTCTTTTTGAAATATTTTTAATGATCTCTTAAATAATTTGAGATGATCCCTTAATTGTTGAGGTGACCATTTTTAATGACCCCCTGCTCTATATATATATATATATATATATATATATATATATATATATATATATATATATATATATATATATATATATATATATATATAATATATGTATGTATGTATGTATGCATGTATGCATGTATGCATGTATGCATGTATGTATGTATGTATGTATGTATGTAATAAGTAATACTATGTATGCATGTGTGTAACTATGAATGCATGTGTGAGCGCGAACGCACGCACGCATGTTACAACTAGTAATGTAATAATCGACCGGTAATGTAATACATCGACCGGTAATGTAATAATCGACCGCTAATGTAATAATTGACCGCTATGTAATAAAAATAATGATGATAATCGTTGTGATGATGATGATGATGTTGTTGATAATGATGATGATGAAAGTGTTGATGAGAGTGATAAATGATTACGATGATGATGACAATTAAGGGGGTCATCTTAATGACGATGATAATGATGATGATGATTAAGATGATGACGATGAGACTAATTTTTACGATGATGATAATAATAATGATGATAACGACGGTGATGATGAGGGTGACAAATGGTTATGAGGGTGATGAGGAAGAAGATGAAGACAATTAAGCAGTCTTAATGATGATGACGATGATGATAATGATGATAATGATGATGATGATGACGAAGATGATGTCAATGAGGGTGATTATTAGTACGATTATGAGGACAATGACATCCTCAGCCTCGTCATCCTGCTCCTCCTCCTCCTCATCATCATCATCCTCATGTTCACCCTTATAACGGCTAGCCATGCTGACAACCACTCGATGTTCACAAACGTACGCTTAACGTAGTAATCTCAGAACGAGTGAGCCGCATGTTTTCTGGGAGGGCATATGGAATGCCGTTCATATAACCTCGCAAGTAACGCACGGCAGTAACTACATGTTGGCAAACAATAGTACTGAGTCAAACAGAGTGGTAAGGAAGCAGTAGGGATCATTACAAATGGTCACCTCAACAATTAAGGGATCATCTCAAATTATTTAAGGGATCATTAAAAAAAGAAATACCTGATCATCATTTGATCAAATTAAGGGGTAATCTCAAACAACTTGGGGGAAATCTCAAAATACCATGTGATATTATTTTAAAAACTTCAGGTTAATCGTAAAAATAATAAATAAAGGATCAGCTGAAACAATTAAGGGGTTATCTAAAAAAAATAAGTTAAGGGTAATTTCAGTCAACTAAATTGTTCATCAAAACGATTAAATGGCATCTCTAAAGTATTTTAAACTATGACTAAAATTAAGGGATTTTATCAATTACAATTTAAAAGGCGTCATTAAGGGGTCGTTTAATAATGAACTGGCGGATCATCTAAAAAAAGTATATGGTCATCTCATAAAATCAAGTGGTCATCTCGAAAAAGTTTAAATGAATTAAGGGGTCATTTCATAAAATGAATGGGTCTTCTCAAAAAAGTTAAAGGATCGTCACAAAATATGTAAGAACAAGTTAACTATCTAACTCGATCGTCTCAGCAATTTAAGAGATCATCTCAACAAATTAAGGGTCTTCTCAAATAAGTTTAGGGATCATATTAAAAAGTGTAATAATCATTACAAATGAAAATGCTGATCGTCTCAATAAATTAAGGGATCATTTCATAAAATAATGGGGTCTTCCCAAGCGGTCACTTAATGTAATTAAGGGAAATCATGTAAGGATTCATAACAAAGCAGAAACTTAAGTGGTCATAAAAAATAAATAAAAACTTCGAAAATATAAGGGGTTATTTCAAATAAATTAAACGGATGTTTTAAAAATAAATTGAGAAATCATTTTGAAAAATGTAAGGTTCATTTAACAAAGTAACTAAACAAAATCAGCTTCTTATTTTATGTTTTAAGATGATTGCTTTTTAATTTAACGATACCCTTTAGTTTTGGGGATTACCTCTTAATGTCGTCAATTTGAAATGTACCCTTTAATTTTGTATTTTGCTTGATTTTCCCTTAAATGGAAACATAAGGTAATTTTGTGGGTTATGCACCTAACAGAATGAATACAAATGAACTGTTTGCAATCAACAATATCAACATTATCATGCCAGTGGTTTATTAGGAACAGCTTGTTGAACACACATCAACCATAATTATTTCAAGGGCCGCACCAGTGCTGTCGATAAACCTACGTAGCGAGTTCCTGCTTATTTCTACAGCCAGTTTCCACACTTCCAACAGATGGCGATTGTTCTTTTGAATGAATATTTAATTTTTTTTAAATGACCCCTTGACTTTTTTGAGAAACCCTTTATTTTATGAGATGACCACTTAATGTTTTGAGATAATCCCTTACTCTGTTGAGATGATCAGCTAATTCTTTTTAATCAACACGTCTATTTTTGAAAAGATCCATTAACCCATTTTAAGGTAAGTTCTTACATAGCGCGGTCTCCAGTCCTTAGGACCGCTCAAAGCACTTTACACTTCACCCCCTGGCAGACCTGTTCATTCCTAGGCCATTTCAACTTCTCTGGAAAGCATTTTGAGTAGACTCCTTTTTATGAGATGACCCTTTAATGCTTTAGTATGATCTCTTAGTTTATTGAGACGATCAGCTAGTTTATTATTAATGACTGCTTGCATGTTTTGTGATCTCATAGCTTTTTCGAGAAGCCCCATTATTTTGTATGAGATGATCCCATATTTTTCAGACAATCAGCTACATCAGTTTTTAAATGACCCCTTACACTTTTTGAAATCATCTTTTACTTTTTTACATGACCCATTAATGTTTTGAGATGACCCATTAAGTTATCGTGACGATCAGCTTAATTTTTTATAAATCACCCCTTACAATTTCGATGATATTTTAGTATACTCTGTAGTTTGTTTTACCAAAAATTCTTAAGTTTGCATTTTGATGACTCGCTATATTTGTATTTTGATATGACCCTTTATTCTATGATATGATCTCTTAATTTGTTGAGATGATCAGCTAGTTGATTTTTTTAATGACCCCTTACATTTTTTTTAATGTTCCCTTCACTTTTTTGGAAGATCTCCTAATTTTACGATGTCACACCTTAATTTCTTTGAGACGATCAGCTAGTTATTTTGTTTAAATGATACCTTACATTTCAGAAGAAAGTTTATTTTTTTAAAGAACCCCTTCCTTTTCGTCTTCCCTGCTACCTTGCCTGATCCGAACCCATCGTTTGCCCACATCAACTACTTTATTGTTGTATGTTATCTAGGAGGACATATAAACGACAGTCCATATGTCCTCCCAGAAAACAAGCCGTTGAATCGTTCTGAGAATCTTATTTTAAGCATACTTTGGTGAACGTCGAGTGGGTGTCAGCCTGGCTAGCCATGATAAGAGTGAACATGAGGATGTTGAGAAGGAGGAGAAGGAGGAGCAGGAGGACGATGAGGCTGATGAGGATGATGTAGTTGTCTTCATCATCGTAATAATTATCATCCTCGGTTTGTGTTTACGCGCTGTTTGTACTGCAGGGTGTATACGCGGGACTGTGGGTGGTGGTATGCGGCTTGTTGTACTGGGTGTACGCGAGGTGTGTGTACGCAGTCGGCATACGCTGGTTCGGAGATCTCGTATTATGCACATAGAGTGGTATAATTCAACAGTAAATCATAATATTTTATAAGGTTCGTAAATACTTTGGTAAGTCAATAAACTGAAATCGGTTTGTTTAGCAAAGTCGTCTGGTCACAGAAATGACAGCGTGACCTATCCAGTTGGTTGGCTTCAGGTCACAACTATTACTGACTGTTGATACTGCAGGAAACTATGGCTTCCGAACTGGCAGCTCCAGCTTGGTTGACGATGGTTTCAGCCGATGCTCTGGGTTGTAGGAGATCATGTCGTACCTGCGACTGTACCAACAGGAGATGATGATCTGGCGATGCCGTGACGCCATCCAGCCTTATTGGGACGGTCACGTGATTCCCGTTGTAGGTAGGCAGCGCTGCATATGAGTGATGCTAGCAGCAACGTGGACTATAAACATTACTGGACTAGACTGGGCGAACTTGTTCGTCCGGGTTGTAGTTTCACATACGTCTGCCGAGTATTGCGTTTGAATTAGAATCCAGCTAACGGACATGACAGATAACTAGACCAGGGTGGTGAATAATTGTAAAATTCACTTGATGCAGAGTGACGTGCGTCCAACCGCTGTAGAGCAAAGACTATGTCCATTATTACAGCGTTTCTCAACCGGGGGTCCTCGGTCCACTTGGGGGCCGCAGAGAGCTGCCTGGGGGTCCGCGAGATGGCAGGGGGAAATTATAGTTTTAAATTACCTGGTGAATAAAACAAAATTTAAATTTCTGACCTAACTATAAAAACGACCACGTATAACCGCCAAAATTATCCTTGTGTATCTACTATACATATATACATAATTACATATCACGTTAATAAACCATAAATTTACTGCCGTATAACGATCGAAAAATGAAAACTAAACGCAAAGCTCCACGGCTACCACACGCAATAGTTTCGCAATAGTTTCACAGTGAATCCGCCAGGTGCTACTTTAAGCATCGCCTCCTTGCGGATTCATTGTGGAGCTTTGCGACTAACTTTTTGGTGCTGTGCATCGTCAAACGGAGAAGAAAGTGGACACATTTATTAATCGTCCATCCTCCGCAGAACATGTGCCAGTAAATACAACCTGACATATTGATATACTGTGACATTTATTTCATTTAAAATATGTTTGTTTGACTAGTAATAGTTAACGAGCAGTGTACTGGCACTAGCAACAGCACGTTTTATTTTATGTTTAATAAACACATACATTTTAAAAGCAATAATTTTTAACATCAGTTTAGCGAAAAGACGGTAAGGGGGTGTCATATCATATGTGGGGGGATCACTGGAATTTTTTTATTGGACACAGGGGCCTTGGAGGCAAACCGGTTGAGAACCGTTGCATTATTGCACTATAACAACGACGTCATTACTGATGTCAAAACACAGACAGTCTGTGTGTATTGTGTGTGGTCTGTGTTAGAAGATATGTGCCAGAAGGTCTGTACCAGAAGGTTTGCGTCAGAAGACCAGTTACAGGATGCAGCATGAGAGGTTAGACGTAGTGCCAACGCGCAACAACAATTCAGCATGACTATCCATATACACATTTGTGCGCAAAAGGATAGGCCTGTTTCTTTGCAGAGCTCTACTGTGAAGTGATCGGCGTACTGCAGTCAGTCCAATGGCTCCATAGAGGGGAAGTCTTAGTCACAGGTAAGTCCCCTTGTGGCGCCACCTTGTGGCTTTAGGAAAACGCGTATTTATAAGGATTTTTGCAAGCAAAATTCCGTCATAAAGTACATATTTTCTTGTTTTTATCATAAAAGTGTAAATTGAATGATAGGTAATCGTTTACTTAACTGGCCTAAATTATTAGGGCTTTATGCCGACGGTTTTTTTCCAACATTTTTGTACCTGAATGCGTTCCTTACATCATTCCGCATATGTTCCAGTAAAAATTCATATATTCTTTAAAAATATTGTGTTTTAGGCCCCTTTTAATCAGTTTTACACATCAAAACAGCGGAACCGATTGCTTGATAAACATGGCGCGTTTGCGCATTAGTCACGCCTCGGTGCCATCAGAACCGCGAAGGCGGTGTTTGTGTGTATTGGGCATACAATTACGCAACGCAAAACATTAAGAGAACATTAGTCACCGAGGCGTGACTAATGCGCAAATCGTACACGCGCCATGTTTATCATGCAATCAGTTCCGCTGTTTTGATGTGTAAAACTGATTACAAATGGCCTAAAACACAATATTTTAAAAGAATATATGAACTTTTTTACTGGAACATATGCGGAATGATGTAAGGAACGCATTCAGGTACAAAAATGCTGGAAAAACTGTAGGCATAAAGCCCTAATAATTTAGGCCAGTTAAGCAAACGATTACCGAATGATATAATCATAACGGTCGAACCACAAATACTGGTGATGCTTACATCGAAAACAAACGTATAGTTATTTAATTTTGTTAGGGAGATTTCCGACGAAACCTAGCGGATTTCTTTTGATGTAAGTATATTTCGTAGTCTGACAGATGGCGACACTCGATCTGAATCTTGATTATCTGGGTCGATTGAATATGAATATGTGAATGCAGATTTATACAGAATTTCAAGTCACAAATACGGATTTCAACTATATAAAACAGTATGAACACATGAATGAACACATGAATGAACACATGAATGAACACATGAATGCGCCCACAGATGAAAATTCCAGGCTCACAAATTCATGATAGAGTCTAGGTTTGACATATCGCGAAGGGCTTGTACTTTTGTACATAATGTCCTATGAAAACATCATGGTGGCTAATTAGGAGCTACTGAATTATACAAAAAGTTTGTAGGTAGAGAATTCCACTCTTTTACTGTAGATGAGCAAACACTATTTCCAATTTTTTTTAATGAATGTCTAACGTGCACAATCGTATTGTTGTTGCTACGTTTCAGGCGACGACAAATACACGCAGCGGGTAATTCCACATTACGCGAACGGCAGATATTTCAATTGCTGGCTCGACTTTACTCTACGCGTACACAACGCGACTCGGTCTGACTCAGGAGTCTACTACTTCCGGGCATGCGCAGTTGACGGCGACACAGAGCGACAACAAATCCACGTGGACATCTCGTAGGAGCATAGGAGAAGAATGGCATACGATGACATACGTAACCGACGTCTCCGGAGTAAATGTCGCGATGCAAGGACCAAGTGATTTACTTCCGGGACCAACGGGTTTACTTCAGCTTTATAAAATAATGACGCATTGCATGATTCATCAATGGTATGAACATTGATTTACTAGAAACATTGTGAGGAAGTTATCCTCTAGTCTTAATGCTATATACAATGCTCATAGTATTTAAATGCATTTGGTCTTACAGTAGGGGATTTTAGCTAAAACTAGGACAATAGTTTGTTTTGTATCATTGATGTTTTTACAGTGATGCAACTGCTTGAAATTAGCTTCGCTTGTTGTTAACTTTTTGTATGTTCGTACTGAGCAAACGCTAACGTGCAAGCATTGTAATAACTAATCAATTGAAATACTGTCTTTTTATTTCGAAGAAGCCTTTGTACACACGCGCACGCGCACGCGCACGCGCACACGCACACGCACACGCACACACATAAGCACACGTATGTATGCATGTTCAAGATCGCTTAAAACAATTTATTTGTTAATCCTATTCGTTAAAAGATAGTCTTTAAGATACTTGCTACTGAAAATTTTGGTTTTGCCGCGAAAAACATCAGTTATTGTTGAAAATGAGTGGAATTGACGATCAATTTGAAATTCAACATGGTCACCATCGACCGAAAATCGACAGAAACGGAAGAGAGGAAGACCCCGCCTCATATGGAGAAGGTCTGTGGAGACTGAAGGGCGGAAGTTGGGACACTCCTGGGTCAGCTGGAAGTTTTATCCCGACACAACTGCCTAGGTCGCATTTTCACAGGAAATGCTTTCGAAACGAGCAGCTAAACCCAAATGCCGTTAAACATGTGAACAACGCTTTATTCAACAGATGACAAGTAGCAATTATCGTTTTGTGTTCATAACGTGGAATTTGGTGATAATACAATTACGTATGTTAACATCCCAATAATTGGGATAATCGTTTTAAAGGCCAAGTTCGGCATCTTACAGTGTTGCAATGAAAAATAAAAAAGCGCAGTGCGTAATTCGAAACACTTCGGTAGTCGGCTACAAATGAAAACAAACTTCCACGGATAGTTCCCCTTAATCCGACGACAGACTGACGAAAACAGGTTATCAGAAAACCATGCAGCCCATCGGAAAACCGTTTGTTCACCAGAATCCCGTGGTAGTGTTCTGTACTGTTTCTGATGTCCTGTAGACTGCAGCATCACCTAATGTGTGACTGGTGACAGGTGAGTGAGAGGAAATTAATGTCGCTTTGTATCTTGGTTGATGCTTCGTCTCAAGGTACCTCGTGTTGCCTCTCGCTGCCAGATGGCGTCTCTGCGATCCCGCAAGGTGGCGCCAAGCCAGTGGTCCACGTTCGAGTACTGGAAACCAAAACCAAGAGGGGTTAAGCTGAAAATGTATATATAAAATGTCGGCAACAACATTGCTAGCGAAATATAAAGCAGTGTGCTAACGGTATTCAGCCTAGTTATTGTTTTATCGTATAATCATGTTCTACAGTGTAGACTATATCTATTATAACATCTTCAACGTCCAAATGTGGTTAGCGAACCACAATTGTATTATATAATTTGACCGTAATCGGTTTAATTTAAATGTTTCGACTCGAATATCATGACCGGAAAGGTATATATTCACATAAAAAATTACACATATGGCGACGACATTATATTTTAAATTATTGTTCATTAAATCAAATTTGAACTGTCAAGAAATTAGATTATATATAGTTTACACTATATAACTTTAGATTATATAGTTTACACTATATAACTTTAGATTATATACAGTTTACACTATATAACTTTAGATTATATATAGTTTGCACTGTATAACTTTGGATTATATATAGCTTGCACTATATAACTTTAGATTTTATATATTTTACACTATATAACTTTAGATTATATATAGTTTACACTATATAATTTTATATTATATATAGTTTATACTATATAACTTTATAGTATATATAGTTTACAATATATAACTTTATTCTTGCGACAATGACTCATTGAGAGGTTTGATGGATACCGGACTTTGGTACCTCGGGCATGCTGACGGTCCCTCTGAGTCTTGCGTCGGACGAGATGGCGGCCAGCTCGAGCAGCGAATCGCCGAGATGTGAAACCCGTGAACGAACGCCACCAGACAGCGCACGCGCGGGCAGGCGCTCGACTTCCGGTTCGTCGTCACTGCTGCTGCAAGAACTGCTGCTGTCGCTGTCCGAGCTGTTGCTATTTTCGTCCGGGGTCAGGTCAACGTTCGGTGTCTCGCTGGCTGCTCGTCGATCGGACGGCGTCTTTGCCGGGACGGCGTCTATGTAACGACCGCTTACTGCTGACGATACAGACCGGAAGTGCTCATCACCGTCTTTTGATGCTGTGTCACCGTCGAGAGACGCGTGTGGCGTTCGTCGACATGACACAGACTTTGCCGGGATGACGTCATTCGAATGGCTGCTGTATATTGACCGCGTACCCCGGACATGCGTATTGTCCTTTTCCTGAGTACAGTTCGCATGTGATGACCGCCGGCTTGATCCTGACGCCGAATTTGTCAGGACGACGGAAGGACTACAAGACCATGATGCAGCAGACCGGAAATGTCTAGCGTCCTCTACCGGGATTGAGCCTATGTCGGAAGACACGCTTGACGTTCGACGGCTTGCCTGCCTTGCCGGGGCGATAGTATTGGAATGACGACGCGATAGAGGTTGAGCCGGAACATCCTTGCTGTATTCTGCTGCGGTTTGGTCCATATCTTGAGTATGTCGGCTTGACACAGATGACAAAGGTATGGCGTCCGTGGAACGGCGGCGGGATCCCGATGACGGAATCCGGAAGAGCACAGCGCTGTCCTGGCAGGTCGGGCCAATATCGGGAGACGTACACGAGCTACGTCGGCTTGACACAGACACAGACGGCGACATCGTCCTCGGAACAGTGTCGCCGTCCGACCTTTGATCACGTGATACCGACTTTCCCACGATGACATCAATGGAATGTCTGCGGGAGACGGATGTCGCAGCGACCTCCTTAGACGGATCAGCACCACGTGACACGTCCAATTTCTGTCCTCTTGATATCGACTTTCCCAGGATGATGTCATTTGACTGGCTACGAGAAGCGGATGACGCCGCGCCCTGTTCCGGTACCTTTTTACCACTGGCTGATCCGCCTCTTCTTTTTTGGCTCGATATCGACTTTACCATGACTATGTTGTTGGAGCGGCTGCTGGAGGCTGGCGTCGTTTCTCGGGCATGCGCAGCGGCCTCGTCCTGGGCTGTGTCAATGCCAATTGACAAGTCCGACGTTCGTCGTCGTCCGGACAGTTGCTTTCGCCAGGCAACATCACCGGATCGTCTTTGAGGTGCGGACACAGCCGCAGGGATGTGCCCAACGCCGTCATCGTGGGAAGGTTTAGCGTCATGTTCGATGTAGGCGTTGCTGTCACCGATATTCTTTTCTTTGGCGTCACCGCCTATATCCAGACGAGTGCTTTCGGCCGTCACCACGTGGTCAGATTCATTGAAGCGGACCGACTTCCGAGAATTCGAGACCAAAGCCGCCGTGCTTCCCGTCCTATGAGTCCGACCCTCATTGACGGTCCCGTCCCGTACAGCATTGTTCGGTGCCGGTGTTGGCGCAGGTTCGCTCGCCGGCCAGAACGAGATAAACTTAGCTTCGAAGTCTTGTTCGAGATATGACCTCTCGGGCAGTGGCGTGCTTGCAGGAACGTCGAACGCCGGCCCAAGAAGACGTTGCATGCAGCGGCTGGCCGAACCGTAACGCGGTTTGAGCTGCCGCCGAGCGCAAGGACGGATCGCGGCGTCTGGAGCAATTCTCCCATTGTCGCCCGCAATACCGACATTAACGCCCTCGCGTGGTTTGGGTGCAATTTTATCAAAGCACGCAGACGTTGACTTCAAATATGTTTCCACCGTCTTAGGCGCCGGATTGTCTTCGCACGTCGTAACGTTCGGCATCGAAGCGGAGCCATCGGTCTGCCGTGTAGGCTCGGCAAGGCGCAAACCGAGAGCGACAGCGCTTCGGATGGCGTAAGTCTCTTTGGCGTTCAGCTGGCGGCCGATTGCGACGGGCGGCCCCGCGTCCACCACTGACGCCACAACGATGTCGTGCTGGTGTGGCGCCAGAGACTCGTTCTCGCTCCACGGCGGCATCCGGGCATCTGCACGGTCCGTCTTCGCTTTTTCGGCGGCTTCAACTTTACCGAGAGCGTCGTTGACTTCCTTTTCATTTTCTCCATCCTTTATCAGAAGGGGCTCGGTACATTTCTCCTTGTCGATCGGTTCTTCGCCATTCTTCTCGGTGGCGACGAAAATGATCTGAAGCTGATCGGAAGAGACGCCTCGCCGTGACTCCGATCTTACGACCCCAGCCTCGGCTCGAGTCGCGGCACCGCGGCGGGACTCGCCGATGAGATCAACCGGCTTCAACATGCTCTCGCTCTGCGTCGCAACGTGGCGGCGATGGCACAGCTCGCGCACGCGCATTGCGCTTCTTCCGGCGTCGTCGTGTATGACGTCATCCTTCAGCTGGGCGTGTAAGTTGACACCGGAGTGGCTGGACAGGCGTAGCATAAACATCGTTACTATTAGTTTTATGAAACAATGCACCAGTAAAAACAATAATATTACGCGGATGTGAGACGTGGGTGTTGAATAAAAGTGAAAATGTTTTTTTTACTGACGTGTTTAAGAAGAATGGGTGTCTCAGGTTTAGTTTTACTGCTTCGATAGTATCGCGATTGTTTTTTTACTATCGCGATAATATCACGATAGTAACGAGATAGTGTCATGACTGTCACGACACTCTTCCATACAGTTGCCTTCGCTGCTTTATTCGTTACAAACTCGAAATCCTCTGCGTCCGAAGTATTAAACATCGAGTACGGTTTCGCCTAGCGAGCAGCCAGAGACGTAGTCGAAAACCAGAATTAACTGGTGGCGCCATCGCTTGGACTAGGAGGCAACTGACTGAAAAAATACAGCGACTCCGAGAGTGACACCAATGCAAATAAGTAGTAACGTGACACAAGTAAACCTGCTGATTTGTTTTGCCAACTATCATTACTGTCGATAGTATTATCGCCGATGAATATCGATAGTTAAATTTATTAACGATAGTATTACATCACCACATCGACTATCGCGATGCATCAATAATTCGATGCACCGTTAAACCACTATTAAGGTGGCTACCAAAAGTGAGATGGAGATAGTTAGTGCCAATGAATATATCCTAACTACGCCCACAATAAACAAGATCAGCATACAAGCAAGGATATTTAACTCAAACTTAAAGTCAATGCTGCTATATCGGTCGGAAAAATGGAGAATGACACAGCAAAAACTGAAAAGTATACATACTTCCTTCAATAAATGACGGCGCAGAGTTCTGAATTTAAAATGGTCTGATAAAACTAGCAACAACGCTAAAGAACCAAACAGTTTCCAGTAGAAAAAGAAACCTGGCGGCGAGATGTGGAAACCTAACTGAAGAAGGTGTGTTAGACTTGGAATGAAATAACAACGACAGTGGAGAGATTTTGTGGATGGTCCATGCTCCCAGCGAGTAAACGGGTGTGAGTAAGTAAACATATGTAAGTAAGTAAGTAAGTAAGTAAGTAAACATATGTAAGTAAGTAAGTAAACATATGTAAGGATAAGGTCGCCTAGCTTAACACACAGAGGCACTGAGGCGTCCCACCTTGAGCAGTTAAGTAGGTCGGTCTGGATCGAACTGATGACGGTTTTGATTTGATCGATATTGGTACGCACTGACTCGACACTTTGCAGTAGACGAGTCTCGAATTCGGCATCCGACAGAAGACCCTGGGAACCGCTGCGCCACCTGGTGACCGGTACCGGGCGTTCAAGGTGGCTGCCGTGACTGGCGTCGACTGATGTTCTCTGGGTCTCGTTTCCGGCGTTTTTAATATCGCCGTCGACGGCCAATGGCGCTGTATCTTTGACTATCCCCGTTTCGACCGTGTCGTCATCCTTTTCCAAAGCGTTCTTCTCGTACTTATGCACGAGTACGTTGACGCTGCCGAGCGAGGGGCCAGAGGGACGCGAGTACATGCCAATGGCCAGACGATCTGCTGTGACGACGGGATTCTGTCTCGACGCGTCGTTGGACGAACTGCGGGCAGCACGCATCGGCGTCGATGCTGGCGGCGGACGACCACAAGGCGGGTTCTCGTCGACGCTTGCACGACGTGGATTATTCTCAACACCCGACACTTCCAACCATCTCGGACTCTTTTCCAAAGAAACATCACGTGATGTGACGTCGGCCGTGTCAACATTATTGGCCCCCGATTGTTCCGGCTGTTCTTGTGACGACACGACGACGCTGATCGCACCTGTCTGATCCTCGCCACTCGGAATTCCTCTATTATCGCTAACTTCCGCTGAGGGCATGTCAGCCGAAGTCACGTACGCTGATGTCACGTCTGCTGAGGTCACGCCCGCAGAAGTCACGTACGCTGAGGTCACGTCCGCTAAGGTCTCGTTCGTGAGGCTCTCGTAGGGTAATTCGCCTACATCCATGTTTTCATTGCTTTCACCGTCGGCTTTTGTAATAGATGAAATTGACGAGACCGTATCACTACAAGATAGGCTGGGCATGGACTCTCTTGAACTGGATTTGGCGTCAGGACGGGACGACAATCGAATATTGCTTCCGGAATGCGTGTGGCGACAGTCGTTGCTGCATGACACGCCAGGGCGGAGGGACTGAAACGGTCCCGGGCACGAGCGACACTTCGCCGTCGCCATCTTGGCTTCCCGGTCGTACCCGAGCGGCGCGGCGCCGACAGAGTAGCGGTGTAGCGGCATCGACCCCTTCCGACTGCGCCTGCCCTCGCTCGCAGTGTCGGGGTGGCACGAGGCGATGACGTCAGACTTGCGCAGACGGCTGCCCAAGAGCAACATGGTACTGCGGATGTCGTCGAAGCAGTTGTCGAACATGTTGGCTGTCAAGTCGCTCAGGTCATCCGACGCCGTCGTTGTCATCGTCTGGTGCTCGGAGGACGACAACGTCACTTCCGACCTGGCGACGAACGCACCTGGGCTCTCCCCGCTCTCGCTCCGATCGGACACGGACAGAGACTCCGAGACGCTCGACTCAAGGCAGTCCCCGTCTCCCACGTCCACCCGCCCAGTCTCACCACCCCCGTGGGCCGCCTGCAAACATCCCATGTCACTGATGTTGACACAATTATAATAATATTGTCAAACGAAGTGGTGTGATTATATCGACGATGACAACAACAACAACGACGATGACGATAAAGACGACAACAACTACAACAACTACAACGACTATTACAGCTACTGCTGCTACTGTTCATATTGCTGCTGCTACTG
Organism: Lamellibrachia satsuma; assembly: GCA_033239005.1. NCBI lineage: Eukaryota > Metazoa > Annelida > Polychaeta > Sabellida > Siboglinidae > Lamellibrachia > Lamellibrachia satsuma. Next base: position 11,299,628 of record BSQZ01000014.1, read on the forward strand.
CTACTACTACTACCACTGCTACCGCTAACGCCGCCGCCACCGCCGCCGCCGCCGCCGCCGCCGCCACCACCACCACCACCACTAACACCATTATTGTTACTACTATTACAACAACAACAACAACAACAACAACAACAACAACAACAACAACAACCTGCATGCCGTCTCCGGCCGCCGACTTCCTCCGGACGTGCCTGGCGACGACGGGCAGGGTGTGGCGGATGGAACCGATCGTCTCGACCAAGAGTTGATGCATCTCGTCGACCTCCCGTAGAACGTCCCGGAGACAGCCGTCGAGCTGCGCCGCTGCGTCGACGTCTTGGTCTGACGGCACGCAGGCGGAAGTAGACAGCTTACGGACGTCGTGTTTATAATATAATTATAATAATATATAAAACACTTCTATTGCGCTCAAATCCTCATGAGACCCAAGCTCGGCAGCGCACCAAAACAAAAGGGGTTAAGTAGTTCTAAATCGGTAAGCAGTTCCAGTGGTAAGCAGTTGGATTGGTACGCTGGTAAGCTGTGGAGGATAAACAAGTTTAAACAGGTGGGTTTTCAGTTTACGGCGAAATGTTGCTATTTTTCCTACAGACTTAACACTATCAGGGAGTGAGTTCCACAGAGTCGGTGCAGCAACTGAAAAAGTTCTAGTTCCGACATTTGTCTTAACACTGGGAAAAATTAGATTAGAATTAGATGATCGAAGCTGTACGGGCTGTCTTGCAGGAGTGAGCAGTGAATGTAAGTGCTTCATAGGTAATTATACAAATCTTAAAAATACTGCGATATCAGACAGGGAGCCAATGCAATGATCTAAGAAGTGGTAATGAGTGAGATATACGAGGAGACCGGGTAACTACCCTGGCCAAACAATTTTGTACACGTTGAACTGTTAAGATGTCCTTAGAGAGCAACATTATGATAACGGGAATTGCAACAATCAAGTCAACTGCTATGGTTTTAGCAACAGCAAAATACATATACCGGCGAATTAGACGAAGGTCACGCATATGATAATAAAATAGTTTAGTGGCAACGTACGGTGTATGGCATTTGTTTGCGTGCATATATGCATGGATGCATGCATACATGCACACATACGTACATACGTACACAAGTACACACGTGCACACGAGCACACACGCACACACGCACACACGAACACACGAGCACACAAACATACGAACATACAAACATACAACTTTACAAGATTATGTTTACTTAACCCCTGCCAAACAAGACATAACAGTACATTTGCGCAGCTTTTTCTGATCAGCTGTTGTTATTCTGAGTTTTTGTTAAATTCTTGATAACCTAGATCCATTACACGTGAATATTATGAGACTTTTGTGGCACACCATATATACGCACCTTCGCCCTTGGCTGTCACCTCTTGAAGACGATCTTCAATGCTGTCCAGGAAATGGACGATGGCTGTAATGACGCTGTCCCTGTATGTCTGGACATATGACATATTGAAAGAAGACGAAACAGACATATCAGTTCTTTTGACAAGATTAATCTGTTAGGTTTTTCCATTGTTACAATTAGCATTTTTAATCGATCGCGCGATCGGTTCACAGTTGGTGTGTTCCGTCTTGTCACAGTCTGCTGCAGTGTACCGAGAGAAAGAAAATACTTAGTACCATTGTAATACAATTATCGTTTTTGCATTGAATATTGCTCTGTTATCCTATCCACATTGTTTAATCTATATCTTAACATTTAATTTGGCTATGCTTTTCATAACTATTATTATTATTGATATTAAAACTACCAACTATGTTGTTTGTCTCTTATGCTGCGTTGGTATAGACTTCGTCCGGGCTAGTTAGTGCGGAGTACTTGCTAGGTACGTGTAAGGTTACGTACGCCTTGTATAATTCAATTTAGGCTAATTATGAACATTGCAAGGAAACGGGTAGATTAAAACGTAATTACTAAAACAATGTAAGTAATTATTCTCTGTGCTTGTGGGACTATTGAGTCAGTCCCTGGGTCAGTATTAAATTGCAGGTAGCCACACATATATGAACTCAACCAACATTCCACGCATTTGATATGTGATTAGCCTTACTATTCTGACGTACCTTCCACGACTCCGCCACAGATGTTGCATCGCTCTGCACAGTGACGCAATCGGCCAGCAACTCCGCCACTGCGGTGACGTCAGTACTGGTGTCGTCCATCTCAGCTAGGTGCGCAGTCATCGCTTCCCTGGAGCGCTGCACTAACTGCTTAATTCTTCGCAAATCTGTAAAATATGTGCATAACTGTACACACTGTACACCGTTAACTGTGTGCGAACAATTATGCGTGATTATTTAACGAAATCTTGTCTTTCTGTGCAACAGTGTTCTCGAGTAGCGATGTCACTGGGTAATTATGCTCCCGAGCAGTCACATTCCTCAGCTATATTATTCCGAATATGTACCTGAAAACAGCGCCGATGGGCCGTACACGTACTCCGCACAGACACCACGTGCCTCGTCGCCACGACCTCTCCAAAACTGGAAAAAGAATATGCGGTGCATAAGGTATACGAAACAGATTCGTCATATACGGGCAGAAAGCAAGAATATTATGTGGCTGGCGACTGCATGTTTTATGATGTAGTGACCATAGCTGGCTTCGGCAGCGGCCTGCGTTTTGTTGCTCAGTTCAAAGAAGTTATGCAATTTATAAGTGAGTACGTATTTCATGTATATTTATGTAGATTTGTGTAGATTTATGCGGAAGCTATCGGTAGATAGGTACGCACGCGCCAGTTGAACATCGGCGAGCCGGACGTCTCTTTGCCGCGGACAACGAGAAACTCGTCGATCAGGAGCTTTACGTTGGCGTCGAGCTTCCTACGTTCCGTCGACGTGTCCGACGACTGCCCCGAAGCCGTCGTCGTCGAAGCCGCAGCCGCCGCAGCCATGGACGCCGCGGCCGCCGTCGGGATCATCTTCACCAGGTTCTGGCCGACGATCGTGCACGCGCGCTTCAGCGCCGTCTACCGGGGTGTATTTACAGAATGTTTAATACAGAGGGTGTGGCGGGAAGATAGCAGGTGGGAGGACAGCCTACAGAACGGAAGGAGGTGGAAGATTGATCCGACAAACAGGTGGGAGATGGGTGAATGAAACACAATTACCTCCTGATTGTGTGAATGCAGTGTGAGTACGTTCAAAGCCAACATTTGTTTTTGTATCTCAAATAGCTGGTTATACGCACGCACGCACGCACGCACGCACGCACGCACGCACGCACGCACGCACGCACGCACACACACACACACGCCCCCACCCACAATATATATATATATATATATATATATATATATATATATATATATATAATAATAATAATCGTCGGACTCGCGATAAGCCAATGGCTTTCTTGTCCTTTGGCCGTGTGTTCTTTGCTAAGGACCGCCATCTTGTTAACTTTGAACCAATGTTAATGAGTGAGTGGTGCGGATATATGGGGCGTGTTGGTGCGAAGGAGGGAGGGAGGGCGGGAGGGAGGGAGGGCGGTAGAGAGGGAGGGGGATGAAGGGAGGGAAAGGGGAGAGGGTAACCATTCAGAATGATCATGTTGAATTACCATAAACATGGGTATGTTCCCCATTTTATATTGTGCTTGAAACGGTGTATTCCGAGGTACAAACCGGGGGGGGGGGGGTCGGGAGGTCGGGTGCACGCATTAAGCCCCCCCCGGATCCGCACCTAACAACCTGTCAACCATAGTTACCATACCTGTCGCATGGACGTGAACAATACATGTCGCATGGACTTGAACCATACCTGTCACATGAAAATGACCCATACATGTCGCATGGACATGACGCATACCTGTCGCATGGACATGACGCATACCTGTCGCATGGACATGACGCATACCTGTCGCATGGACATGACGCATACCTGTCGCATGGACATGAACCATACATGTCACATGGACATGAACCATACATGCCGCATGGACTTGAACCACACATGTCACATGAAAATGACCCATACCTGTCGCATGGACATTAACCATACATGTCGCGTGGACTTTAACCATACCAGTCGCAAGGACATGACGCATACGTGTCGCATGGACATGAACCATACCTGTCGCATGGACATGAACCATACCTGTCGCAAGGACATGACGCATACCTGTCGCATGGACGTGAACCATACATGTCACATAGACATGAACCATACCTGTCGCAAGTCGTCGTTGACAGCATTCACGACGTCGATGTAGTCCCCGAGGTTTTCCTCCCACACCGGCCGACCTCGCGACATTCCCTGCATCTTCCGCTTGTCAACGTTCACCGACACGCAACTGATGTATCGACCGGCGCATGCGTAGATCTACACCGATACCAGCAACCATCAAGAAATGCATAACGATTTTCATTGGGTGATTTATTCGCATGTCAATAATACTGATTTTTAAATGTCGTAAAACTGGCTTATTTGATTTCGAACGACAAAACTTTGTATTTTCGAAAATATTAAAGGATCTCGATAATAAAATGTTTTGCATATTTTTCCTTAGCCAACCGACTTGTTGGAGATATCAATACATTCAGTTTTGCAATGTTCCGTAAACAGTCGCCGCTCGATCTGAAAAAAGAAAGTTGATCTCAAATCCGGGATTTATACTGGATTTTTCGAATACCTGTTTTGTAACATTTCTCACGGCAAATATGCAACGCAGTAAAGATAAAAAACATTGACTTTAACACTATTAATTTATTTACTTAACCAATAAAAGCGCTATACAGTCTCTTTAACATTCGAGTGTTCCCCGTGATAAAACATGGTTACCATGGACACAGGCTTGCAACTGATAACTAATGGACTCGTATTTTGAAGTTTACACTCCATTGGAGTCTTGTTTTTGGGAAGCCAAGCTAAATTATCTTAATTATTCTTAATTTTACGCTGAGATTTTGTCTACGGCGCAGAATGTTCATTGTAATCTGGACGTAGAGAAACACAAAGTTGCATGGACAATGTATCAAAAGAACATATAGTCTGATAGTTAGATAAAAAACTCCCAGGGAAAAAAGAGTTAGCCAAAATGGGATGGATTGACAACAGCAACTGTTGGACAGAGGTGGACTTGACGTAGCTAAGATATTGTAAACAGACGCCAACGATCAAAGTGAGACAGTGGTTACACTGTATCATCATCATCACATCGCGCTAAATGCCGTAGCAGGTGGCGGCCCGTGATCCACCTGTCTCAGAATGGGAGTGCTGATGTCCATGGCGCCGACAATCTCGGCTATCTTGCTTATCTGATACGATGCCATGTGGTCAACATGCTCGCAACACGGGTCGTCAGATTTCGTCGACGTCACATCCGCTACCGATGATGCCTGCGAAAGATCGAGATAATGTCAATAAAAGGCCGAAACCAAATTAATTCAATAGTTTGTCCGGTTCTTTCATCAACACTATATAAAAGTTTTGTACAAGCGAGGTCGCAGTTCATACTAGACAGGTTCGAATTTTTGCGAAATGAGACTGAAGCGAGATAAGTTTTGACACGGCTGTAAGTTGACTTCGAACATCGGGTCCCTCGACTGACGGACAGCTATTGCGGTCTTAATATTGAGCTACTGCGACCCACACCAACGGCTCTAATACTGAGCTACCGCGGCTCACTCCAGCGGTCCTAATACTGAGCTACTGCGGCCCACTCCAGCAGTCCTAATACTGAGCTACTGCGGCCCACTCCAGCGGCCATAATACTGAGCTACTGCGACCCACTCCAGCAGTCCTAATACTGAGCTACTGCGGCCCACTCCAGCGGTCCTAATGCTGAGCTACTGCGACCCACTCCAGCGGCCCTAATGCTGAGCTACTGCGACCCACTCCAGCGGCCCTAATACTGAGCTACTGCGGCCCACTCCAGCGGTCCTAATGCTGAGCTACTGCGACCCACTCCAGCGGCCCTAATGCTGAGCTACTGCGACCCACTCCAGCAGCCCTAATACTGAGCTACTGCGGCCCACTCCAGCGGCCCTAATGCTGAGCTACTGCGGCCCACTCCAGCGGCCCTAATACTGAGCTACTGCGGCCCACTCCAGCGGCCCTAATACTGAGCTACTGCGGCCCACTCCAGCGGCCCTAATACTGAGCTACTGCGGCCCACTCCAGCGGCCCTAATACTGGGCTACTGCGGCCCACTCCAACAGTCCTAATACTGAGCTACTGCGGCCCACTCCAGCGGCCCTAATACTGAGCTACTGCGGCCCACTCCAACGGCCCTAATGCTGAGCTACTGCGACCCACTCCAGCGGCCATAATACTGAGCTACTGCGGCCCACTCCAACAGTCCTAATACTGAGCTACTGCGGCCCACTCCAACAGTCCTAATACTGAGCTACTGCGGCCCACTCCAACAGTCCTAATACTGAGCTACTGCCACCCACTCCAGCGGCCCTAATACTGAGCTACTGCGGCCCACTCCAACAGTCCTAATACTGAGCTACTGCGGCCCACTCCAGCGGCCCTAATACTGAGCTACTGCGGCCCACTCCAACAGTCCTAATACTGAGCTACTGCGGCCCACTCCAACAGTCCTAATACTGAGCTACTGCGGCCCACTCCAGCGGCCCTAATACTGAGCTACTGCGGCCCACTCCAACAGTCCTAATACTGAGCTACTGCGGCCCACTCCAGCGGCCCTAATACTGAGCTACTGCGGCCCACTCCAGCGGCCATAATGCTGAGCTACTGCGACCCACTCCAGCGACCCTAATACTGAGCTACTGCGGCCCACTCCAACAGTCCTAATACTGAGCTACTGCGGCCCACTCCAACAGTCCTAATACTGAGCTACTGCGGCCCACTCCAGCAGTCCTAATAATTTTTCGAAATGAGTCTGAAGCGAGACGGGCGAAAAATCGAATTATGTTGGCAGTTTTAACACCATCTGAAATCACCGGCTTCCGGGTCACGTCCAGACAGACCAACTTGCCTTGGGTCCGCGGAAGACGATCATGAGGACATCTTCGAGCAGTTCCCGCCACTCCGACGCCGTCTCCTCGTTGGTCTCCATCGGCGACATGAAGTGACGAACGTTCTCCTCGTGCCGGGCGCGATCTACGCCGACGGGATACACGTTGGCCATTGGTAGCGGCTTCACAGACTCCGGGACCCGCTCGCATTTCCCGGCACCCGAGGTGCGCGCCCGAAGACGAGCGATTATCCCCTTCCCGATGTTATTGCGATTCGAGTTTCCTGACTCCGGGGAAGTTCGGTTGTCGGGAAGTCGTCCGCTTCCCACGAAAGACCCCTCGACATCGCAAGTCCACTCCATGCAACAGCGCCTCTACCGGTCCGGTCGGAAACTGGGGACGTGTTAGAATTGTGACACATCGAAATGGTGCCAGCGAACTTTTCCCGTCCGAATATCGTAGGCGATTTTTTCTGTTCGTCGTTCCGTACAAACGAAAGAGTGACGTCATTCGCTCGTCGTGCGTGTGACGTCATTCACAAGACAACAAATCTCGAGTTGCACGAAAGTGGCGCCACCAACCATAACATCACTGCCAGAAATTAATTATTAATTCAAAGTAGACTCGATATACTATATTAACCTCATCATGTTGAGGGCTTTTACGAAGGGTGCAATCGCACCAATTGTGGAGTTTTGAGAGAGAGGGGGGAGAGAGAAAGAGAGGGGGGGTTCACGACACTTTTTTCCATTTCCCCGTGTAGGATGTTTTACTCCCCCTGGCACAGACATGAGGTAGAAGGAACGAACGGATTTTAGTGTCTCTTCCGAGAGACCCAGCAATATGGGAATATGGGGATAAGTTTTGACACGGCTGTAAGTTGACTTCCAACACCGGGCCCCTCGACTGACGGACAGCTACTGCGATGAACACCAGCGGCACTAGTACTGAGCTAATGCGGCCCATTCCAGCGGTCCTAATATTGAGTTACTGCGATCAACTCCAGCGGTCCTAATATTGAGCTACTGCAACTCACTCCATCGGTCCTAATATTGAGTTACTGCGACCCACACCAACGGCTCTAATACTGAGCTAATGCGGCCCATTCCAGCGGTCCTAATATTGAGTTACTGCGACCCACTCCAGCGGCCCTAATACTGAGCTACTGCGACCCACTCCATCGGTCCCAATATTGAGTTACTGCGACCCACACCAACGGCTCTAATATTTAACTACTGCGGCCCACTCCAGCGGCCTTAATACTGAGCTACTGCGGCCCACTCCAGCGGTCTTATTACTGATTTATTGCGGCCCACTCTGGCGGTCCTAATGCGGGGCTACTGCGGCCCACTCCAGTGGTCCTAATGCTGAGATACAGCGCCCACTCCAGCGGCCCTAATGTTGAGCTACTTCGGCCCACTCCAGCGGCCCTAATGCTGAGTTACTGCGGCCCACTCCAGCGGCCCTAATGCTGAGCTACTGCGGCCCACTCCAGCGGTCCTAATACTGAGCTACTGCGACCCACTCCAACGGCCCTAATGCTGGGCTACTGCGGCCCACTCCAGCGGTCCTAATACTGAGCTACTGCGGCCCACTCCAGTGGCCCTAATGCTGGGCTACTGCGGCCCACTCCAGCGGTCCTAATACTGAGCTACTTTCTTAGAAAAAACACATTTCTAGTCAAATTTTAAAAAAATGTGTGCGTGTGTTTGTGTACACATACATGCAAACATAAATACACATGCACACATACACACTATGAAACATGATTGTGAGATAAAGAAAGATCGAACTTCGGATATTTAAAGTTGACCAATCTTTTTTTACCTTGAGAAAACGAATGAAGTGAGGGCGATCTGCCCCTTAATGTCCTGTGTCATAACACATCGGGTGTTGACGCATGACAATACCAGTTGGTTAATGGTACAAAAAGGTGACATAGTACTCAGCGACCCAAGTATGAAACGTCAAGATTATTAAAGTTGGCCAACTTTTGTTGCTAAAAACACACCACGGACGATGTGGTGTGTGGATGTCCATCGTCCTAAAACCTAATAAATCACAATATGCAAAATCTTACCAAGCCCCATTCTTCAACATTTCAGAAGGCCTGTAAAGTATGAGTGATCGGTCACGCTTTCCTCTGTCATAAGACATTGAGCGATGATTTGTGGCACTACCAGTCGACGAAGGGAAAAATAGGTGATATAGCGCTCGCCGAAATTTTTTTACATAAATGACAAACATTTCATTTACTGAAAATAATTGGCATCGAAACCGCTGAAAGCGCTGTACGCTTTACCTCAACTCGACATATTTGGGAAGTTTTCAGCGACGCTGCAATTACTTCGCGAATGTTGTCTGTAAACCAGTTATTCATTTGTACAGCCGAATAAACTATGTGTAGCCGCTACCATGTTTGTACAGTTCAATTTCGGAATTACGTACTGCGTACAGTTTTGATATGTACGTAGAGTTTTGAACTAAAACTTTTTACTAAAATATACAATATACAATGTATCACGAACGACAAAGCCATTCGCAGGAACACGTTTGGAATTAATGAAATTACAACTGGCAATTTAAATTGTGAAATTAGTAAGTAATCCTAATACATGCAGTGTTATCGACATCGTTTTTGCATTAATTTAGATACTGACTATACACGAAGGCAATTTTACCTACTCAAATACTATATGAATATATATATATATACACACACACACACACACACACACACACACACACACACACACACACACACACACACACACACACACACACACACACACACACACACACACACACACACACACACACACACACACACACACACACACACACACACACACACACACACACACACACACACACACACACACTTAAGAAGAAGGATGAACAGGTGGCATGCAAACTTTTAAATACAATTATTTGATTGTTTTTTTTTCAATGTTGTAACAAGTCATGTATTAATGTTATTTATCACCTTTACGAGTGGAGTAGCACAAACAATATTGCACCTCCACATCGCACGGCTATTGATCGCGTGTGTAATAGGTGCTGACAGGCTGCTATCAATATTGTAACTTTCTATGATGGATATGTTTGACACGTATTGTCCGCGACGTTCCACTGATACTGTTTCGCGAGCCCCATCCTTACGCAGTTTCACATATCCCCATTGCCATTCACGACTGTGCACCACCCGCTTTCATCGCAGTATTGTACTGTATTAATATACTGTCAGGGTTGGAGTTAGTAAACGGAACAGCTGCTACAAATTGAATGGATCATTTAATATGTGCACGGCTCAGATCATAGGTACGCGCAACACATTGTATAATTGGCCGCATAATTATTGCATGAGACAACATCGTATTTATTTCTATATATTTGCCTGTATGTACAGCATACATAGAACAATTCGTAGCACAACATTGCAGGAAACTGTTTTGTCTGAGTTGTCTGCTACATTTGATGGTTTGCTGTTTATCTCATCTATGGCTGAATATTCACCTTCTGTACACAGTGTGTCCAACCTTGTGCTATTCACGACAACAACATTTCCAACCTTCCGCGAACGCCGTCAACCGTGTCCAATCTGTTACGAGGAAAGTAAATTATTTATATAAATAATGCTAATGTACTTTACTGGATGCTCAAAGGCAAACCACAAGCATTCTTGCTTTGTGTTGACATTTTCTGTTACATAGGACACATTAAAACATATTTATGCTGCTTAAAAATGAAAACTACTGCCTTTCATTTGTTGGGTCAGTGCAACACGTTGTGTACGAACTATCTGAGTGGTGCATATATAGTAACTGTTTATCATGTTTTTTGTTTCATTTCAATAAAGTAAGAAACTGGTATATAATCAATGCTGTGGTTGATGCCAACTACGGTAACGATGGGACTGATCATCTTGTATGCGAACTCTGAATAATCTGAATTCATCACCGGCATTTGTCTCCCGAAGTGCTGAAGTTAATATCGGCAGTGCTTGTGGTTCGTTTTATGATGGTAGCACACCTATTGTACGTAAATGAAGATGTATGGGAAGTTTCTGACACTTGCGTTAGATAATGAGGCGTGATTAAACACCTTCTCTTGTGTCAACATGTTTTCGATACCGCCGAATTACACCTGTATAGAAAGACAAAATAGTGTCGAAACACGAATCATGTCCTCCGACCTTTTTATGTTGTACGCAACACAGCAGCATAGATAGACTGTGTTAATTATCTGTAACATATTAATGTCAGAGTGTGTTGAAACATACATCAACATCAACATTATACACACCCTATTTTTGTAGAGACGCGACAAGTTGTCCCACTTCAGTGTATTGCTATCATTCAGCGGGGACATTTTCCGCTTGGGACGTGTAATTAACCTGTCGTCTTATTTTTTACTGCGGTCAATCAACGCCACGTTAAGATCTACTATAAAAGCCAGCAGCCACATGTTGTCAGCACTTCGCCAAACGACCGAAGACATCATCTACAGTACGTGACGCAGACATCACACAGACGTGACTATGTGAGTACGCATGCTACTGCACATTATGTCAATGTGTTGCCAACTGTGTGTTTGTGCGTGCGTGCGTGCGTGCGTGAGTGTATGTGTGACTGTATGTGTGCTTGCGTGAGTGCGTGCGTGTGTGTGCTCGTGTTTATGTTCATGTGTATGTTATGCGTGCGCGCGTAATTTTAAACATAATTTAAGCAGTTTTCATAAATATGGCACTACAAACCAATGTTTTATTCACTAAATGGGACAATGTTTTTGCCAGCCATGAAAATGATTTTAGGGTCTATAACTGCCCACTGGTTGTTTTCCTTCATGCACCTCGCCAAAGATGACTTGGTAGTTTTCCATTCCGCAGACAGGGGTGAGAACTAGCAAGTCATGGAACGTATCCAGTCGGGCTACCAATCTTGCAAAGTGAAGTAGCCCGACAGCTTCTTAGGTAGCCCACTTGCTAATCAATACTTTGATAATAGAGAGCAAATACTCTGAAGATAGAATGTATGAACGACATCAACAACAAATAAAAACATCAAAAACAAACAGTTTTGAAACATTTATTTTCAAGGCAGGATCATTACAATGTAATACAAAATATTGAATAAAATACAATATACAACTTTACATATGTGACAGATTGCTTTGTTTTTATAACATGGTATAGTCTACGCGAACAGTCTCCAAGCGCAACAGGACATCAGGTCTTGTAAACTAAACTGTTTACAGGACCTGCTGATATTTACCTCAAAATGTTGAGCGTCATTGTGGTTGATTAAAAATACAATGAATGCTTCCTATTGATATCGCTTCGGCTACGGCAACATTTCTTGCAATGTCAAACGTGTCACAAAAACACGATGTATGGTTAAAATAAAAGCTATATAGCCAGGACAACACTGCTGAGATGTTTATTAACATTCCGTTTATTTTTGCTGCGTCTAAAATATTGCAGCTCCGTAAATATTTCGAGTCGCCATGCGGGCCACTGTAGTCAAAATATGAAGTCGCGGCGGCCGCTCAATCTCACCCCTGCACCGATATATCTAGCCCAGCCAATAGTTGTTTCTGTAAACATCACTACAGCAGTTTTTTTGTACTGGTTAATATATTAGAAGGACGATTTATTTAACTGTTTTGTTACCTTCACAGGTGGCGTAACTTGACGTTCGTCCTACTGCTCAGCCTTGTCGTCTTCGAGGAGACGCTTGCAGGTAACTAAATCACGTGTGTGACAACTTCCCTGGCACAGTTCATTCTGAAATCTCGTGTCAAACGTTGCAGGCATAAATTTCAGTTAGGCTGCGTTTCAGGTATAAATATTGTTTACATTTATCTTTGTGACTGGTTTTCAATAATGATGCCGACATCATCATATCTGAAATTTTTTTTCATCACTGAACACAGAAACACGCACGCACGCACGCACGCACGCACGCACGCACGCACGCACGCACGCACGCACGCACGCACGAACGCACGAACGTGCACGCACGCACGCACGGACAAACGCAGGTGCAACTAACTATTATATACAACCTTACAAAAGACAAATGTATCGAGTATGACATGAGACACATAACAATATAAGTACAATGTAAGTTGATTGCATAATCCTTGCAACTTTATTTGATATAACAAAACGACATGAATTATATGTATGTAAAGCAAACTGAGAGGCGATTGCTGCGTCATTAACAAGGATTACTGCTATTTCACAACGTAGACGACGTCGCTACGAAGTTTCACCTCGTGTAAACCCGGCTTTCGCCGCATATATGAATTATGTCACTTACATGAATTATGTCACTCACATGAATTAGGGCACTCACATGATTTATGTCACTCACATGAATTATATCACTCACATGAATTATGTCACTCACATGGATTAGGTCACTCACATGAATTAGGTCACTCACATGAATTATGTCACTCACATGAATTATGTCACTCACATGAATTATGTCACTCACATGAATTAGGACACTCACATGATTTATGTCACTCACATGAATTATGTCACTCACGTGAATTATGTCACTCACATGAATTATGTCACTCACATGAATTATGTCACTCACATGAATTGTGTCACTCACATGAATTAGGTCACTCACATGAATTATGTCACTCACATGAATTAGGACACTCACATGATTTATGTCACTCACATGATTTATGTCACTCACATGAATTATGTCACTCACATGAATTATGTCACTCACATGAATTATGTCACTCACATGAATTCGGTCACTCACATGAATTATGTCACTCACATGAATTATGTCACTCACATGAATTAGGACACTCACATGAATTAGGACACTCACATGAATTAGGTCACTCACAACGTCGGCCACATATGTCGTGTGTAGTAAAGCTATTGTTTACCTTTGTTTCTTGCACTGCAGGCTGTGGCCATTACGACCAGAACAGGTACATGTGCTGCAATGGAGTACTGCAGAGGACCTCTGGCGGCGACAACCGCTGCTGTGGCACTGTAGGCTACAACCTCTACTCCAAGATATGCTGCCAGGGAAGGTTGTCCATGAAAGGCAGTTCCAACCGTTGCTGTGGCACAGTAGGCTACGACCTCTACTCCAAGATATGCTGCCAGGGAATGTTGTCCATGAAAGGCAGTTCCAACCGTTGCTGTGGCACCGTAGGCTACGACCTCTACTCCAAGATATGTTGTCAGGGAAGGCTCTTCTTCAAAGGTGGATACAATCGCTGCTGCGGTTCCCGGCCATACGACATCAACTCCTCCTATAAATGTTGCAAAGGCCAACTGAAATTATGGTCGTGCTAATAGACACCCGGTTTTCTGCTCGCTTTGTTCAGAGGTGCTCCACTAGTTCATCATCGCTCCCGGCCGTCCTGTCCAGCGGACTCCTACGACGTCTCAACTAAACATTCAAACACGTTGTCGTTGTAGCACGGCTAAGTAGTCGTTGTTATCTAATGCACACGCCACATTAAAACACATCACAGTTTTAAGAGCAGTTCTTCAGATGAATCAAACCATTCGAAATGAAACTTAAAGTAAACTGTTTATTTGTCGTTGTTACATAAATGATTTTGTTAGCGGTGAAATACAGTGACATTTAAGATGTTCTAGTCCTGCTCTTCTGACAATGGACGGCTAGAAATAAACGGGTCTCTGTCAAATCTGTGATCTTGTGTTTTTATTTCCACATACGTCTATAACAATGTGTCTATGTAAATAACTTAATTTACTCTTACTGATCAGTCGATGACTGCATCATTTCCTAAGGCGAATAGTGAACACTACATAGTCGTACCTCACACCTGTAACGTCCGATCTCTATAGAGGCTTACTGTGAATGAACTTTATTTGAACATTAACACTGATTTTTGTGTATTATGTTTTAATCATAACTCTTTTATGTTATAATGCTGTTACCTTAACTCACAGTGGCATCAAGGATTTGTATATAAAAAAATGCAAAAATTAGATGCATGTCATATTTCAAACGATTACATAAAACTCTTAACCATACCAGTTAACGATACGACAGGTAGCTAAGCACCCGAAACGTGGCGTGCAATAGAAAGTAACTTTCACCACCAGATGGCACCACATGACGATCATTCACTCATAAAGGTCATTATCCGAGGTATTGTCTTGGTGTACATTGTCATTAAGTTTTGGCAATCACAGCATGCACAGCTCGAAGTAAAGTAATATATATTTAAGCAACACATACATATACCAACCGAATCAGGGAAAAGCAGGGACAAAACAGGGCACAACATGGGGTACAACAAAGGGTACAACTCGATTATACATATGAGAGATGGGATAAGCGAAATGCCAGCAAGATATTTAGGATTTCATTTGAACCAATTAGCCCAGACACGAAGCGAGAACATATCGCTTACATTTTAAATTACCGGCGGGTACACCATAAAAAAACGAAAAGGCTACTTTCTTATTTAGCGCAGTATCCGGTCCCTGGGACTGGCGCACATTTCACCCCCTGGCACATTTCACCCCCTGGCACAGTTCACCCCCTGGTACACCCGTTCGTTCCAACGCATTCTCGACTTTTCTGCGAAGCATTCAGTCACGCTGCAATATTGTGCGAAGGGGATGAAGCATATTCGTTTACCAGGTACTCATTTATACAGCTGAGTGAACTGTGGCAACGTGGTGTGAAAGAAATTGTGCCAAAGATTCGAAACGGCAGCAAAACTCTTCGAATCCGGGTTCTCCTGATTGAGAGAGTCTCCTGATTGAGAGAGTATCCTGATTGAGAGAGTCTCCCGATTGAGAGAGTCTCCTGATTGAGAGCCCGGCATTATAACTGATACGCGTCACAAACAATACGCAACAGTTACCTCACAAGATGTTACGTCAATGTGAAAACAATGTATTTGCACACGTGCAAAGCGCGCAAACACATACACACAGACGTACATTCACCCTCTATCACACCAGCTCACAACTACCAAATCATTATACTTAGAGTTGTGTACTTAATTTCAACAAGCGTTATAAAAAATCGGCTTCCTTAACAACTCGATATTTTTGGCAACACTTTTTGAATGACGGACTCTACACTATCTCGACTCCATAAGGTGGCGCCACAGTATCGTCCTAGCTATATCCGATGACAGTGCTCACGTACTTATCGCGAGTCGTAATTACCACTCGAGAACTCGACAATTAAAAAGATGCTCGTGATGGCGACTCGCAAATACGACTTGTATTTTGGGGTCGTGAAATTCCACTGACATGTCGTGAACTCGGGTTCACGGTAAACACGAGCGCACCGGAAGCAGTAAATGACGCGGAGTGCGGATGAACCGGAACTAGCTTTTCGCGAGGAACTTATAAGATGTATTGTAATGATTAGCAAAATTGATTGTCACACAAAACGTAAGTGACTATCACGATAACAACATTAAAACACGTTATCGCAGAAATATCAACCTATGCCTTGGTACTTGGTGCTGCTAGTGAATATCTCTCGAAATTACGACGTGATAATGGCGACTATAGCAATGTGTAGCGACGCCTTGCCCTTGTATTCCGTAACTTCGGAAAGTCGAACAAAAAATCAACAATTGTACGTAACTATTATACGTAATTATTCGCGTAAAAATAAATCTGAGAAGACCCGACCGTGGAGTCGTAAATGAACCCCTGAAAGTTTGGTGCCCGAGATGCAAAGCATCTAGGAGAAGTACCTTAACATACTTTCAAACTTACATATACTTGCTGGATTATAGTAAGATTGCCGCACTAATAAAACGAAACATGAGCTAACATCGCGCGGATGAAAAAAAAAACCAAATCAATCTGATTCATCTCTATTAAGTCGTTATTTCGCTTACTCAAAAGCTGTGGTGATAACTGCCAATTAACTCAGGGTCACTATCAAGTCCATTGTAATAGATTTGTTCCTCAACGGTAAAACAATCAGGTCCATGACGAACAAAGCTAGAACGATCGCAGTCCTGCGTTGCTAAGTTAACGTTTGATAATTATTGAAAAAGAAACACGTTTGATTTATTTGTAAAGATAACTGTTCTAGCCTGGACTTGCCAAAAGTATGGATACTGAAGAAAAATAGTTTAGGTTTGCTTGCCTGGGTTCCTGATCTATAGTCAGTATATAACATTTAAACCAATTGGTGTTATTTACCATTGTAAAAGTACCCTCTTTATGTGAGAGGTACCACTCTATCGGTATATAAGGAGAATCACCATTTCTGCTGGATTAAGTTGGAGGCGGAGCCATGCTGGTAATGTAAATACCACTCTATCGGTATATAAGGAGAATCACCATTTCTGCTGGATTAAGTTGGAGGCGGAGCCATGCTGGTAATGTAAATACCACTCTATCGGTATATAAGGAGAATCACCATTTCTGCTGGATTAAGTTGGAGGCGGAGCCATGCTGGAAATGTAAATACAAAGTATGAGGCTACAAAACACGTATCTCAATGTAGTCAATTACTTATTACTCACTGGAACATAAACATGTTAGCTTATCATTGCATGACAAATGTCAAATAGCGTGCAATACATGGTTGGAATGATGTGAATATGTTTTTTTACACCACAGGCTAGTGTGACTTGAAATACTGGTACGCACAATATATTTAGTCACATGTCAGAATGAATGTGGCATATCTGCTTCCAGTATTCATCGTGTCATAATCCACCGTGGGTATGTTTGAATGTGTGCGTATTTTTCAGCTCCTCGTAGGCGCTTTGCATATCGGGCGCCCCATTTTCATGGGTTCATCTAAGACCACACGGTCGGGTGGTCCCAGTTTTATTTTTTAGAAATCCACCCGCTATTATCATTTCTACGAACAATCGAATTACAATGTGTTGTTACTGGGCACAAGTATCAGCAACGCCATTCGAACAATTGCCTACATTTGTTGACAATGTCATGCGTCTTTTCGATCGCCAGAAGTACGTGACAAATTCAAATGTTGACTGGCAGCAGCTTGTACCAATGCACAGATGGACGTATCTGTGGTAATGTTGTGTAGCCTGAAATTTAGTAAATTAGAACTACCAAGTTATCCCGTCCGGAGGATGGGAATTTATGCTACTGTATATAATTTGGTGTAGTTCTAATTCTTATATTTTGTCTAATGAAATTAGATTTTATTTCCCGCTTAGACAGGTATGTAACCGCTATTAATAAGTAGCCAAAGGCAAAAGTAGTCGTTTTTCTTCTGTTATACATTTTTGTGTAATCTTCGTCCTTTCTGGTACGCCTATAAACACTCCACGTAGTTTGCTTGTACACTATTTTTCTAATAGTTTCTTTTGACAAGTGTTTTTATAGACCGTTTTCCTTGTTTTGTTTTTCAAGGGAACAACACTCCCCTTCAATGATTATGTTCTCCTTTTCTCGCTTCCTTTATAGCGTTTTGTGTTGTTATGTTATCTTCTGCGTTTATCTTTGGACTTCGGTAAACTAACACAATAGGTAATGTTGAGTTTCTTGTAACTTTATTGCATCAAACAGCTTCATCACAATCTGCTTCCTTTCTAATTTTATTTCGTAAGCCTGAGCAAATCAAACATAACATATCTCTCCCTCCCCTTCTTCCTATTCGATCTCTCCTCAACAGTACACATCCTGTCAGTCCTTAGATACAATGACATCTCAAATCGTGTCACAATGCAACACAACGGGCACACCTTCGAATGGATTCGTTTTTTCACCGTATTAACACAGCTCCAAGTGTTGCACAATATCAACAAATCAATGCAACATGCTACTACATACACGGGCTGTTGACTTGTTGTGTTAACATTATTATCAATAGTTTTATTAACGTTACATATGAATAAGTGTAACTACGTGTAGAGAGAGAGAGAGAGAGAGAGAGAGCTGCACGAACAACGTATAAAACACTGCCTCCGAGCAGCGTGCAATGTACGAGTTGCTGTTTAGTTAGTAGCAAGAATGTCCCAGGACGATTCGTCCATTGCAGCATCTGTACATCCTGTAGTCGTAGCCCCTCGTTCCACAGCACGAGAGACGTCTACCCCAATTCAGCACTCCGCGGCAGCATGTATAAAAATTGAGATTGTAGGCCCTTGTGCCACAACACGATTGTCCTCCACCCAAGTGCAGTCTTCCCCGGCAGCACGTGTGCATTCTAGGGTTGTACGTACCGCAGCCTACAACAAAGCACCACTCATACAGTATATACGATCATATTATATTGCAACTTAATGCACGTACCAGTGATAATATCGCGTGATACTGACGTCGCAGCAGTTGAACAACGTAAATAGTACAATAATTTTTTTTAATAAATTTAGTTAAGTCAAACGCAATTGTACATTTTATCCAGTTAGAACACGAAGAAAAAAGAGAAACACGGTGCATCGTGTAAACAGGTGCGTGCGTGCGTGCGTTGGTGCGTGCGCGTGCTTTCGTAGGTTTACGTAAAACAAATAACTACATTAATCTCCAACGAGAGTAAAAGCGTATGTGCAGTTAAAATCAACCAGTCAGATACGATGTGCTGATTTAGCAAGATGAACAATGTTGTAAGCCTACTGAAAAGACTTCATTTGAAAGTAGTGCTCACTGACTCGAGGGTAGAAACAATGAAATTATGCAATTGGTACGGATATCTTACATGAAAGGGATTATGGCGTTGCGTATAGAGGAAGACAGTGTTAGTTGAGCCACTGGGTTAGATGAGACACCCACGTTTCTCAGGAAACTACAGCAGCGACAATTACATGGTACCACGCAGTGATTGAACGTGTTATTAGAACACGATTGGTGCATAATAGGTAACGTTTGTCACAACGGCCAGAACAGTTGAGCTAGAAGTACGTTTTTTTAAATGTTTTTCGAAACTTTTATATGAATTGTGATTAATGTCTGCTGGTGTGTAAACTATCACCACACGTGACCAGACTTTTAAATACGCAGAGAGAAGAAGATTATTTACATCACTTCACACATTAATGAGAAGTTAATTAAATAAGCTTAATTGTCGAAAGGGAATTATTCGAGCCACCCAAGATTCAAGGAAGATTTAGTTGAGCAGCGGCTAAAGAACGAAGACGAGTATTCTTTACCCCAAAATACATCAAGGAATTAATTTTTCCGAGCAAATTGGGGCGTCGGATAACTATAAGACAACATAACAGCAGTTTGTTAAACTGGTTGCGTTTCACCTATAAATCTATATTAATTAAGTATTTTGACTTATTAATTAAGCGTATAGACTTGTCAGAGGCGTGTTGTACCCATTGGGTATATGTGTTGTCTGAGTTATTACGATTTTTTTGTACAAGGCTTACGTAAATTATATAAAATAAAGCATTTACGCCACTTTCGCTCCATTGAGGCTCAACATTCCCTACATGAAGTGTTAGTTGAGCCAGCTTACCAACTCTATTTGAATCATCTAGATATAATTATCTATGCATGGTATATATATATATATATATATATATATATATATATATATATATATATATATATATATATATATATATATATATATATATATATATATATATATATATATATATATATATATATATATATATATTAATTTATCTATTAATAAAAACAGTTTTGATGTAAGAATATAATTGCGCCCTAGACATTAAAAAGAATGAAAAACGGCTCATCTAACACTGCCTTCCCCTACTGATTGTGGGAATTTCGGTCGAAGTCTGAAGGATTCTATGATAGCCCGCCATTGTGATTACCTGTTCTACGTCTGCCTCCGCCTCCCCGTCCACAAGCTTCGGCTTCGACAAAGAAGATGGCGGCCACTACAAGGCTGCATAGCAGGACGTACGTCAGGCGACCCCTGTGGACACAACAATAGACAACATGTTCACTACAACAACAAAAAAATAACAATCTACTTTTCAGCAGTACTGTTATTATTTTTCGTAATGCATACGGAGGCATCCTGTACATGCAATTAACACTTAGCGTAAAGATAATTTCCATGAAATAACATAATAGTTTATACAAGAACACTTAAGTGTTTTCTACGAAAGACGCACCCGAGTAAGGCACTAAGTAAGGCATTAAGTAAGGCACTAAGTAAGGCATTAAGTAAGGCACTAAGTAGCATTCACTGGAAGAAAGTGATTGAAATTACGAAAACCATTCATGCCGTATTAAAATATCGCTGATATCAAACGATGGGTGTTTCAAACCCAGTGAGCAAAGACTAACGTATACACAATTTGTTCACGTGTGATTTTCCAATTTTATAATTGTGAAAACAAAAAATAATTAGGTAGACATAAAGGTTAAACATCTTCAACGCTAAAGTCATATTTGAATTGAGGTACAAGTGTAATCACTCGTAGGGGTAGAATCGATCACGCGTACACATGCGACAATAACACAGATGCATACACGCGAGCACAATACTGACTGCGCATGAAATATATCGCAGTAAACCTGCTACTTACATAGATGCTTCTTTTCTCATACGTAATTGAAGAACGGTTTCGTGGACCACGGTCGAGTCGATGGTGTCCTCTATCGTCTTGCCAAGCAGTTTGTCAGCAGCTCGCAGGACCGGCATTATATAGTCCTGTTTATGTGTGCTCATATGGGATGGTACAGGGTGGGGACGTGTGGTAAACAGTTGACAATGCTATTTCCATTTAGGGTATTCTGCCGCACCCTTATTGACATCCGTATTGACTGTCATGGTGATTCAGAACGGTGCCCTTATTCGTTTCCTTTTGTGGGCTTCTCCAAAGGCGTAGGATCGTTGTCTGGTTAATAGGCTAATGTCACACGTGCTGAAATGTATTAGTTGTACATCTAGACACAGTTATTCAATGCACAAGCATGCGGGCGCGTGCCCGTTCGCGTGCGTGTGTGCGTGATCTTGTGCGTGTGTTTGCCCACCACAGGTTTTTCCATTTTCCACGTAGAAGGGATTTTTAGACTCTTCCGAAAGACAAGCAAAGTGGGGCACGCACGCACGCGCGCGCGCGCGCGCACACACACCCACACCCCCCCCCCACACACACACACACACGCACACACACGCACGCACACGCACGCACACACACAGCTGAGGTCTCCCAACGGTTTAATGGGGTGGCTGACGTCAGTGAAGTATTGACGTTCAGTTGAACTCGTTGTAAACTGCCGACATACATCACAATAGGTCGACAGGCGATAGACAGGTAGCTGTGCTCGGCCTTTTAAATCAAGTTACTGGTGGCAAACGCACTTGGCAAATGCACAGTGCATTGTTTGGGCCGTACTATGGAACTATAGCCACGGAACTCGTAAAATAAACATTTGCCTACGTACTTTCGCAGTGAGGTAAATATACACATACCTTAAGATTTATGTATCAGTGTACAGGCCCATCCTTAGAGTTTAGAAAAGAGTCGTTCTGGAAATGTTTCGATTATGTAGTTTTAGAGCCATTCAATGCAATCTTTATTTCATAGATTATCATAGATACATACAATATGCATAAGATCGAATCTCATGAACCATTGGCTCACGGTGTTCGATGGCACTGTTCATAAAAAAAATGGTGTTTAGCGGCTATCTCTGTTGTTGAACGTGTAGAACAGACCGAGCGCTGTCGCGTCATGTTTAAAGGTGTGACTAACATTGTGGTCTGTACGATTTAATAAAGGGACCGTTTTGTCCTTTTTTCTATGTTTGTTATACTTTTTTCCAAACTTTATCTACCAATAAGAACTGCATGCTCATACCCATACGAATGTCATTATATTCGAACCTTCAATGTTCAAGGATTTCCATAGTACCAAAACTTAGACATTGAGCCTAAATGTGATTTTTCACTGATTTGATTTCTTTTGGCAAATGTCTCCTTCTGCCGCACGAATCCGAAAAGAAGGCCTAACAAAACGTTTTGAAATATTAACATGTATAATCAGCATCAAGTTCAACGTGACCCTCCATATACACTAGTCATAGTCATAGTCATATCTTATTCACTCCAAGAAAGGAAAATACATTTAGTCATATCACAGCAAATACAAAAAATACAAACAAAAGAATTACAACAGAAATGTAAAGAAACATACACCATTTTAAGAAATAAGCATTCCAACCACCAAAATATATTGCACAGGTATGAATATTGCAAGCAAAACAGTTTAAGAGACATACAAACAGAAAAAACAGAGAGTAATCTATAAGGATGAGTGAGGCAGAAAAGATCATCACACGTTGTTTAAAAATCTGACAAAAGACGTTTTCGTTCCGGCTTTCACAGAGATATATCGTTTACCCGACTTTGCCGTTACAAAGAGTGGATAAGAAGATATAATGAAGAAGCAATTATGAATTAAGTGATGTTTGTACAAGAATAAAACTGGAAATGAAAGTCAGTTGTGGTCAATAAAAGCCTGTGCCTCAAGATTCCATTAAGAACACCCTTAATTACAAAAGGTTATTTGTTACATATACTTTATTATGACTACGCATTTTTGGTAAGGCATCTTCATAACAGAATAATTCCTTTCAGGACACAATTTCTTCTGAGCTGAAAACTTTATTGCATGATTTCTGCCTCACGAATACTCATTTTTGAACAAGTTTACTTGTGTTTCCTGCCTTTCCAAGTTGACACTGGACACATTTAATATCATCTCGCACCTGTGGGTTTACCACGATAATGGCCGCTGGGTGAATCCGAAGTGTTGTGTTTCCTACTTTCGAGCTGCTTCTTTAAAAACGAATAGATCGTTGCAACGGTGTGGATTCGTTCCTATTTAAGTCCCACAAAACTCAAACACTGGGTGTTTCATTCGAGGACCTTTTTAAAATGCTAAGTATTCGTGAGGCAGAAACCATGCAATTTGAAGAAATGGTGTCCTGAAATGTATCATTCTGTTATGAAGATACGTTACCAAAAATGCATATGTATATGTAACAAATCATCTGAACTTTTATTAACCACAACTGACTTTCATTTCCAGTTTTATTCTGGTACAAACATCACTTAATTCATAATTGCTTCTTCATTTTATCTTCGTAGCCACTCTTTGTAACGGCAAAGTCGGGTAAACGATATATCTCTGTGAAATCCAGAACGAAAAGATATTCAATCTTTTGTCCCTTTTGCAGTCAGATGTTTAAACAACGTGTGGTGATCTTTTTTGCCTCACTCATCCTTATAGATGACTGACTGATGGTTTTGTTATGTTTTTTATGTCTCTTAAACTGTTTTGCTTGCAATATTCATACTTGTGCAATATATTTTGTTCGTTGCAATGCTTATTTCTTAAAATGGTGTATATTTATCTACATTTTGTTGTAATTCTTTTGTTTCTATCTTTCTAATTTGGTGTGATATGACTAACTGTATTTTCCGTCCTTGGAATGAATAAAATATGACTATGAATATGGAGGGGCACGTGGAAATTGATGCTGATTATACCTGTCAACATTTGAAAACGTTTTGTTAGGCCTTCTTTTCGGATTCGTGAGGCAGAAGGAAACATCTGCCAAAGGAAATCAAATCAGCGAAAAATCACATTTAGGCTCAATGTCTAAGTTTTTGTACTGTGAAAATCCTTGAATCAGAATCAGAATCAGAAATAGTGTATTATTGGAGAGTCCTTTTAAGACTGCAAGCAGTCGCTAGCATAGGAGCCACCGTAGAATTGATTACACATACATTGACGGTTCGAATATAACAACATTCGTATGGGTATGTGCATGCAGTTCTTATTGGTAGATAACGTTTGGAAAAAGTATAGCAAACATAGCGAAAAAGGGCAAAATGGTCCCTTTATTAAATCGTACAGACCACAATGTTTTCCACATCTTTAAACATGAAATTATGAAAAGTGCCATCGAACACCGTGTGCCAATCATTCATGAGTTTCGACCATATGTATATTTTGTGTACCTAGAATAGTCTATACATTAAAGATGGCATTGAATGGCTCTAAAACTACAGAATCGAAACATTTCCAGAACGCTCCTTTTCTAAACTCTGAGGACGGGCCTGTACACTGATGCATAAATAGTGAGGTATGTGTATATTTACTTTACTGCGAAAGTACATAGGCAAATGTTTTTTAACGAGTTCCGTGGCTATAGCTCCAATGTACGGCCCAAACAACGCACTTTGCATTTGTCAAGTGCGTTTGCCACCAGTAACTTGATTTAAAAGGCCAAGCACAGCTACCTGTTTATTGCCTGTCGACGTCTTGTAATGAATGTGTGTGTGTGTGTGTGTGTGTGTGCGTGTGCGTGTGCGTGTGCGTGTGCGCGTGTGCGTGTGCGTGTGCGTGTGCGTGTGCGTGTGCGTGTGCGTGTGCGTGTGCGTGTGCGAGTGCGTGTGCGTGTGCGTGTGCGTGTGCGTGTGCGTGTGCGTGTGCGTGTGCGTGTGCGTGTGCGTGTGCGTGTGTGTGTGTGTTATAATTGGGGTGTTCCCAACCACAACACGTAAATCATCTTTAACTAGATCAAGCCAAATAGTGTCCACTTTGCCTGTGCCTTTCAGAAGAGACGCTGTAAATTGCTGGTCCCTTCTACCTGATGCCTATGTCAGGGGAAGTAAAAGATCTCGCACAGGGAAATGGAAAACCCTGTAGTGAACACACACACACGCACGCGCACGCACAAACGCACGCATGCGAACAGGCACGCGTTCGCGTGCTTGCATATGCTTACATATTGATTAACTGAATCTAGATGTACAACCAATACATTTCAGCATGTGTGACATTAGCCTATTAACCAGACAACGCCCACAAAAGCAAACGAGTAAAGGCACCATTCTGACTCACCATGACAGTCAATACGCGTTGTCAACAACAGTGCGGCAGATCGCCCTAAATGGAAATAGCATTGCCAACTGTTTACCACATTGTAAAGAACAAGGCGTGTATAGTACTAGTCACATTGATCGTTACGTAGTTCTAGAGCTTCTATAAACTTTACAATACTTTCTGATACTTTCGGATCGGTTCTAAAGTTCCCCATAAACTTTCGAATACGATGTACCGTTGATTGATGAGGTAGGTCAACCCAGGGCACGTTCGTGTCCTCGTTGTCCTCGGCGGGTAATTGTCCTCGGAATATAATGGATTTCATGTCCTCGGAGTTACGCCCAATCTGGGCTGAAATAGCATAGGCGTTCCCGGTAGTCTATGGGAGTGGTTCTTACATTAAACAACCTGCTGTCTTGCCAGCTGCTCGCATGATACACTTGTCGAGCATTAATCTTATACATGTGAGACTCATCTATGTAAGCAGCAGATTTACTACGATACATTTCATGCGCGGGCAGTAGTGTGCTCGCGTGTACGCATCTGTGTTATTGTCGCATGTGTACGCCTTTATCGCGTGATCGATCCTACCCGTACGAGTGATTACACTTGTACTTCAAGTCAAATATTACTTTAACGTTGAAGTTGCTTAACCTTTATGTCTACCTAATTATTGTTAAGTTTTTACAATTATAAAACTGGAAAATCACATGTGTACAAATTGTGTTTACGTCGTGGTCTTTGCTCATTGGGTTTGAAACACACATCGTTTGATGTCAGCGCTATTTTAATACGGCATGACTTGTATTAAGATGCGTCTTTCCTAGAAAACACTTAATATAAACTATTGTGTTTTTTTCATGGATCTTATCTTTACGCTACGTGTTAACTAAATGTACAGGCAACGATGCACTAGTGCAAATAATAACAATACTGCTGAAAAGTTGATTATTATATTTTACTGTGTCGTGAACATGTTGTCTATTGTTGTGTCCGCAGGGGCCGTCTGTCGTACGTCCTGCTATGCAGCCTTATAGTGGCCGCCATCTTCTTTGTCGAAGCCGAAGCTTGTGGACGGGGAGGCGGAGGCAGACGTAGAACAGGTAATCACAATGACGGGCTATCACAGAATCCTTGAGACTTCGGCCATATTCGAAACTCCCGCTATCAGTATACGCAACACCGTAATCCCTTTCACATAAGATATCCTTACCAATTGCATAACATTATTATTTCTATATTCGAGTCAGTGAGCACTACCTTCAACTCTAGTTTTTCAGTAGGCTGACAACATTGTTCGTCTTGCTACATCAGCACACCCCGTCTGACTGATTGATTGTAACTGCACATACGCTTTACTCTCGTTAGAAATTAATGTATTTATTTGTTTTACGTAAACCTACGATACAACGTCTTTCTCTAATCGATTCTCGTTTTTCCTTCGTGTTCTAAGTGGATGAAATGTACAATCGCGTTTGACATAACTAAACACGACCTTTCCAAATAACATTTGTAAAGTTATTCTTCTTGTACTACTTACGTTGTTCCATTGCTGCGACGTCACTATCACGCGATATTATCACTGGTACTTGCATTAGGTTGCAATATAATATGATCGTATATGCTGTTTGACTGGTGCTTTACTGCAGGCTGCGTTACGTTCAACCATAAAATGCACACGTGCTGCCGGGAAGACTGCATTGGGTAGAGGATAACCGTGTTGTGGCACAAGGCCCTACAACCTAAATTTTTATACATGCTGCCGCGGAGTGCTGAATTGGAGTAGAGGTCTCTCGTGCTGTGGAACGAGGGGCTACAACTACAGGATGTACAGATGCTGCAATGGACGAATCGTCCTGGGACATTCTTGCTACTAACTAAACAGCAACTCGTTCATTGCACGCTGCTCGGAGGCAGTGTTTTATACGTAGCTCTCTCTCTCTCTCTCTCTCTCTCTCTCTCTCTCTCTCTCTCTCTCTCTCTCTCTCTCTCTCTCTCTCTCTCTCTCTCTCTCTCTCTCTCTCTCTCTCTCTCTCTCTCTCTCTCTCTCCACGTAGTTACACTTCATATGTAATGTTAACAAAACTATTAATAATAATGTTAATACAACAAGTCAACAGCCCGTTTCTGTAGTAGAATGTTGCGTTGATTTGTTGATTTTGTGCAACACTTGGACATATTAGCTGTGTTAATATATTGTAAGAGCGAATCCGTTCGAATGTTTGTCCAATGTGTTGCATTGGACAAAATGTTTATAGGCGTACCAGAAAGGACGAAGACTACACAAATTACAAAGAGGCACATAATACAGCTACGACTAAACTTAGAAAATCTAAAAGTTTATGAAAAAAATTAGCACGCAACATAAACAACGACAGCAAGAGATTTTATGCATAAGTCAAGAGTAAAAAACGTATGATACAATGTTGGAACAAAAGAAGACAGTGCTGGAAATATAATATCGTATGTAACGTCCACATGCGAAGTTTTCATGAATCACGCAGTTGTACAACATTTTGTGGATATCACATTGTTATTGCCATTGCCCTACAGATACTTGACTGCATGTGTGATGCAGAAAGTCATCACACTCTTGCTGAGGCGGCCTTTATTCCCGCGCAATACCTGGCAGCTTGGCTAGTCTACCATCAAGTAGTTTGTGACTGTGTATGTTCCCCCATATCTCTGTCAGTTTCGCACGTTCCCGGTAGTCTATGGGAGTGGTTCTTACGATAAACAACCTGCTGTCTTGCTGCTCGCATGAGAGGCAGCATAAAGGACGGTGGCGTGCGACAAACAGCTTGTTTAATTGAGGGTAATGCCTTGAACGTTTCACAGCGCCCTTGTTGACGACACACGGTGGATTGTCAGTGTGATTTAAAAGTGTATAACTTTCCAAGCCTTTTCGTGGGTTTTTCCAAATACGCGGCAATTGTATGGTGCACTAATGACACATACTGCCCATGCAAACAAATCAAGATTGGAGACACATTGGAGACACCTTGGAGACACCTTGGAGACACCCAAGGACGTGGAATGACATTGAAGAAGCAGTAAACAAAAGTCCAATAAATCACTTCGAACAATGGGGATTTAGGCCAATAGATGGCGCCTACGTCTCCTTGGAGTTGTGTTCCCACCAAGCTTCACGTAATTGATTATGTTTTGAAGAAACTTGCAAATATAATATTTGGCAAACACACATAGCTCAAGTATAATGAATAGTTATAGTAAATATACATTGTCAATCTGGATACTAATAATTCAACAGTAACAACATTTTAATGTTGCTTTAAATATTCCTTGGTATTGTTATATCTCAACAATACGTTTCAGTATGAAACACACACACACACACACACGCGCACATACATACACACACACACACACACAAACACACATGCATGCAACATACAAACACACGTACTACAACGTGTCCACAACGTGAGGTAATAAAACATAGCGAGTCACAAAGCTGGGTCAAACCGATACAGGGGAGTGCTGCACTCAGACCACAAAGAGAAGCGTGTCAGGCAGCGATCGGGCAGAGACCATTTCTGTCGCAGAAACAGTAATCAATCATTCAGTCACGAAGCTAACTGAAGCTGAAATCCGTGAACCTCTTTCTTCGTAAATATAATACCATAAACTTTATGCCGTAGTAAATTGTGTTTTATTTGGTATAGTTTGCAACAAATATTCTGTTTTGTCACTCTAGCGATGTGTGACTGTGCATTGCATTATCTGGTTATCCATGGCAAACCGCACTACAACACATTACTACAACACATTACGTCTTCCTTGATAATCAGTTAATCACGTATTCGGCATTTTGTACAAGCATTTCATTAACTCATGCAGTTTCCGCTAGATGGCTATGTCATTTCATTGCACCAACAACATACAAGATCTATCAAAGTTACGTTTACTAAATTCTTCTTGAGTACTGTGCAGTGTCTTACAGACTACACATTTTTTTTGTGGTGTGAAATTGGCGCAGGTGGTGTGTAGAATTTGGTGAATCAAATCATTCTTTACATTTTTGTATTCTGTTGGTTATAAACGGTTGAACGTGTGGCCGTTGATAGCGTGTAAGTGTGATGTACACTTGGTTTTTGCATACTGTGGCATAACTAATTAGACCGTTTTAAGCTGTATCGGCTGGTAGCTCGACTTCCATTTAAACCATACTGGGTGTAAATGCCATTCATTCACATAAGGCCATCAGTACTTATTGTAACAATTTAAACTGAACTTAGACAGTTGGTATTGTAAGATGAGATAAGAAGTATTCGAATGGCGGCAATCCTTATTTCTAATTGGAAGCCTAGCTCTTCCTTTCCATCATTGACCGCCATTAAGGTAGGCGCCCACCCAGCTAAACAAAGTAATTAAACCTTAAATTGTAAAGGGTTTTTGAAATACATTTGACCTCAGACGTAAATTAGCACATATACCCGAATTAGTACCATCTCCCACTGCCAATACTCCCATAACTCACTACATTATGTGTTTGTGGTGCAAAGACAACTGTCTGCATTTGCTGACTTCACTTAGATAAACAATCACATTAGCTAGCATATCTACTTCAGCCATACAACAAACAACGAATGAACTGCTTGACTGACATACATTATGAAAATATACAGGCTACAAATAAATTACCCAAATACACAGATAAATTCCAGCAAATGTCATATTAGCCCAAATATTGGACAACGATACCACGTATTTGCTGAATCCCACAAAAGGACACGAGTCAGTCAAAATGACGTTTAAACACGTAACGTTACCAAGGGCGCGTGGAATTTTTTTGGGTATTACCCACAATTAAAACAACACGTCAACCATTCGTCGCACGTCACCCCCAACACACGTAACAGTGAAGCCAATTTCCGTTTACGTTTGAGAAAACGTAGCAATGTAAGTAGCAATTTATGACATATTTGCTGCACAGATCGTGTGCGTGCGTACGTTCTTGCGGGCGTGTGTGTGTTCGTGCGTGCGTGCGTATGTGTGTACATGTGTACACGCGTGTACATGTTTGGCTATGGAGGATCTTAATGTGTATTTCTTTCACGTTTAGCTTTTGCATTCCAATGTGTCATCAACTACAAGAGACAATCAATTGATACGTTAACATAATTAGCCACTCCACCAACTTTGTTGTTTTTCAATTATGTGAATAGCTTCGTATCCATTCAACAATATATCAGAACAATCTTCTGAATACAACCATGTTTCATATATAGCAATAATATCAAATGGGATTTTAGTTGATTTACATGATCTCTAATTTTATCAAAATATGACTTGAGGTTCCGAGCATTGAATGAGGGACAAGCCATTCTGAATTGTTTCGCTCTTAATAATTATTCTACTGTGTAATAGTCACAGCGTGTAGAAATACTGTTAAATGATTAAAAAAAATTTTTTTTAGGGTCAGTGTCGCTTTCAAAATCACAACAGTTGAATTTAGAAATATTAAAAAGATTTATTGTTGAAGATTGAGCATTGTTCATGTGTACTGTATATGTTTGTATTAACATTCAGGACAGAGTGAATACATTTAAATTCACTATTGCTGATACTACTATGTGGAAAATAATTTCACAATGCAGATAGAAAGAATCTTTAGCTTTAGAAGAAATTTGGTTTGTTGTGTGTTAAATTTGCAGACCTCATGCGTTGCAAATTCTAGCACAGTGAACATTTGGCACAGTGAACTCAAATGTTTGACGAACATGCATTTCCACCATCATTCTGAATACATTGTGTTCAGGTAATCTTTACGTGAACATGTATTTATGTGTTCACAGGGGTCGTCTGTCGTACGTTCTACTATTCAGCCTTGTAGTGGCCGCCATCTTCTTTGTGGAAACCGAAGCTTGTGGACGGGGATTCGGACACAGGACAACAGGTAACTACAATGGCGTCCTGTCGTCGAAACCTTGGAACTTCGCTCACACTCGAAATTCCTTCTTACAATGTGCACCCACCCTTTTCGTTTCGGCTGTACTTCCTAATTGTAGGGGACTCTACTATAAGTATCCCCTATGAGTTAATAAGCACAAATTATAACACTCCTTTTAAGTGAAACTTTTTAGCAGGCTATCAACACAGTTCATCTTATAAGTAGATGAACATTGTTCATCTTATAAGTAGATGAACATTGTTGGACTCTCGATAAGCCAATGGCTTCCTTGTCCACTTGCCATCTGGGCCTTTGGCTTGGATGGCAAATCTTGTTAAATCTTGTTAAATCTTGCTACGTCAGCCCACCTGACTTTCTCTACTAGGTTATCGACTTTCAACATATATGTTCGAACTAAATATAGTGTGCAACAGCGTTTGACGTAAAGAAAAATACTTATTTCCGTCACATACTGATATCGTGCAATTGCCATGACGTCACTATCACGTGATTGCTAGATGCTGTATCGCTGGTACTTTATTGTAGGTTGCGGTACGTACGACGCAAGAATGTACACTTGCTGCAGGGGAAAGCTGCACAGAGGTGGAGGACAGTCGTGTTGTGGCACGATGGCCTACAACCTCCGTACCTATACGTGCTGCTGGGGAAAGCTCTCTAGGTTTGGAGGACAGTCGTGTTGTGGCACGAGGGGCTACAACCTCCGTTTCTATACGTGTTGCAGGGGAAAGCTCTCTAGGTTTGGAGGACAGTCGTGTTGTGGCACGAAGGCCTACAACTGCAAATTCTACAGATGCTCCTCCGATCGAGTCATCTTCGGATCTTCTTGCTAACTAACTAACTAACTAACTAACTAACTAACAAACAGACAACTCAGCGTTCACTGCTCTGAGACATTGCCTTTGTAATTGCCCCTCCTGGTAGTTATACTTACACATAGAATAGCGCATTTTGACACGTCGACCGTTCGTGCCTTTAACAGAATGTTGCAGACTAAAAGCGAATACATCGAGTACTTGTGTTCCATTGTGCACGTTTTTAGATGTTATAGTATCCACGTCTGACTGATTTGCCAATCATCTGATTAAATGTTTGACGATATCAGCTGTTAAACATTAGACTTTTAGATTTTGAGCTGTATTCTACCCATATAGAATGTCGTAATAATAATACCATTACAACATCTGCGTGTTAGCTATGATGTAGATAGAGTGCTTGCGGTATTCTGTTGACAATAAACAGTTGATGAAAAGGATGTTCATGTTGTTTATTTGTGATGTAAAATATACATTTCTTGTATACTGTGCACATTTCTTGCATAACAAATTATTGAGCTACTTTAAGCAATATCGGCTGGTCTGGTAGTTCTATTTATATTTAAACCAATCGACTACCCTATCATTATGACGTGAGCACTATTGCTCTGGTGCATAATGCCAGGATATATTCATTGTTATATACTCCTTTTAAAGCGACGTGATTTGCACGTTGACACAATGACAGTGAGTGTTTACGCATATTTTATTCGGACAGACGATGCAATCAACGTAACACTACCTGCGAGGTATTTTATAATGTCAACGACGGAGCAAACTTTGACAATGTAGTCTACCAGCCAATCACCTAATGACAACACAATCGATACTCACAAAGCCAACCAAACCATCAACCGCATATGCAATCATCGGTCAGACACCCATTCGCCCAACAAACCAACCAACCAGCCAGCCAGCCAACCAACCAACCAACCAAACCAACCACCCGAACAACCAAACGACTATTTAATCTGGTAATAAACTAGCTAGACAATCGACAAACAACAGAAGACCACACCGGCAGCCAGTCTGTCAGACAACTAACCAGTCAGCCAGTCATTTGGACTGATATCGAATCAACAACGACGTAATCAGAAACAATGCACTTCTTTAGTCACAACAAATTCGCGCCTAATCACCGAGTCGGTCTTTCCACTTAGCAGCACGTTATATCGCACAATATAATACTTGTAATTTTTATGCTTGCATTTTCCTAAAGGACTTCGCATTTGAAACCGCACAGCTACATCGTTGCCTACAACACTAACATTGCTACTATAAACATGATCGTTTCACCTATATTAGGCAGATGTAAGTTAAACTAATGAACATTTATGGGAACATAATATTGAGATGGGCAGGATAGTAGACAAGAACTTATGATTAATGACTAAGCATGTCAACTATTAAATGACAACCAGCATGACAATATTCGAGACAGAGAGTTCAACACCTAACATGGACATCAGTGCTCTTTCTGGTGGTACCTGCAGTTAGTACCACTGTACACATATCCTCTACTGCCAGGGAAGACTGTAGAGACAGACTGTAGAGACAATTTAATTAACAAGATTTAATAAAGACTGCCATCGAATGCAAAAACCATGATGGCAAGTAAGCAAGGAAATTATTGGTTATTTAGAGACCAACAATTCTTTATATGTATGCCATTCTGATATATTTGTTAATAGCATTGGGAAGAGACAAGGAAGGCCGAATTATTCATTTATATGTGGAAAGCCCTGTGCCAAGGCAAAATGCATGTGCACGGTGTCCACAAGTAGAATAATTACAACGAATAACAGGTTTTCGAATATGATGTTCCAGTCATGTCATGAAAGGACACCATACTGACACAACATTGGATCCAACGAAACTTAAACAATTCTAGTTTTTTTCCGGGGACAGAAACTAGAACTGACCCTTGATAACACGCCGGAATGCATTCTGAAAATCCTTGTTGCTGTAGGCGTAAAGGAAAGGGTTGATCGTCGAGTTGAAGTAGGTCAACCAGAACGTAACGGTGTAGATCATCTCGGGCACTCGGTCCGGGTCGATGGCACTGATGTCGAAGACGAAGTGGAAAGGCAACCAGCAGGCGAGGTACGAGAAGATAATGTAGGCGAGTGTAATGAAAGATTTCCTCTCCTGGTTGTATCTGTCATGGTCTCGCTTCAGTTGCTGCTGTCGTTCGCATGCTGCCGCTGAAGGCGTCGCCGTTAGGCCGGTCCACGATGACGCATTCGACGACGACGCCACCTGGGTGCTAACGGCGTCAACAGCCACGGCACCGTTGAAGGGAACCACTTTCGACGTGGACGTCAGTGCTGTTTCTGGTGGCACCTGCAGTTAGCATGACCATTAATGTACCCGTTTGTTGTTAGTCACGTACAATATGGTGTGTTTAATTTGATCATCGCTTACAAACCAATATCATAAGAAACATATTTACAAAACAGTTTCCTCGCAAACAAGTTTACATATTCTGTAATATTTTTTTACAAACTTATGGTATCAAGACATTTATTTTAAAACAACGTCATAACAAAGATATTTAGAAGCCACTTCCTAGGAAAAACACGTGAACAAGCCAGCCAATATGTTATTAAACAAATTTACAAACCAATATCACAGTAACAGTGTCTTAACAAAATGACAAACACCGCGAATGACCTAAATATGCGCATTGACCATTGGATAAACATAATGATGATTATAATAATGATAATGATGATAATAATGATAATAATGCAGTTTCTCGATACATTCTTGGTGATATTAGCGGATCGGTGAATGTTTGCGGTGGTTCATAAATATTTAACAAGATTTAACAGTTTAATATTAAAACATCATGATTT